>VXAZ01010106.1:0-46940 GCA_013399875.1 Gymnorhina tibicen
GCACCTCTCCCGCGGCCCGGCGCGCGCGCTCCTCGCGGCTCCCCCGTGACGCGCTCCCACCGGAACTTCCGCCAGCGCGGCGGAAGTGACGTCGCGCGGCGCCGGGCGCGACGGAGCGGCCATGGTGGAAACGGGCACCGGATCCCGCTCGGAACCCGCGGCGGGGGCGACCCCGACCCTGACCGGGCCCGCGGGGGGTTATCGGCGACAGGCCCTGGCCCCGCCCTTCCCACAGCGCCCTGCCCCCGGCGGCTGACGGGTTATGGGGACAGGCCCCGGCCCCCGCCGCCCCTCCCGCCTCAGCGCCGGTGCCACCCGCGGACACGGGAGGGCCGCGACCCGCACTCAGGGACAGCGCACAGCTCTGCACCGCAGCGTGTTTATTGTCAGTCACAGCCGGTACCGGCCCCGCACACGGCTCGGCGCTGCCCGCGGGCGGGGCCTCCCTGCTGCCAGAGCGGCTCCGCCGCCTCCGCCGGGCCCCGCCGCCCCCGGGGCCACCTCACACCGCGCCGCCGTGTCTGTCCCACAAACGTGGAGCTGATCCGGCGCTCCGGCGCCTCGGGAAGCCGTTCCTGCCCCAGGCAGGCTCCCGGCAGCCCCGTTAGGAGATGAAGTGAGTCTGGGGGGTGATTTGTTCCAGCTTGTGGTCGGCCGGGTTCGCCGAGGCTTCATAGTTGCAGATGGTGACTTCGTGGCGATGAGCCTGGGTGGAGATGGAAAGTGTTAAACCCGGGGGAAGCAGGATTCCAGTCCCTCCTGAACACCTGACTGGCAAGAGCTGAGCAACTCCCCTCTCACGGACTGTTCACACAATACCCACACTCCCTTCCCACTGCTAGAACTGGAATTAATCAGTGATTTACAGCCCTTTTCGCACTCTTGGTTCCTCTCTGCTCTCACTCACCTCCGTCCACTCCCCTTTCAGGCCTATGTAAAAAATCTTCGTCGTCTCTGCTCCGAAGTTCTTTGGGAAGTGCATGGAGAGGTGGTAAACGTTGGAGAAACGGGCAATTCTGAAAGAAAACACACCCTGAGACCGGAGCTGCTGCTCCACCACCTCCCCAGGCTCCCATGCCGTGTGCAGCTCCCGCTGATCCGAGTCAGACTTGGGAGCAAGGGGGGTTTCCCCCACACCTGCGGGTCAGCCAGGAGCTGGGGACAGGACACCAGGATCATTCTGCACCCCAAGAATTCCTGGGGTGCCAACACAGCCACCCCCAGGCGCTGGGAAGATTTCAGAGGGCAGGACAGAGCTGGGGAGGCAAATCCTACTGAGGGCAGCTTTGAGGCACCACCCTGTGCTGCCCCTTTTCCCAAATTTGGAAGGCTGGGCAGAGCTCCTGTGCCAGGGGGAAGCAGCCCCCACGCCCCAGGGTCTGTCTCATACTTGGTGGGATATTCCAGCTCTCCCAAGGGATCCCGGCTCAGGCTGAAGGTCTGCTCTGGCTCCTTGGCTGTGTCATCAAAGGACATGTGAGGAATGTTCCTGAACCTGGCAAGGCAAGAAGGAAACCCAGGGAGTTATTAACAACAGGTCAGCTAATTGGATTCCTACCCATCCATCAGCACCGCCAGGGTTGTTCTCGACGAGGAACTGGATTTGCTTTGTCTTCAAAGCTCCCCCCACAACCCCCGACCCCTCCGAGGGAAGGGGAAGCTGGTTTTACTCACAGCCTCATCTCCGCCGGGTGCGTGCCGTCGTCCTCACCCATCACAATGACTCCTTTTAACTTCACGCTGCCCGTGAACCTGCCCAGACACACGGAGCGGGCTCTTCACCTCTGTCCTCTCCCAGGCAGCCCCAGTGCCGCATTCCCTGGCGAGGAGCAAGCCCTGCCAGCAGCCAGAACGGTGCCGGAGGCGCCCGGGGACGCAACTTACGGGATGTTGAAGAGCAGCTCCTCGTCATCGTCGCTTTCGACGAACTGGGCAGAGAGAGAAGCAGGTCAGGGCTGGCCCTGGGCACACAGGGACTGGTGGGGGAGCACAGGGGACGGCGGGGGGAACGTGGGGACAGGTGGAGGGAGCACGGGGGGTCACCTCAGTGGGGTTCGGGGGGCACCACAGTAGCTCGCTCACAGAATCCCAGAATATTTAGGATTGGAAGGGACCTCTGAGATGATCCAGTCCAATCCCCCTGCCCAGGAAGGGTCACCTGGAGCAGGTGACACAGGAACACATCCAGGTGGGTTTGGGATGTCCCCACAGAGGGAGACTCCAGCCCTCCCTGGGCAGCTGTTCCAGGGCTCTGCCACCCTCATGGAAAGAAGTTCTTCCTCATGTTGAGGTGGAACTCGTTGTGGTTTAGTTTATGTCCATTGCTCCTCATCCTGTGCCTGGGCACCACTGAACAGAGTCTGGCACCATCCTCTGACACCCCTTGGGGGTATTTTATGGATTGATGGGATCCCCTCTCAGCCTTCCCTTCTCCAGACTGACCAGGCCCAGCTCCCGCAGTCTCTCCTCATCAGGGAGAGGCTCCAGACCCCAAATCATCTTTGCGGCCTCCGCTGGACCCCCTCCAGCAGCTCCTTGCCTTGGCCTGAGAACTCCAGACCCGGACGCAGCACTCCAGCTGTGCCTACCGAGGACCGGGACCCCCCTCCCTGCCCTGCTGCCCACCCTGTTCGCGGCGCAACCCCCCGGCCCCACCGCCTCTCCCGGCCCTACCTGTGAGCGGTCCCCGCGCTCCTCCCAGGGGCGGAACACGGTCGCTCCGGAGCCCTCGCGGCGCTCGTTGAGGCACTGCAGGCGCTGCCGGTCGATGCGCAGGTACAGCCCCCAGGCCGCGCCGCGCTCCGCCGCCTCCTCCCCGCAGCAGCGGCACCGGCCGGGCCCGTGCCCGTGCGCCATGGCCGGTACCGCCCAGCGCGCGTGCGCCGCGCGGGGACACGCCCACGCTGCGGCAAGGACACGCCCACAAAGTGTCGGGACACGCCCTGGTGTCGTCTAGGCCACGCCCACAACGCTCACAAGGCACGCCCGTTACACTGACGTCACAGCATGTGCATTGGACACGCCCTTCTGTCTGTAACCACGCCTAGGGAGCCCTGCGATACGTCCGTTATCCCGTGGCCACGCCCATAGGGGCGGGGCCTGGCTCTCCACGTGCTGAGCCCGCGAACCGCCCGGTGCTCCGGGGGAAGGGTCCCGGTGCTCCCCACCCCGCCCGGGGAAGCGCGAAGCAGCGTTCCCGCAAAGGCTCCGGGGGTTTGATCCGTGGGGATTGCTCCAAGCAGCGCGAGAACGGGAGCAGCACCCCCACCAGGATAGCGGGCAGGATAGCGGAGTGGGATACCGGAGCATCACCCTCCGAGGGGCCACGGCGTTTAACATTCGTTGTCAGAGTCAGGAAAGAACGAGCAGCCACGGTCCAGTGTTTGGCTTTTATTGAGACATGATTCTCCTCTTTTTCATATAACTTATCTAATTAAAATATTCATCTTAGTTACCACAAAAAAAGGAACATAGAAAATTGTATATATATACAGTTTGGGACCAAAATACAAATACGAGTCCAAGTCACTCCCCCTCCTCCTTCTCCTCCCATTACTCATCCTAGCGGGATGGGCTGGGAAGGGGGAAGAGGCAGCTCTGCTCCATCCTTTAGTGTGTGGTGGAGCACAGAACAACTGCACAAGTGTCGCAGCCCGAGACTGGGAAGGAGCACTTTGATCCCAGACTTTGCGTAGTGTGTCCCCCAGGGAAATATCCCTGCTCTGCTCCCAGCTGAGGGCCGGTGCCCGCCTCTCCCCAGGCTGGATTTAGTGTCCGAGCAAAAGGAAGGGAAGGGCGAGGGGCTGGCATCGTCCCTGGGAGAGCAGAGTCACGGCAGTGTCGCCTCCCCGCGATCCCACAAACAAAACACGGACACAGCTGGCAAAGCCTGGAGCAAAGGGGCTGCTCTGAGAGGGAAAGAGCATCTCCCCAAAACAGCAACGCTGGGGCCATACCCACAGCTGAGTATGGAGCTGTGATATCAATTAATTGGCAGTTTAGCAGTGCCCAGAATCGTTCTTGGGCATCGCCTTTGTTCAAAGCTCCGTCGTGTCTGAACACAATGCCAGGCTCTGCTTCCCTCCCCTCTGCCCCTGCCCCAAGTACAGAGGAGAAATAAACAGTAGCACAACGATCAGCAGAAGAGAATATATTGTTATCTAATTAAAAATACAGCAAAATTAAATACAGCAAAAACGCAGGAGTAAGGAGCCATTATTTTACAGCACAACACACACTGAAATGCTGCACGGTAACATTAAAGCATCTGGGACTGTAACAAACTTACAGCACATGAGAGTCTGAGAACATTTTTCCAAGAACTTCAAACTAAACAAAGAACAGACCAAATAAACAGGAGACAGGTGTTCAGAATGGTTTTAAAGAAAGACTTTTTTTTTTTTCAAAGGAGGAGGGAAAAAAAAAAAGGAAAGAAAGAAACAAACAGAAACCAGAAGCAAAACAGGGATTTTTCTAGAGCCCTCCAGGGAGGACCCTTCACAGCAAGGTTTCCCCCGGTCAGTGCACACAGACAACTCCACCGGTTTGGGATTTGGCAGCCACGGAAAGCCAGCAGCAGAGCTTCTCAGGAGCTGCCAACAACAACAGCATCCACTACCAGCATCTTTTCCACCCAGACAGCAAAGTCCCAGGGCAGCAAATATGGCTTGGAACAGGAGAATCCCTCCCCTCACCGATCCACTCAGACCCCCGAGCCCTCCCAGAGAGGCCACGAGCCCTGGGGTCTCCCCAGCCCCACGCTCTGCTTGCACCACCCCTGGGGCAAGCCCTGTTCCCTTTGGGGCAGACACAAAACACCAGCAGAAACCTTCCCCAGACACACCCCACAAGCAGAAACCTTCCCCACATCACAGCCAGCTCCTGCCTGCGTCCAGCTCCGGCCTCGGCGAGCCCAGCTGCCATCCTCACATCCTCACCGGGGCTCCGACCTCTCCAGGAGCTCCAGGGCACTTCCTGACACTCCCACCAGCCCCATCAAGCACCTTCGCCTTCCTGAGCTCCAGCTCCTCACACACCAGGTACAAGGGAGCCTTCTGAACTCCTGCTCTGAAGGACACACACGGGTTAGAACAGCCACATTCCGTTGCTCACTTCCCTCCAACCTCATTCAAGCGGTTTCAAGTTCAAAGACCAAAATCCTTGGATTTTTCCATAGAGGGGACAGAGCAAAACATACAGGGAAAAGACAGGATTTAGGCACCAGCCTCCTAACTGGAAATAAATCCTCTGCAATTCCACACAGAAAAACAAGACAGAAGTATTCCTTCTCCCCACTAAAAGAGGCAAACAGTGCCTTCACTGATATTTAAAAACTGTTTTCCATTGCAAAGTCCCCTATCTCTCTCCAGATAAAAAGTTAAAATCGGACTTGGTGCACAGTAAAACTTCTCCCAAATCCCTGGCAGTTTTATTCCCAGTAGCCAGCAGAAGACAACAGCAGCAGAGGAAACGTCCCCAAAGGCTCTTGGCATCCCTGCAGGACCACAAAAGCACCTGTACAGGATCTACAGCAACAGCACAGAGAAGGTCAAGAGCTCAGATTTTATTGACACACACGAGCAGGGAGCAAAGCCTCAGGACTGGATGCACTTGCCAAAGGACTGACAAGTGCCTGGGCCACTGGTCCTACCTGTCCCAGAGTCTCCAGGTGAGACTTTGGGCCCAGCAGGTACCAGATCACGAGGAAAGGCTCCTGTGACACCCAGAGTCCACTCAGACAGATGGATTCCAGCTCGAGTCACCAAGGCTGACCCCGGGAATGGGTTGGGAGGGGAGAGACTACTGGGAGCAACATAAATAATACAGCAGGGTAGAGGGGCAAAATATTAATTAAAACTATTTTATAATTTATTAAGAGGTTAAATAGTAAATAAGTCTCTGGATCTTCCACTCTCAGCAGGTGCCAAGACTTCACATTTTCCTGTGTCGGGAGATTCTGGACACCCTTCTTTTGATGGATGACAAAGCCAGAAACAGAATGTTGAGGACAGGGGGTAAAAGAGGGGGGCTTGACACTGAGAAAGGGACCAGAATAAAAGATAAAATACTGTGCCGTCATCTTGTGCAGATCGAAGCTTCTCCCAGCAGCTGCAGCCTCCAAAGAGTTCAAAGATAAGGAAGGGCTGTTTGGGTACCTTCTCCCCCTTCAGTGCCACTCCTCCCCAAGAGAGAAAGGCCCAGCTCAGCACTGCAAACTTATCTCCGAGAGAACCTGTTTTTGAAAGCTTTGATAGTCTTTGCCATCATTGGTGCAATTTCTGCAAAAGAGAAAGAAGAAAAAAAAAAACCCACCACTGAATCAAACGAAAAAGCCCCCACATGAAAGCAGAAGTGACAGACTAAGAGCTGAGAGCAATTCAGAGCTGCAGCCCTGGCAGACACGAGTGTTTGAGCGGGGCCCATCAGAGTTTTCAGGTCACAGACTGAGGAAAGGCACGGCTTTCTGCACTGCACCAGCACAGATCCCTGGTTAAACCCTCCCTGCTTCCTTCCCGAGGGAGCTGCACTCCAATTCCAGGCAGCTGGACAGACACAGGGCAGCAAAGGCAGAGGTTCTGCCCCACTGGTACCATTAGGACAGGCTGATACAGTCAGCTCTGAGCAGGTGAATCAGATGTTTCCCCTTGCTCTTCCTCACACAACAACTTTGAACAGATTTCTTAGAGAGAGCAGCGATACCAACATCAACCCTCCTGCACAGCCTGGAATTCTCCCACAGCAGAAGCAGCTGTTTGTGAAGGAGAAGCTCTAAGAGATCACAGGGATGTCCTGCAGGTTGTACTTACTCTTCACTGGGGGTTTCCTGGGGTCGTAGGAGGAGAAGGTGCTACCTGAAGATGGGACCGAGTGGGCACTGCTGGTGCTGGGCCCATCGTAGGACTGCTCGTCACTCGCCCGAGCGTGGCTTTTGCTGGATGTGTACAGGACTGGTTTTATTCTGGAACAGACACAGGACAGGCATTCCCATAAAGGCTTCACCGTGGTTTGAGGCAATGCTACAGACACAAACCACGTTTGTAACAGCAGCGTGGTTGATACAACACGGAACCAGCAGGGACCGGGATCCCTGCGCTTCCCAGCTGGAAACAGGCCATTATAGTTACAAGTTTCCCTGCAAAAGGAGCTGCCAGCCACACAGTATCCTTTCCTGAGCTTCAGGGGGCATCTGGCAGCACGCCCTGAGCAGCAAGTGCTACAGAGAAACACTCACTTGGTCTTCTCTGGCAGAAGAGGGCCTCCAGTTCCAAACTTCTCCTGTCTCCTCCGTACGTCCCGAGGGGGCTTTGCTGCAGAGTTCACAAATGCCATCTTGGCCACTCTCCCTGCAACAGGACAGAGGGAAACATCACTTACATCCAGCTGGCTATAAAGGAGGCTCCTCACTGCTTGTCTTACTACTGACAGTTCATCCACCTCTCCCCAGTCCATCCATTCCAAAGAAATAGTGCCAGACTCCTTCCTAAGGCCTGAACCTCTCGCAGTGAGAAATCGGACCGAGCAGCCCAGCAGCTCTCAGTATGTTCACCCAAAACCCAGGAATGGCTTTGGAGAAGCCACGTGGAAGAGGAGGTGCCTCTGCAGCCCCACACGTCCTTGCTGTAAAACATTGCCCTGCATCAACGCCACCACGGCCGAAAGCGAGACACCGCTAAACCACGAAGCAAAGGCGAGCGCACGGAGCTAAGCGGCTCCTAAACTGGACTGGTTTTAAGGCCAAAGCCCTTCCCTCAGCCCCACCTTTGGGTTTGTTGGCGTGGGCAGAGCCGATGTTGCGCGCCAGCATGAGCAGGCGCTGCTCGCGCGCGTCGTGCAGCCGCAGGTACATCTCCCGCCACGACTCGAACTCCTCGGGCTTCTCGTTCTTGAAGTCTCGCAGGCAGTGGTTGTGCCACAGCTGATCCGTGTCCTCCACCAGCACCTGAAGCAAACCCACACAGAGCTGGGATCCCTCCTGACTCCTCCAGTCCCCTTTCCCTCGGCACCAGCTCGGTGCCGGTGTCACTGGAATTCCGGCGGGGCCAGCTCACAGCAAAGCCAGGAACTCGGGGCTAGCAAAAGCCACCTCTTGCTATGAGAAAGCTTTGTTTGCTGTTGTGTTCTTGCAGATGAGGACAGCCCTGCACATCACAGCCCTTCCCAGGCCAAGGCACTCACATGGTTACATTCCTCGATGCGATACAGCTGCTCCGGGGTGCACCTCTCCAGTACCGGCTCCAGCACAGAGAAAGGGACACCACCCACTTCATAGATTGCTAGAGAGAAGCAAGAAGCACAGGGTATTACTTATCCTGCTCCTTCCTTGCCAAGGAAAGGGCTCAACACCTTGAGACACGGAAAAAACTGCAGTGTTGCACAACAACAGACGGGATGAGGCGGGGAGAAAGGAACCTCAGGCACCAATCTCTCCAAGTTAAAAAGTATCTGTACAAGCTCCGTTTGCAACAATTTCCAGTGCTTCAGCACTGCCTGAAAGCATCGTGGGTGCTGATCCCTGCAGCACCTGAGCTTCCAGTGGGATTTGTCCCATATTTGTAACAAGGGGGAACTGCTGGCGCCTGTACAAACAAGCTGCCAAAATTTCAGAGCACCTGCACGGTGACTCTGAGACAAGGAAAGGTACTTACAGTCGATGTTGTTACTGAGGACCCTGATACACTGCTGGTACAGGGACATCATCTTTGGGAGGTAGGCAGTTTTGGAGCCAGAGTACACCTGCATTTTGGAATTTAACCGTCGGCCTGTGAAGCCCGCTTCGCTCTCCTCCACTGGCGAGGACACTGCTGTGGAGGGAAACGCTTCGAGTGAGGAGGGGACGGGGAAAAGAAAGAGCCAGTCCTGGTGAATGGCCCAGGAGGCACAAACTGGAGTCACCCAGAAGTGACCTAAAGGGCAAAGTCTTCTCCAAGAGACCTGCAGGGCAAGTTCAGGAAGGGCAAGTGCAAAGCCCGAGCCCCAAAGAAGGGTCAGTGAAGGATTCTTCCCATTTCTGCTGGAGCACGTGGGAAGCAGCTGCCTTTTTCCCCTGAAACCTCTGCCCTTGGCAGACCCCAACAGAAAGACTCGAACCCAGCCAGCATCCACTCACGCTCTCTCCCACAAAGTGGCTCGTTCCAAACCCATTTTCCTGCCCAACATACCTTTCCTTTTTGTCTGGGAGCAGGTGATGGACTCGATCGAGGGAAGAGGACGATAATTGGCCTGGATGGGGGGCAGGGGGATGTCTGGTAACGTTGGTACCATATCTAGAATTATCTGGAACGAGAGGATGTACATGGAGTAAGACAGGAATACAGGAGAATGTGACATTCCAGTGTACAAACAGCTCTGAACTGTGGGGTTTTTTGCATGTTTTGAACAAACCACTCAAAGCTGATCAGTTTGCACCAGGGAACAACCTCAGGGGGCGGCTGCCAATGTGAAGAAGCCAAAATTTGGAATCTGAATCACTCAGCACCCTCCAGAAAGAGCCATCCACATCTTTTACCTACCCAGGAAAAGCAGAAGCACTTCCTTGATCTCAAACACTCATTTACCAGTTCTGCCTCTTCTCCTCCTCCTGCAAAAAACCTCTGCAGTGGTGGAGGAGAAGGGAGCCTCAGAAACTGAGGGAAACTGAAAACTTTGATATGAAGTTTTATGAAACACTTATCAGAAGGAACGGCAAAGCAGGATTTAAAACGCTGTTCCAACATTATAAAAACCACTTCATGAAGAGCCAAGTGTTTCAAAGTTGAGTAAAAAGATGAAACAGTAAAGGTTTTACACATTAGTCCCTATTTATACACCAAACCCTGGCACCCATGTGACAAAGGGTCTGTACAGAAATCTCGCTCATTTTCCAAGCTTTCACAAAAGAAGGTTTGTCTTCTGGAAGGAGCTGCCTTGTACCACCAGTTCTCCCATTTCTGGACACCAAAAAAGGTCCATTTTAGAGGAGCATAAATACTTGAGAGGGGAGACATGGGAACCTTGTTAGCAGGAGATGCACTGCAAACTGGGCTGGATTCTAAGCTCATATCCACACACACTCTGCCTTCTCACCGAGTGCATCATGTCCAGTACTCTTTCACACCAAAATTTAACTGAAGGTTCTCTCTTTTACTCTCCCCATTTTTGAATAAACATAAAATAGTAAAACATAAAATCCACCCACTGCATTTCTTTCTCCCCCCTCCCCCTTCATCCACTTTTCCAAGGGGAAAACCAACAAGCCTCAGATGGCAGAGGACTGAGAGCAGCTGATCCCACCTTCTTTGTTCACTCTCAGATCCTTCCAAACCTTACCCTCTTTGGTTTAGGAGGCTCTGGGGGTTTCTTCTCTGCCTTTTTCTCACTTGTTCTCTTGTGGCTTGGACTTTTCTGACTGGAGCTCGAGCTGTTGGTACCGGCTTTGGATCCGTTCTGTTTGCTGTGCCCTCGGTCTTTGTCCCCAGCTGACCCAGCCGAGGGTTTGACCACTTTCTTTTTCTTTTTCTGGGGCTGGTCATAGCTGAGGTACGACTCAAAGGACATTGTAGGCTGTTCAAACTCATCCTCTGCTTCCCCCTCCCCAGAATTTGAGGAAAACCCCACTGATTTTTTGTCCACCTCGGAGATTTTGCGTTTCCCCTCCGAAGACTTTAAGCTCCCAGAACCCCCCTTTTCCTTGATCCTATTGCCTGAGTCACTCTCAGCTTTCCGTTTCTCCGAGTTAGAGCTCTCCAGGCTCTGCTTGGACTTTTCCAGTTTGCTCTTCTCAGAGTCCCGATGCTTTTGCTTCTTGACGTGGTTGTCCAAAGGTTCCTCCGAGTGCGGCAACGAGTGCGACTTCTCCTTCCTGGAGGTGCCGCTTTCCCGGTTCTTCTCCTTTTTGCTGCCCTCCGACGTCCTCTGCTTCTCCTTGCCGGCCGCCGCCACGGGGGATTCTCGGAGCTGCTCTTTGTGGGAGGCCTTGTGCAACCTCTCTGGGCTGAAGGCAGAGGTCCTGTTGTCCCCTCTGCCGTCGAGCCGCTGCTTCTTGTGCGAGGACTTGTGCTCTTTGCTCCGACTCGCGTTCCCTTTGTCGCAGAAATCGCTGGAGCTCCGCTCCCGGCCCGCCCCGAGCTTCTCCTGGAAGCTGTGGCCTTTGCTGGCTTTCCGATGGAATAGTGCTGGTTCTTCCTGCTCCTCGGAGGCATAAGGGTCTGTGTCCACATCCTGAGGGCTCTCACTGGGCTCAGGTGACACAGCCTGTCCACAGTCCGAGTACTCCTGATCTGAAGAGAGCACCGGGGAGGATCTACCCCAACCCTTGCCCTGGTGGCTGCTATAGCCGTAAGTCTCGTGGGCTCTCTCAGGCCTGGGATACCTTTTGGACTTCTTTTCCCTATGATCTGGGCTATAGGACTGGCTGCAAGAAGGCTGGAAGGGTTCTGAGTAATCCTGATCGGCTTCCTCATCCTCTCTGAGGGAGGATTCCTGATGCCTTTTGCTCGAGCTGCTCCTCTCGTAGTCACGGTCTTCAGAGTCTAGGTTATTTCTGAAGGGAGAAGAAACCAAAAAGAGTTAGATTAAAACTGCCCAATATGAACAAAAAGAGCCATTCCCTGGACCGGAACACCTCTTACAGAAGACCAAGGCTGTATTTGGTACCTTTGTGGCAAAAATCCCACTAAATCTCTCAGGAACAGCAACAATCAGGGATTTAAAACCTGCATTTCTAGTGCAAGAATTGATTAAGCACTTTTATTAGGACTAAAGACACCTGTGTACAGAACCTTCTCCGTGCCTACACGCTCCTGGCTGTGTGAATGTCCCCCAGTTTCCCACTTCAACACATGGGTTTCAATTCCCATTAATAACTGGGCCTTTATGACTCAAACCTTTTTGATCTCTCTGCTGGGTTCAACACAGCTTTGTCACTGCCACACGCCTGCTAGCAGTAACTTCCAGTTTCCATAGGGTTCTGGCTCATAAAAGCATTCTTTCAAATTACTTGGGCCTAGAACTTCCTGTCTTCAGAATCACAAAACGGGAAGCAAGCAGATTGCGTCTTTTTCTTTACTAAGGGCACTTTTTTTGGCATCTCCTGTTAATCTCTTCATCAAACTGCAGATTCTTGAAAGTTGGCCCCAACTTCCACATGAAACTGCAGCTGTCAGCATCCCAACACTCCAGAGCCAGCAAAGGCAGGAAGTTTCTGCCAAAACAAGGCAAAACCCCCGGGCAGAGTTCGCATATTGGTTTTACAAGTTTTTCCAGAGCCTTGGCCAGAGAGGTTTAAAATATCCACTGAAAAAACATTCCCAAAGCTCATCTGTGGGGTTCACTCACCGCTCTGCCTCCTGGGCCACCGGCACCAGCTTCTTCCACCTGGCCACGAGGTCCTTGGCAAAGTCTCCCACGAGCTCGTGTTTCCTTAGGCTGTTCACAGTCTTCCCAACTCCTGTCTCCTTCATGAGAGAGCCATGAATCCATCTTAGCAAAACAGGAATTCTCACCCCTGCTAAACTTCCTAAAGAGTCAGTGAAGGCAACACACTCCCTGCTGCTGCAAGGGAGAAAGTTCCTTGATCTAACAGCAAAGGTATCACTTTTATTATGTTTTCAGCTGACTTCATATCATTCACTACATGTAAATCAACGAGTTAATTCTACCTTAGTCAAACACTAATTACTCGTATTAATAACCCAAGTATTTACCACGAGAGCTGGCAAGTCTGAAGACAGAAGCCATTAAAAACTGTAAGGATTAGCACTTCCTCATTTCCTGCTGATTTGTTATTGCTGGGATCTGCTCCAACTCTCATATCCCAGCCAGGTGTTAAGCTTTTGGGAGGACTGAGGATGACAAAACCGTCCTCCACGACTTCCCACCTGCCCTGGCACGCTCCTTCCCCGTGCCTGGCACTTCCAGAACCTTATCACAATCACGCCCGTGACACCGGGCCCTAGCAGGTGGCCGAGGCAACACACCCTGTTCCAGGGAAAACAGCACTTCCATGGAAAACAGCCCTCCCTGGGACTCGACAGACACGATGAAAAGCCCGAGAGATTTCGCAGCTCTTACCACGAGAATGTCAACTGTGATGGGTAACTCTGACAGCCTCTTCAGACTCTTCAGCAGCTGTGGAGACAAGAGGAGAAGCGTTCAGAGTTGTCACACAGAACCACAGACGGGGATTAGAAAATGCTGCGCTGCCTGAGAGCTTGTTAGGAAGATCCAAGTGGCTGACAGCTGCTGTCTCGCTCTCCAAAAGCTCCTGAGAAGCTGAACACGAGGGCCAACTGCAAAGAAATCTTGTCTCTGCCCACAAGAACCCACCTGAGAGTCTTGTAACACACTCGGATATTAACGTTTGCTTCACACGGGGCTGCAACTTCAACCTGGCTCAAAGCACCGGGAACAGAAACGCACAGCAAGAGGAAGAAAGGGCTTGGAAGCCCGTGACTCTCAGAAGGTGGTGGTGGAATCACCCCTTGGCAAGAGGGGTGGGAACAAACCAAAATAAAAAGGGAAAGGAAGATTTCTAGATGCTCCTAAAGACCTAAGAGGGGAACCTGTGTCTCCGCTGCCGACAGGCTCTTTTCAATCTGGTGCTAAAACAGCACCCGATCCCTTCCAAATTCCCTCCCTCTTGCTCCATTCTTTTCTCTTCCCTTCACCAAACACCAGGGAAGTGTTTTTTCCTCCACACACCCCAAGCAAGGCCCTGCCAGCATCTTCAGCTGCTCCATGGGACAGGGTGGGACAAGGAGCCCTCTCCAACGAGCATCCCAGTGAGGAGATGCAGGAGCTGGATGAGAGGGAATGGCCTCAAGCTGCACCAGGAGAGGTTCAGGCTGGACACAAAGAGAAATTTCTTCAGGAAAGGGTGGCCAGGCATGGGAATGGGCTGCCCAGGGAGGTGGTGGAGTCCCCATCCCTGGAAGTGTCCAAGGATTGACTGCACACGGGGCTCTGGTGTGGTCAACAAGGTGGGGATCGGTCCCAGGTCGGACTCGATGATCCTGGAGGTCTTTTCCAACCCTGATGATTCTGGGATTCTAAGTGAAGGGGATGCTCCCGTACCTCTGCCACCCAGGTGGTTTGGGACACCGCCTCACCACGATGCCTGTTGGCTCTGTAGCTACAGTACATGGTAGAACACATCTGACAGCACTGTTGCCCCTCACATCATTTCCCACAGCTCAGCTATAGCCACAGTCCAGCCTCATCAGCATTCCCATTATTATAGCCCCTATACAGCCCGGGCTGTGCTCAGCACTCCTATGCTATATGCCATACAAAGGGCTGCCCCTGATCCAGATCTTCTCTTTAAAGCACTGTGCTCGTGCTCAAATCAGCACTGTCAGCCTAAGCTGACGCCCAATCACCCCCACGTCCACCGTGCAAGGATCAGACAGGTTTGCAGGTTTCCTTCCTTCTGAGGGAAATGAGTTCCTTTAACCTATTTGAGGCGTGCTCTTGCTTTCGGAGAGGAAACCCTCCTCGACACCCAGAGAAGGCTTCCTCTGACTTAAGCAAAACCGCAACTTCTGTTCACTAGAAACCACTCCTTTCTATTTAGGACCTAATAACTGCGACAGAAGGTTTCGGTTTTCTTGGTTTAGAAGAGTGAAACACTGATACCAAGAGTAGCTGCTGTTGCCTTGCCAGCACAGCTGCTCAACAAGTGCACTGGCAACCGAAGCCATCAAGCCAAAGGCAGCAGAGACACAGCCACCTCTGCTGCCTTCCCTCAGACTGCCTGCCACAGTTCAGGGGTCAGGATCCCTCTGGGAAGGCCAAAATCCTTCTGGGATTGGCAATAAAGGAGTTTGGACTTGTGTGCGCAAAGGGGATGGGAAGGGAAAGAAGGATGGATTTTTGTACTAGATAGGAAAAGAGTAAACCAGGACAATATTAAAGCAGCTCTGTGAGCTAATTAAATTCCTAGAAAGGTTTTTTCAGAGCTTAAAAAATCCCACTGTGAGAGCAAGAACTGAAGGAGAACTCGTTCTGGTATCTCTAAATCCTCCCAGATATTTTCTAGCTACACCCCCCTGTAGCATCTCCCACAGTTCTGTTTGCTCTTCAGTTATTTGCTGCCTCCGGGGCTGAGTTCCAAGAAGGGAAGTGCTGCTCTCAATGGGAATGCTGTTCTCAGTGTGGTTGGAGACCAGACATGCTTGATCCAGAACACGTCTCACGAGGAGCTGAGTTATTCCACAGCCACTGCAGTCGGTTCCTCCACGGAACACAAGTCCTTGTGCATGAAATGCACCAAGTGAGACAGCTTTGATGCAGAGAGGCTTAAAAACTTGTACTAAACTTTATTTCCTTTGGAAACAAGCTGATGGAGTCCATCCCACTGAGGCTTAAAGGGACATCAGGAAGAATTTTGGACAACAAGAGGAATTTCTTCACAGAAAGGGTGGTCAGGCATTGGAAGGAGGTGGTGGAGTCCCCATCTCTGGAGGTGTTCAAGTAACAACATGGCACTCAGTTGATATGGAAGGGTTCAGTCAAAGTTTGGACTCCAACCTGGAAGTCTTTTCCAACCTGTAACAATCCCGGGATTCTAAATCTGGCAGCTCCTCTTGGAAATAACCAAGATCATACAAATCCTGTGAGGAAAAGGTGACCAGGTGGGAGACAGGAAACACCAGGCTCGTGTCTTACGAGACACACACGACAAAGCTCTTCCAAAACACCCCAGCACAGGGCAGGGTTTCAGTCAATCGGCCACAAGACACGACCCATAAAACCTTCCCCGAGCTCCAGCTCCAATCAAGTTCTGGTGAACATGGGTGGATTGTTTTCTTTTTCTGAAAGAAGGCAGCCAGACCGTTACGACACTAAAAACACACACGCTAATATCAAATTGCTCCAGCACAGCCCGCCTGCTTTGCCTCCGTGAAGATGCTCATGTTTTCCTTCTCCTCTTTCTTCACACAGCCCTGAAGCAGAGCTTGTACTTCCTCTGCTGGAAAAAAAAGACTCCTTCCAAACCATGACACCACTGTCCAAAATTTCACTCGCGCTGCTCTGTGCCAGCAGCCCGATTTTCACCCGAAACCAGTAATAACAACATTTTACACCTCTCAGCAAGGCAATGAGTTGTACACGATACTGGGCAAATATTATCCTTTCACATTCCTGATAAAACAATTTCAAAGGACCAGGCGAGGAAAGCGAGGACTGGAAATGGCGTGAGGGTGGGCAGCACTCAGGGATGCCGTGGGTTTGTCCTGCTGACGGGGTAAAATTTCTAGCACAGGAACGTCCTCACAAGATCTATCAAGACAATGCAATGGCAGCTAAATTCAGGCTTAAAACCACTAATGCTTCCAAGGGTATGGTTGGAAAAGTATCAGAAATGAAGAATATAGGTCACAGGGCCTTTCTGCTGGGGAAAGAAAAGAGGTTTTCAAGTCATTACCCTGCTTTACCTCCTCTGCCTGCCCTTGCAAAACCGCACAGGATCAACAGAGCAAGAAACGACTTCGCGCCACGAGGTCACTGGAGAAAGAGTCGGGCTGTGCAAACACTGCCCCGAGACTTGCAGTGCCCCAGAAACACACCAGCAGTTCCCACCCCAAGATCACACAAGAGTCAGGAAACAGCAGCACTAATTCTCTGTGCACGGAGCGCTGAGGCAATATTTGAAGTCTTGCCCATGGTCTCAGCACCATGAAGCTCAGACCCCCTGGAACTGACTCCTCGGCAGTCTCTCGGTTCCATTTGTCGCCTCACCAGTTAAATCCTGCTCTGGGCCTGGCTGAGAGGGTGAGAAGAGTAACCAGATCCCATCGCATCACCCCCCAGCCAGGCTAGAGCTCCTGCAGGGGCTCCCATTTCAAAGGGTCAGCACTCGAGCATCCTCTCCTCTTCCTGGGTGGTGGGAGATCTTAGGAAGCGAGTTCTGCAGGTGTTTGTCTCGGTGAAACAGAGAGAAACAGCCCAGCACAGAGCAGCTGCACAGCCCTGCCTGCCTCCTCTTTCACCTGAATTACACAAAGTGTGAACCGAACACGTGTGAATACTCTCAACAGATGCTCCCCTGCTCCCCCTTTAAAACAGCAGAATGGAGTCCAAGTTTGACCATGATTCCAAATTTCACTAGAAAAACCAGCTCTGAATGCCCAGCAGGACAGTCACTGTCACCAGCCGAATGTCACCGAACACAGCGAGCCCAAGGCAGCTCGGGGCAGCACAGCAGCAGCTCCACAACAGCTGCTGCGAGCAGCACATTTTGGCAGCGGGCACGTTCCCTCGTGGAGAGGGGCAGGAAGAGCCAAGCAAGTCCCTCAAGGCCGGAGGGAACAGAGGCGGCAGGAGCCAGCTCCTGAGCGGGACTCGCGTCCCCCCCCAGCCCCGCGGCTGTGCCTCCCTGCGTGGGCTCGCAGAGCACCGCGGCTCCGCCACCGAACACGTCACCAGGGCAAGACTCTTCCGCCGAGTTCTCCGCTGCCCGTCTGCCCAGCCGGGCCCCAGCCCTGCCAAGGGGGACCCCAAAAGGGACCCCTGCCCGCCACTGCCACGCGGGGACCTCGGAAGGGACCCCCGCTGGCAACTGCCAAAAGGGAGACCGCAAAAGGGACCTCTGCTCGCCACTGTCACGGGGGGACCCCACGCGAGACCCCTGCGTGCCAGTGTCACGGGGGGACCTGCCACGGGACCCCTGCCACCACCCCAAGCGTGCCACGGGGGGACCCCAAAAGGGACGCTCGCCCACCGCAACGGGACCCCCAGGGCCTGCGAGCCTGGACCGGGCTGGTGGCAGAGGGGGAGTCCCACCGGGGACAACCCCCGGGCAGCCCGCACGTCTCGCCCCACGCACCGCGGCCCCGGCCGGGCACGGAACTCCACGTAGGAGAAGCCCCGGCGCAGGGAGGCCCTGCCCAGCGCCCTGCGCACTCCCGACCCCCGTCCCCACCGCTGGGGCCCCGGCGGGCTGAGGCAGCCCCCATCACCTTCTTGGGCTCGGCGCTGCCCGCCAGCCGCGCCTGGAGCCGGCCCACAACTTCCAGCACCGACTCCGCCATTTTTACTGCTGGAGAGCCCGCGGCGGCGGAAGCAGCTTCAGCGGCCGCCGGGCCCACGGCGCTGCCCCGCCGCCGCCGCCATCTTGGCTGCGGGCAGGAAGCGGAAGCGGCGCAGCGCGGCCTCGGCCATGGCGGGTGCGGGCAGAGTTCGGCGGGCGCCATGTTGGGGCCTGGCAGCGCCGCCGGGCGGCGCCATCTTGAGTGCTGGCAGGGCCGTGCTGAGGGCGGCGCGGCCGCCGTGGTTCCCTCAGCGGGGTCGGGGTGACAGCTCCGCCGCCAGCATGGGCTGCCACAGAATCCCGGAGGAGCTGGGGTTGGAAGGACCTCTGGAGATCATCCAGTTCAACCCCCTGCCAAGGCAGGGTCACCTGGAGCAGGTGACACAAGAACGCGTCCAGGTGGGTTTGGGATGTCCCCACAGAGGGAGACTCCAGCCCTCCCTGGGCAGCTGTTCCAGGGCTCTGCACCCTCATGGAAAGAAGTTCTTCCTCATGTTGAGGTGGAACTCGTTGTGGTTTAGTTTATGGCCATTGCCCCTCATCCTGTCACTGAACAGAGTCTGGCACCATCCTCTGACACCCCTTGAGGATTATTTTATGGTTTGATGGGATCCCCTCTCAGCCTTCCCTTCTCCAGACTGACCAGGCCCAGCTCCCACAGTCTCTCCTCATCAGAGAGATGCTCCAGCCCTTTAATCATCTTTGTTCCCTCCTTTAGACCCGCTCCAGCAGCTCCTTGTCTTGTCCTGAGGAGCCCAGACCGGACACAGTT
The DNA here is from genome assembly GCA_013399875.1 of Gymnorhina tibicen. Lineage (NCBI taxonomy): Eukaryota > Metazoa > Chordata > Aves > Passeriformes > Artamidae > Gymnorhina > Gymnorhina tibicen. Next base: position 18,780 of record VXAZ01010106.1, read on the forward strand.
ATTCCTGAGGCAGTCACTTCACACCTATTCCTGTTGCCTCCCAATGGCTGCTTTTCTTTGGGACTGCTGGCAGCAAGGATGTCCTTGCAGTGCTGAGTCTGGACCTGAATCCAGCCCGTTCCAGGTCTCAGTCTGAACCCGAGTCCAGCCCTTTCCGTGCCCCCTGGGACTCGGCGAGGGTGGCTGACCTCACGCCACCCCAAAAGCCTGCTGTAAAAGTAGAAGTGATAAGAGCAGTCAGCTGGCTGAGAGCAGGGGAGAGGAGGGAGGAGGATGTTGCATGGGGAAGGTTGAGGGTCTCTGTGCCTCAACCTGCAAATCCCGGTGCTGGGCAGAGCTTCTCCCTGGACTAACCTGTCTGAGAGCAAGGTAAGAGCAGACCCAGCCTGTGGGTGAGTCACGGAGAGCCAGCACACACCTGGCAGGATCTGCAGAGACCTTGTGTGGGGCCGGGAACTGCTGAATAATGGAAATAGCGGCATGGGGGAAAAGCCTTTGTTGCTTTCTAAAACGGGGCTGGAGGAATTATTAGCAGCAAAAGAGTGCCTGGAGCTGCAGTGCCCAGGTAGTTTTCCAGGCTGGCTGGGAGTGGGCTGTGACTCAGACTCTGATTGAACCCACCAGCAGGAAAAGGAGAGGGGACTCTGTCTGGTTAGGTATTAAAGAAAGTAAGCCTGACACAACTTTCTGAAGACAGTGTTACCCTGCTCTGCTGTTGGCTCAGGAATCAGGGCTGAGATTAGCAGCACTGAAAGGATGTGAGGACAATGACTGTCTTTTAAGAGAAATTTAAACAGCCAGAAAAAAAGCTTTCCTTGCTGTCTTCCCTCCATTCTGTCTGGGCCCTTTGAAAGCTCTTCAAATCACTCCAGCTCCCTAGATTAACCCAGCAGCCAGGATTAATCTGTATGAAAAATACCCCTTTCAGGTCACTGCGGTGACGTTTCAAACAGGAGCAGCAATAATGTCCCATTTTAAGTTAAGTGCAGGTAATAAAGGTCGCTGTGCCCTCCCACAGCCAGACTTTGGAATAACTCAAACACGTGCTTCAAGCTGGGAGGTCTTTCAGAGGTGCCCAGAGGGGACAGGCAGGATCCCAGGGACATCAATCCAAAACTTCCCCTGTACTTGTGTGAAGTGTGCTGCACACTTAGAAGATCTGTTTTATCCCAGAACAACTTCCTTCTCGGCAGCAAGGAGGCTCTGGCAGCGCTGTGTCTCAGGGAGGGGCAGGTCTGAGGCATCTGGAGAGAAGGCCTGGAAAAATACTTTTATTTTCCTGGGAAATTCCAACATTTAACCTGTATCTTCATTCGAAATCCAGCTGAAAAGATGAAACTGCAAATTCTTCTGAGGAGTGGATAGTCTGGATAAAATGTGTTGTTGCTCTGAAAGGGCAAATCCCAGTTCCTTCTCCCAGTCCTGAGCTGGTGTCAGAAACCATTTCACATCCAAACACAGGGAGAGAGCAGCATTTGGGTCCCGCTTTCAGGACCCACTCCAGGATGTGACACTGTGATAGACGAGCTCTCAGCGGTGTAAATTGGGGTAGCCCCGTGAAACACCACAATTCCAGGGATGGCTCAAGTGCCTGGGACTTTGCTCCTGAATCCCTTTGGCTTCTGAGTCATCCCTGCTCCCTCTGCTCTCCCTGGCACGCTGAGCTTGGCCATGCTGGCACTGCCACTTTCCCCCTCCAGCCCAGCCTTGAGTCCTCTTTCCTGACAGGGACTTTTACTAAACTTTGCCCAAACTTTTCCCTTCTCCATGTTTCTGCTGGAGTCTCCTAATGCCCCCCTTGTCTCCCGGTGCTAAATACGAGCCGATTACTCAGTTCCAAGAAACCTGATCTTTGTGGCCAAGCGCAATAAACAGCCCCAGGCATGTGAGACAGAGCAGTAACAGCTATTTCTGGCCAGATTTGTTCCCTCATCTATTGGCTGCTCCCAGCTCCCTCGGAGGAGGTGAGGTCACTGCTGAGTTTCGGACTGGAGGTTCAAATGGAATTTGGGAACGTTCAAAAGCTGTGCCTGAGTCAGGTGAAACACACCCTGGTGTCACCCCAGACAGCGGGGCCAAGCATGGCCCCACACCCCAGGACCAGTGGGTGCTCCCAATTCCCAGAGCAGCCACCCAAAATCCCCAGTCCTTTATAACACAGCGAAGGTGCTGGCACTGGTTGAGTTGAGAATCCCCTCCTGCAGTCGTGGCACTTTCTCACAGAGGTGTTGCAGGCTTGAGGAGCAGTTCCCATCCTTCTCTAGGCATGACCCAGATAATTTTTGATTCAGTGGGAGTTTTTCCTTTCCTTTACTGAACATTTTAAGGAGCAGAAGGACACCTGTACCCCCACTGCAGGGCTTCTCACCCCTCCTTTCTCACCAGGTCCTGCCGAGATGGCCCCCAAAAAGAAAACCCCCGTGAAGCGCAAGGTGGATAGGAGGGATGCGCCCCTTGCCCCGGGGACGGTGGCAGGTGCCTTGCTGGATGTCGAACACCTCCATCGCTGGAATGGTTTGCATGATGGCGGCTCCAACGGCTTCCGCTGCACGGCCACAGAGGTCGAGGTGCCGGAGCACGGAGCCGCCCTCCTGGAGGGGCTGAACCAGATGCGCCAGGAGCGCTTCCTCTGCGACCTCACCGTTGCCACCAAAACAAAGTCCTTCGAGGTGCACAAACTCATCCTGGCCTCCTGCAGCCGGTACGTCCGTGAGCTGCTGCAGAGGGACCCTCGGCTGTGCCGGCTGGAGCTCCGTGACGCGTCCCCGCTGGGCCTGGCCGCCGTCATCGCCTTCGCCTACGCGGGGACGCTGAGCCTGTCCCTGCACACCATCGGCAGCACCATCGCCGCGGCCACGCGGCTGCAGGTGCCGGCCCTGCTGGGGCTCTGCAGAGACTTCCTGGTGCAGGAGATGGCTGTGGAGAACTGTGTCTACATCGCAAACATCTCGGGCACCTACAGCCTCAACCAGGTGAAGGACGCCACGCGGAGGTTCATCCGGGAGAACTTCATGGAGTTCTCCAAAACTGATCAGTTCATGAAACTCCCCTTTGATCGGGTTAACGAGCTGCTGATGGATGATGGCCTGCAGATACCCAGCGAGGTTGCAGCCTTCCAGGCCGCTGTCAAGTGGCTGGAGTTTGACCCCAAACGCGTCCGGCACGCTGCTGACCTCCTGAGCAACATCCGCTTCGGTACAATCCCAGCTCCAGACCTGGTCAACCACGTGCAGCCTGTGCCACGCATGATGCAAGATCCACAGTGCCACAAGCTCCTCGTGGATGCTATGAATTACCACCTGCTTCCCCACCAGCAGAACAGCCTGCAGTCCCAGAGAACCAGGATACGGGGAGGCCAGAGGGTGCTTGTCACAGTCGGGGGTCGTTTAGCATTGTCTGAGAAGGCTCTGAGCAGGGACATCAGCTACAGGGATGCAGAGGGAAACTGGAACAAGCTGACAGAGATGCCAGCAAAAAGTTTTAACCAGTGTGTAGTGGTGATGGATGGATTTATCTATGTTGCGGGTGGTGAAGACCAAAATGATGCCAGGAACCAGGCCAAGCATGCTGTCAGCACCCTGAGCAGGTAAGGTGGGCCCCACCTGGCCACGCAGACCCTAGGGAGGGGTCAGAGCTGTGCTGTGTCTGCCTGTGCCCCCACTGACCCCGTTTAAAGAGGGAGGAGGTAAATTTACCGTCTGCAGGATTCCTGTTGTCCTTCAGGCTTTCTTGTCTCTGTCTCTGTTTCTCTCTTCATCATTTAAATAAGGTTTGTTTCCCAAATCCCCAAAAACTGCCACTGGATCACCAAGGGATTACTTTTCAAAGAAGGGAGGAGTAACCATGGCAACCTAAACCACTAAGTATTTTGTTTGCAACCTAAACCTGAACTTCCCCGTGGCTGTGCCCACAGCTTGGCTCAGCCACCTGAGATTGCACAGGCAACATCCTTGGCGCTTCTTGAGGCCAGCCCTTCATCACCTGATCACCACCCCTCGGTTAGGAACTGTCATTGGGCTCCTTCTCCTGCTCGAAATGAGGTTTTAGGGAGTCACTGGCAGGTCCGCTTTCCCTTTCTGGTCTGTAGCTTATCCACCTTTCCCAGCCTGGCCTTTAGTCCCTGCAGCATGGCTCTGGGGACACAGCAGTTCCCTCTGCCATCTCGTGGGCACACAGGGAACTGGTACCTTCTTATCCTGTCCCTGGGTCCCCTTCTACCTGCCAAGACTCAACAGAGGGGACGGTGACAGTGCTCTGGGACACCTCAGAGCAGTAGCACTCAGCATTTCCAAGGCAGGCTGGAGCCCGTGGGGCAGAAGCAATGCTGGGCTGTCCCCAGGGTTAGAGAAGCAGCAGCACAGGTAGGATTTAGTCCTGTGCAGTGCCAGTCTACACCTGCAGTGCCCGTCCAGGTCCTTTCTCACTCCTGGAGAAGACAGAGAAGCACATCCACAGCACGAGTTGCCTCCTCCGAAGGCAGATGTCTGGCAGGCGCCCCCCCCTTCTCCCCACAGCTCTGCTGCTCGTCCTGGACAGACAGCTCTGCCCTTCCTCCCCCAGGTACGACCCACGCTTCAACACCTGGCTGCACCTGGCCAGCATGGAGCACAGGAGGTCCCACTTCAGCCTGAGCGCCTGCGACGGGCTCCTCTACGCTGTGGGAGGGCGCAACGCCCAGGGCCCCCTGGCCTCTGTCGAGTGCTACGTCCCCACCACCAACAGCTGGCACGGCAAGGCCGGCCTGGAGACGCCGCGCTGCTGCCACGCCTCCACCGTCATCCACGGCCAGCTGCTGGTCACCGACGGCTACATCAGCCACGCCTACTCCCGCACCGTGTGCTGCTACGAGCCCGGCTCGGACAGCTGGAGGGAGCAGCCCAGGCTGGGCACGCCCCGGGGCTGGCACTGCGCGGCCACCGTGGCTGACCGCGCCTACGTGCTGGGGGGCAGCCAGCTGGGCCCCCACGGCGAGCGCGTGGACGTGGTGACTGTGGAGTGCTACAGCCCCCTCACGGGGCAGTGGAGTTCCCTGGCACCTCTGCCCACCGGGGTGAGCACGGCCGGGCTGGCTGTGCTGGAGGGGCGCCTGTGCCTGGTGGGGGGCTGGAATGAGAGCGGGAAGAGGTACCTGAAATGCGTGCAGTGCTACAACCCCGACCTCAACGCGTGGGCTGAGGACGAGGAGCTCCCCGAGGCCATCGTGGGTGTCTCGTGCTGCACCATCACACTCCCGCGATCCCTCAGCTCCAGGTCCAGCTCTGTGGCCTCAGCAGCAACCAGCACCTAAAGAGCCGAGTTCCACGTGGCTTCTGCCAGCAGCAGGGAAGGACACCGAGCTCGGGAGTGTGAGGCAGCTGGATAAAGAGACATGCTGATGTTTGGAGTCACTGCAAACTCTGGGAGCTAGGAAACTGTCCCCGTCTCCATCTTGAAGCTTAAGCAGGGAATGCAGACAAAAAAGCAGGACAGAAGAGCTTTTCTCCCCAGCCTGCAGCACTGGATTGCAGCATGGATTGGAAAAAAAAATGGGGGGAAAAAAAAGAATAAAACCAAACCATAATAATGGAGGAGAAGGACCCTCGCTCCCATCAGCTTCCCCACAAAAACTCACAACACAAGTTAGGGGTTAGAAAAATTTATTTACTTTTCTGGTAACAGGAACTGCTCATTTACCAGGAAGGATGATGCCATCATACTGTGAGGGGAAAAGAAAAAAGAACCAAGTGAGAAATCACCATCAGGTAAAGGTGCAGTGCTGCTGTGCAGAAAAGTTGAGTCACTGCAGTCATTCCAAGCCACCAGCCAGCACTGACATGGAAGACCAGTTTTCCTGCAGCCAGCTGCCTTTGTGCTGTGCTGGAATGTCCGAGGGGGCTGTGCTCAGGGAAGCGTTAAGCTCTGCTCAGCAGCCCCCTGAAACAAGCAGCCACACCCTCCACAGGCTGGTCTGACCAGTCCCAAAATCTGGGCCCTGAAGGTAACACATTAAGCACAACCAGGCAGGATGGGGGAAAAAGGAACTCAGCAAGATCAGGCTGGAGGCCTCCCTGCACAGGGTACGACCCGTGGAGGTCCAGGCAGAGTAAAGAGCCCCCAGGCAGGCTGTACACACTTTTCACCTCTTTTAAAAACTATCAGCAGTCCCCAGCTCTGAGATTTCCAACCCAGCTTTCAGCAGCTCCCGTTCATTAGCCAATTATTCATTACATGGACAGGTAAGCCCAAGAACTTGTTTTATTTGGGGATCTCTCCATCTTTCAAGTGTGGCAGCTGAGCCTGGAGCTATGTCAGACCAACAAATCCTAACCCTGCCTCGTCACTCACAATCCACGAACATGCAGCTCCTCCAAAAACTGTGGGAGCCATTTACACAAGAGCTGGTAATTCCTTCCAGCTCTCCTGCCAAGAGCTGCTCTTTCCGTTCAGCACCCCCAAAAAAGCACAAATAGCACTTGTGCTCAAGCGTTTCTATTTAGTAGTAGCAGCTTCTACTGCTCTGGGACAGTAAAAATCTACAACTTAAGCACTCATCAAGATCTGCCCCTGCCCAGTGATTTGCTCCAGCCTTTCCATGAGGCATTTTGCTGATCCTTGCTAGGAAACCCTCGGGATACAAAAATAAAGATGGACCATACCTTTTGCTGGAACCAGCGCATGGCTTCCTCCTTCCCAATTCTGTGCTTGGCCCCGATGTTGCCAGTCCTGCGTTTCTTGTCAGCGATGCTGAAGCCCGGCCTGCCCAGCACCTGCAGGACGACGCCAACAGCACTACTTCATCCTGGCATTTACTGGTTTTCTTAAACTGAACAGTTTTCTAGGAGGGAAGCCTGGAATTTCCTCATCAGTGATGCCTTGCTGCTCTTTCCTTCCCCAAACCCAGCCCAGCAGTTTCAGTGCTATCCCAGGAGTCGCAGTCAGAGCAACGGGATTTGTTTCTGAAGAGGCTTTGTGAGATTTGTCATAAATCAGGGATTTTATGGCAGCCCTGGGAATCTCAGATTAGAAAAATGTCAACAAAATCCAAGTCTATCTTCCAGCACTTGGCAGCAAGTCCATGGGAGCCAGTTCCCGTTCTAGGCTCCTTCTGGAGCTTTCCCACAAGCCCAGAAGACAGGGAATACTCACCACATAGAAATCCAGGCCGTAGATACCGATACTGGGATCGTATTTAATCCCCAGATCGATGTGTTCCTGGATTCCAAAGCCAAAGTTCCCGGTGTCTGAGAAGTTGTTTTTTCTCAACTCGTATTCTCGCACCTGAAACGTTGGTTGTTGGTCATTGTTTTGTTCCTGACTGGAAGCAGAATTAAAACTCCTGCCCACTGCTACCAGACCCCCAAGCTATCGAGTCTTTATCCCTAAAATTCTACTCCTCCAGCTTGCTCCTAAATCCCAGCAGCAAAGACTGAACCCCAAAAGAAATCAGCTGCTGCACCCATTAGTTCTTAAATAAGGATGAACCAGCACCCAGATAAAAAATGTGAACATATCAGCCCATGTATCTGACCTGTACCTAGGTCAGGTGCAACACTTTGGAGCACAAACCCCTTCAGTGAGAATGGAAAAGTTCTCTTCTTTCACAAACCAAAGACCCAGCCCAAAATTCTCACCTTCAACCCCTTCTCCAGAATCTCCTCTGCTTTGGCCCCGCGAACCGTGCAGTGAACAGCGATTTTCTCGTTTCTCCTGATCCCAAAGGATCTCACCGTGTATCGGGCTGTAGGCAGCAACAGTTACACTTAGGGGACAGTCAGAGAATTCCCACCCGGGGGATTCAGAGCTTCCGAAGCCCAAATAAACTCAAGGGAATTAGAAAGAACCGAGGCAGCCCTACTTTAAGGATGTTGGCAGAGCAGCAGCCCGAGTTTGGAGACAGAACTGAAATGACACAAACGTGCACCAGTCCCTGAATACTGAAGCCCCCCAATTCTCCAGCAGCTCTCCCGCCACTGGCTCTGCCAAGGAGCCCCTTCCCGGGAACCGCGCTGCCACTGCACCCACCGGAAAGGAAGGAAAACAACCGGGAAAACAACCAGGGCTCCTTCGCAGCCCCTCACCTTTGGAGAAGACGGGGGTCTGCCCCGTGAGCTGCTCCAGCACTTTGGCGGCGCGGGTGAGCCGATCCCCGCTCTCCCCGACGCAGATGTTGAGGCAGAGTTTGCGGATCCGCAGCTCCCGCATGGGGTTCTCCTTCTCACCTTGGTCTTGCTGCGGAGAGACCACACCGGGGGTAACCGGGAGTGCCCGGGGCACAGCCCGCCGCTCGCCCCGGCAGCCCCAGGACGGTTCGCCAGGGGTCCGGAGAAAGGCTCCCGCAGCCGGACACCGCGCCCCGCTCCCCTCCGGGCCCCGCTCCCGTCCGCACGGGCCGCGCCCGGGCGAGCCCCGCCGAGCGCGGATGGCGGCGGATGGAGACGGCCCGGCCCGGNGGCGGATAGAGACGGCCCGGCCCGGTCCCGGCCCGCGGCTCCGGCACTCACCGCCATGATGGAGGCGGGGAAAAGGCGGGCAGGGCGAGGCCGCGGGGGCTTATGGGAGGGCGCGGCGGCGCCCCCTGGCGGGCGGAGGACGGGGTTGCCACGGCAACCGCGGGCCTGTCATGGCTCCCTCCATCAATTAACGCTCGTAATTGAAAACAAAATAAAATACAGTAACAACGGCAAATAACGATAGTCATTATAATTAAATGAGAGAGGAAAAAACAACCCGAACAAGCGATGCACGATGTAGAGCCCCTTTCCCAAACCCAGATTGGCCCCAGTGTCTATACTGGGAATGACTTTCCATGTGTGGGAAATCCCTTTAGCCAGTTCAGGTCAGACGTCCCGGCTACACTCCCTCCCAGTTTCTTTGGCAAACCCCCTCACTGGCAGAGCTTGACAACAACAAAAATAGAAAAAGAAGAAATAAAAGAGTTCATGACTTAGGATGGACACAACTTAGCAAAAACTCAAGACAAAGTTCATTCTTCCTCGAAGCAAGGATCAGGGGAAATCAGGCGCAGATCCCCAGAGCACTTGTGGATTAATACAGTTTAATTCACTGGCCGTTCTCACCCAAAATCAAATCCCGAGCAGCGGCTTTGGTGGGAGATGCAGCACCAGGTGTTGGGGCTGCTTTCAGTGAGTGTAATTATCAGAGCCTCTCACACCCTCACTGTCCCAAATTCCTTGAACCAGACCTGGGAACACAGTCCAGTTTCACTTTACTCTTTCAGGAAAGTGTCGGTGGGTTTCAAGAGCTCTGTCTGGAATCTGGATCCTCTTTTTGTACCATTTGGGAGGATTGCAGCCCATTCCCTGCTGCAGTCAGGGGGCAGCAGAGCTTCCCAGCTCCTCTGGGAAGGGGGCAGGCCAAACTCACACCACTCTGGAGCCCAAACTGTTCTTCAGTGGCCGCATCCTGAGCAGAAAATGCCTTCAGTGGGGCTCACACTCAGTAAGGATGGCACCGGCTCACGGCTTTCCCTGTTTTTCCCCTTTCCCCGCCTCCCCAAAGCTGTGCTCAGGGCTGCCAGCCCGAGCTCTGCAATGCCATCAATTATTTTTTGCCCCAGCTGCTTCTAAGCGGGGATGAAGGATAAATGAATAATCAGCTTGTCTCATTAAGGAGAGGAAAAAAGCGTCAGGAGTCTCCATGCAGAGGGTGTGAAAAGCCTCTGGTTGAAAAGTAACGTTGCTGCTTCTTTATGGATTTACTTCATCTAAGGACAGCTTTGCTGGAAATAGCTGCAGGCTGGGCTGGCCTCCAGCAATCCATGGATCCCGTCTGGGATCCGTCCGTGCTGCACGGCTCCTTCCCATGGCAGAGGCTCAGGGCACTGCAGCCAACACGGGGCCAAGGGGAGCACATTGGGATCAGGAGCTGGACAGAGGTGGCTGAAGGTGCTGCCCGTCCCCCTGCACCCCTTCCCAAGGCCGTGGCTCTCGCTGCACAGCAGGGTCCTCCTCTGCCCAGTCCTGCATGGTCCCACTGCCAAAGGCTGCGTGGAGGATCAGGCCAAAGAGGTTGAGGGCTGCAGAGGGGGAGAAGGAATTGCTCCAGCCACCCTGGGGAACCTGGGGGACAAGAACAGAGCTCAGTGGTGTCAGCTTTCCTTTTACTCTGTGCAGTGACCATCCCACAGCTGCCACTTCACGGTGTTAACTCATCCCATCCTCTGCTCCTGACTCCTGCCAGCAGCAGAAGAGATTGGCTCAGCTCCAGACACAGAGAATCAGAGAATCATGGCATGGCTTGGGTTGGAAGGGACCTTAAAGCTCATCCAGTCCCACCCCTGCCATGGGCAGGGACACCTTCCACTGTCCCAGGTGGCTCCAAGCCCCATCCAGCCTGGCCTTGGACACCTTCAGGGATGGGGCAGCCACAGCTGCTCTGGGCACCCTGTGCCAGGGCCTCCCCACCCTCACAGGGAAGAATTGTCAGACCCCGTCTTGTTGGAGAGACATTTCCTACCTTGGCATTTCTGTGCTGAATTCAGGAAGTTTCCTGCCTGGCGCAGATCTTCCCACTCACCCCACTCCCTCGACCCTCTCCCCATCTCCAAATACATCCAGATGGGTCCCATGTGGAGCTCTTCCTGCTTTCTGAGTCATCCCTATGTCCTCAAAATAGTCCAGAGCTCTGGTTTGCCAGGTGCTACAACACATTTTCTTTGGGAGAGCGGGTGGGCTTGGTGTCATTTTTGATTCATTGCAAAGAAAGGAACCCATTGCTGAGAGCAAGATTTGGGTTTTTTTTCCCAGGGATGTGCTGTTGGTTTGTGGCCCCGAGTTACCTGGCTGATGAGAAGCCCAGCTGCAGTGGGAACAACAATCCCTGCCGCTATGCCAAAGGTATTTGTGATTCCCAGCAGGAACCCTGTGTATCTGGGGAGAGAGAGAGCAAAGATTTCCTGAGCGAGGAACTGTCACAAGGAGGGAGAGGAGTGGGTGCTTCCCGTCCCTTCCCTCACTGCAGGAATACGTCATGGGATGCTGAGCAACGTTAGGGTCGTCCCTGCAAGAGCGGGGGGGATTTGAAGCCTTTATTCCGCCCCTTAACTTCCAATGCCAGCAGCTACAGAAGAAAAGGGGAGAGCAGGAATTGCAGAGGCCTTGTGGGACTGGGAAGGGGAAGGATGCAGAGCCAGGGAGGGCACAGGTGTCACACCACTCACCCGGGTGCAATATCCATGTGGTGGATCTTGATCCCTGCCCCTGTCACGCTGATTATTGTCAAGGCCAGCGTGAGAAGGACCACAAGGACTCTGAACTGCAGCCAAGGTGTGGCACAGCCACCGGGAGCAGCATCCCTTGGGAGGAAATGGGAAGTGTTTTGTAACAGGCCACGCAAGTGTGTTGGAAAGGCTGGGTGGCAGATGAAGGCTTGTCCTTACTCAGCGCTAAGAACTTCCTGGCGGGTGCTGCGCCGAGCACTCGCCTCTGCAGGAGGAAATCAGCCAGCAGCCCGGCCAGGATGTGCCCCAGCCCATTTCCCAACGCACGGCAGGGCAGAGAGGATGCAGTGCCACGTGGACAACACGCAGGCAGGGGCCTCGTGGATTTCCTGGCTCCGTGTCCCGGGGCGGGGAGCGGCACGCAGCCACGCGCTGCCGCAGGATTTGGGATTTCTGGGTGGGACGGGGAACGGCGGGGCTCGAACCCGCGGCACTGGGGGAGTCCCGGGGCGTTGGGCCACGCCCCGTGTGCGGACCACGCCCCGGATTGGTCCCGCCCCGCCCCTTGCCTGCGGCGGGTCATGTGACCGGCCAAGATGGCGGCGCTCAGGACGGCGGTGCCGGTGCTGGCGCTGCTGGGGCTGTGCCTGGGCCCCGCGGCCGCCGTCACACCCCTGGTGATCTGGCACGGCATGGGTGAGCCGGGACCCTCCGCCAAGGGCCCCGGGGGTGGCGGGGCTTGGCTGAGGGCCGAGCGGGCCCGAGGGGGCTCCGGTGTCCCTCTCCCCCGGACCGCCGGTCTCCGGGGAGGCCGGGAGATGCTGACCCTCCTCCGTCGGCGGCTCCCGGTGCCGTGGCAGCGGGGCCTCGTGGTGTCTTTGTAGAGGTGAGGTGAGGGCCGGGGCCGTGGCGTGGTGGTGCATCCCGCTGTTCCCTCTCGCAGGAGACAGCTGCTGCAATCCGGTGAGCATGGGCTACATCCAAAAACTAGTGGAGAAAAAAATTCCAGGGATTTACGTCCTGTCTCTCAAGATTGGGAGCAACCTGATCCAGGTAAATCGGGTGTCACTCGGGTGTCTGCGTGCAGGGGGTGGGGCTGGAGTTACTGCAGTTCCCGGTGTTAACAGGATTCCACAAGGATTCCTGCTGCACTTTCCTTGTTAATTTTTTCTTCTCAGTAGCGTAAACAGCTTTGACAGGTAGAACCCGATAAAGTCCAGCTAATACCTGCAGAAAAGCGCTGGGGGAAAACAAATCCCTGACCTAAAGAGGATTAATATGCAAATCCTCTGATTAGCACACTCTAACCGCTGCAGGTAGTACTGCAGGTGGGATCGATGCTGTGCTGAGGCTGAGCTTTGTCCCTGGCCATGCTTCTCGATTGGCAACCATTCATTTACTTCAGTGTAATAAATTACACACTTCCTGGGTTTTGACAGCTTTTTGGAGTTCCTGTGGAATTCCTTTAAATAATCCCGGGAGAATGTGCAGTGTAGGTAGTTTTCTGGGTTCTGGAGAAGTCTGATTTGTAATTTTTATACGTATGAACAAAATCTGAAGAGATTCAAGTTGTGGAGAAGTTTGGGGAAATGTCACTGTCCCACGTGAGACCGTTTTGCCAACCAGAGCAGGACAAGGTAAAGGGAACTCTCAAAACCGGGATTTCACTTCCATCCCTGTGAAAGCTCAGGTCCTCTTTCGAAACCACAAATGTCAGGGACCTGTTTGCAGGGCTTAAAGTAACACCAGGCGTGGCAGAGGTACAAATGATCCATCCTAATCTGATCCCTCAGGATATGGAGAACAGCTTCTTCATGAACGTGAACGACCAGGTGAGCGAGGTGTGCGGCCAGCTCGCCACGGACCCTCACCTCAAGGGAGGCTACAACGCCATGGGCTTCTCCCAGGGAGGCCAATTCCTGTAAGTCTGCTCTCCTGCTCCAGCTCCAGGGGCTCCTCTTGGGTTCAGGTCCTCGTTTAAGACTCTTTAGAAGTGCTCAGCAGACACAAAGTGCTAAACTCGTAAAGGCAGGAGTGCTCCAGAGGGGGCAGATGGTGTTTGTCTGCAGCCCTGCTCTCCCAGGCAGGGTTAAATCCCTTGGCAAACGTTGCACAAGTGCCCAAGCCCACGCAGAACCTGCACCCGTGGCCTGGGCATGCTTTGCTCAGCTCCTTCCTCTTCCCCCACAGGAGGGCTGTGGCCCAGAGGTGCCCTTCTCCTCCCATGCTCAACCTGATCTCCATCGGGGGACAGCACCAAGGTAGTGTCCCCTGCAGCTGTCACACCTGCTGGGCACCTTTTGGGGCTCTTTCCTAAACTCTGGTCATTTTTTTATGAATTAAATTGTCCCGTTGTTCTTGTCTGGATCTGGTGATCTGTTTGGCCCAGTTATGTTTGCTGATTTCATTGTCTTGGTCTTGCTTAACTGGCAGTGGAAAGGGACCTCTGATGGCTTCACTGTCTGGGTGGGGCTCTTACACACCTTGGGAGCACCTGGGATGAGTTATTTTGTGAGAAATTTCCACAGATTTGTGAAACTGAACCTTCTGGGTCACGAGGGTGTTTTACAATCGGCCCCTGGAAGGCCCCAAGGAAAAGGAGGTGTGAAATGGGATTTAAGAGGTGTGTGGTTAAGAGTGGCTGGCAATGAATCGAATACTCCCCCCTGAGAAGTTCCCCGGCTCCTTGAGCGTGTTCCTTTGCAGTGGAGTGGGAAGACTGGGAGGGAGCCGTGGTGCTGGGAGCACACCAGGGGAGCTGGGCTGCACCCAGCACTCCCCATCCGTGATCCCTGCCCCAGCTCAGGGCCAGGAGGGCTCTCTAACGGGCTAAGAGCTGCCCGATTGCCCGGGTAATTCCTGCTCCTGCTCTGTAAGAGGTGGTTCCCGGGCAGCAGGAGGGGTTAAGGGATCCCAGCTCGGCTCACTGGGCTGTCTCCCTGCCCCAGGGGTGTACGGCTTCCCACGCTGTCCCGGGGAGAGCTCCCACATCTGCGACTGGATCCGAAAAACCCTGGATCTGGGAGCCTACACGAAGGCTGTCCAGGAGCAGTGAGTACCTCCCTCGGGGCAGGCCACGGGAGCAGCTCTGGGATTCCAGGCTGATCCTTGGTTTCTCCCCTCTCCAGCTTGGTCCAAGCAGAGTATTGGCACGACCCGCTGAAGGAGGAGGACTACAGGAAAAACAGCATCTTTTTGGCTGACATCAACCAGGAGAGGGTAAGGACAGTGAGGACTGTGAGCAGGACAGCAGAAGCCTGTGAAGGGCAGGTTCAAGTTGAAGAGCAGGCAGCTTCCCTGCCTCTGGGCTGTCCAGGGGCTTGGATCTGTTCTCCTGCTTCCACCCAGGGCATCAACGAGACCTACAAGAAAAACCTGATGGCTCTGAAAAAGTTTGTGATGGTGAAATTCCTCAACGATACCATGGTGGACCCTCCGGTCTCTGAGGTGAGGAAGGCAGGGCAGGTTTTGGGGCTTCCTTGTTTCTGGTTTGTCCTTTGGTGGCAGACCTGGAGGTTGCTGAGGGGCAGGCTGGGCCTGACAAACGCAGGCCTGACACTGCACTGCCTCCAGCAGGAGCTGCTGGAAGCCTGCTCAGCTCCTGGGAGCCCTCAGCAGCTGTTCCCCTGTTTTTTATCCTGGCAGTGGTTTGGGTTTTACAAAAGTGGCCAAGCCAAGGAGACCATCCCGCTGCAGGAGACCGCGCTGTACAAAGAGGTGAGTTCTGGGGGCTTCTGCTGTGTCCCCTCTTTACTGTCCCTGGGGCCCCACAGCTCTGCTCTTGTCACTCCTGGGGCATTGCCTCCCCCCGCCAGTAGCTGTTTGTTTGGGAAGGCATTTCCCTCCAGCCATTCCTGGCACTGGTGAAACTCAGGGAATGCCACTGGTGGTTCCTGCCTGGCTCAGGATCCCCCTCGGTGCGTGTTTAGTGAGCTCTGCTCCCGTTTAAAGCCTTGCTGCCAGAGTCCCCCAAAATCCCTTTCCCCCCTCCAGAGGTGGAATCTCCCCGTTCTCTCCGCAGGATCGCCTGGGGCTGCAGGAGATGGACAAAGCAGGGAAGTTGGTGTTCCTGGGGGTGAAGGGGGATCACCTGCACTTCTCAGAAGAGTGGTTTGACAGCACCATCCTCCCCTTCCTCCAGTGAAGCTCCTCTGGGAGCTCTGGGGAGGGTTTTTCACTGTAACTAACACCAGCTACTGTGCAACTCGGCGCAGCCAAGCCTGCAGGGGTTTGGGGAAGGGGAACAAGAGGGGGCTTTAGCTCAGCAGGGTTTCCAGGATGTAATTCCACCCCCATCTGGGCTGAGCCTTGCACTGACTCTGCCACACTCCAGCCTGCACAGGGCCTGCTCAATCCAGCTCAGTTCTCAGAGCTGTGGCTGAGCTGGTGCCTGGGCCACGGCAGAAGGATCAGCTGTGCCAGAGGTTTGTTCTCCACCCCCTGCTCCTGCAGGGCACACTGGCACTATTAACCCAACTCACTAGGGCAGGGATCAGCAAGACTTTCATGGCAGGGGAATTATGTTGCAGCCTATCCTTCAAGATGGGGAAAAAGGCCAAATTTAGGGGTTTCTGGGGAAAAAAAAAAGAGGGTTTGGAATTCAGCAGTATTAACAGCTTGAACAGTTTTGGAATTCAGCAGTATTGACAGCTTGAACTAATGGCTTGGTTTATGTTTCTTTTGTACAACTGAAATCAATAAAGAACTTTCCAACTAACCAACTAAAAAAAGAGACTGGACCACTACTGCCTGTGATTGGAGGGGAGCTGAGGAAAGTCTGGGAAACTCTTCAAAGGAATCGAGGCAGGGTCAGGCAGAGAGGGGCACCTTGTCCTGCCTGCTCTCCCGTGTGCCCCCCAAAAAGAGACGAGAGCCACGGTAATGAGCAAGTTGGCATTAACTTTATTCTATCTTCTGTATAATCTTAAGTACATAAGAAAGGTTTTTCCACAAGCCTCAGGAGAAGACAAGTACAAGTCACAGGACAGTTTCAAAATAAAAAAAATTTGCATATTTTTTTTTCTTTTTTGTAAGTTTCGTACTAGAGAAAAAAAAGAACATTGACACTTTACAGAAGAAATGCATTTAAGATATGCTTATGCCACCCGAGGCGTTGGAAAAATGAAGGTCAAAGCACGTGCAGCTCCCTTTATGGGTCAGTACAGTACTGTGTGATCCATCACTCTGCTCCAGGGCCCTGGAACAGAGGCTGCGAGCTTCCACCAAAATCAAGAGCCAAGCAACGGGGGAAGGGGGAAAAAAGGGGGAGGATTTGTTTCGTGGGGGCTGATTGCAGATGAGGAAGAGAGTGATGAACCGACTGGATCCAACTCGGGTATTTACAACTCTGCACTAGTGACCTGCAATGGAGGAGGCCCTTCCTCTGGGGAAGGGGACGGGTTCAGAAGAACCGTCCTGGAAGACTGAACCTGAGTTCAGCTGCTCCAAGAAGGAAGCCCTGGGGCAAAGGTTCCCTTGTGAAGGTGGAGGGCTCGTGGAATAAGAGGTGCTCAGCTCCAAGCTACCAGCCGGGCTGCCGGGCGAGCGTGGTGACACCGCTGCAGCCTCCCTGTGGCACTGGGGAATGAAAGCCTCCTGTCATGGCACAATCAGGAAAGCACTGAGCTAGTGGGAATGACGGAAGAGAAATCGGGGTGGAATTGGCCCAGGTCCTCAGCCTTTGGTCCGACAAAACCGTTCCCGTGTCCTGTGATGCCACCAACTGCTCCGGAGAGCTGGAATGAGCAGCTTCCAGGACCTTGCCAGGACATCTGCCATAGCAGCTGGGTACTGTGGGCTCCGACAGACACCGGTACTCGTTAAAAAGGGGACAACATTCCTCTCAACATGAACAGTTTTGCTTAAAGGCAATACAAAAACAACACTCTGAAAGCCAACTGCCAGGACTGGCTGTGAAGTTCACCGAGACTCTGATCGATTGGTGCAGTTAGATGGGACGAGGGGAGAGAAAAATACACCTTCCTGCTGAGAGAGGTGGACAATCACTGACCCGCCACCTACCCCAAGCCCCAGGCAGAGGAATCTCAGTGACGGCAGGCGGCTGTGTCTCTTGGGTAGAAGAGAAGCAGTTTGAGAGCAGAAAGGTACAAGAAATCTAAGAGAATCATCTGAAAGCAGATTTGTCCCACAGCAGGGCCAGGGGAAGGCGTGAGCCTTGGAGCTTTTCGGCTTAGCCAGCGATTTCTGTCACAGTGGTAACCAACTTCTGACCGTTCCACACTGTCTTGAACTGTTCTGGGACAGGGAATTCAGTCTGGAGGGTAAAAACAAGAAATCTGTTGTCAAAAATGAGTTTATGACTGAGATTAGTAACCACTCCCACCGCTTCAGGCATTTCTTTTCTTAGCTTTGTGCTCTGTTACCTCCTGTGCCACCCCTGCGCCTGTTCTGCCCCCAAGAGATCCTGAGGAAGAAGCAGCTCTCCCAAATCAGCAACAATCTTACAGACAACCTTTTCTGCTGGTTTTTTTCCTATCACAACCTCCAAACTCTGTAGGTTATCCCTCCACACCTCCCTGTAACCACCACTCCCTGCAGGGCTTCCTCGAAACGCAGCTCCTGCATCCCCCAGCCCCGAGCAGAGCTGGGAAGGGTCCCAAAGCGGCACTCACAAAGTCCCCCCCCTCGGTGGGGATGAGGACGTTCATCTCCGAGGACTTGGCACTGACGATCTCGCAGTCGAGGGAGCTCTTGCTCAGGTACACGTGGCACCCATCTGTCTTGTTGATGGAAATCGTTGGCACTTTACCCATGACCTGGCAGGGCCAGAGCAGAATTAGCTAAAACCGGACGACCACAGCGTTTTTTGGTGAGTTTTCTTTCGAGGTGAGAGGTTTGACTCCAAGCCCTCCCCGTGGCAAACGCACGAGATTCAATATTCCCACCTTCGGTAAAAACCCAAAGACAATTTCTTGTTCTGATCTCTTTAGAACAAAACCTCAGCCAGCACTGGGCAAACTGACCATCCCAAAAACTGAACTGGAATAAATCCTGCTGTGGGCTGCCTGCTTGGGCACCCAAACGTGCTTTCCACCTCACAGAGCCTCAGCTCTTCCCCCAAGCCCTGCAACAGCTCAAAGAGAAAACTGCAGCCCTTTCCCAAGGGACAGATGGTGTTCCATGGATACCCTCCACATCCCTGCTCTGGAAACACCACAGCTCCAGACCCAGCAGGGAGAACGGGTCACTCACCTGAACTTTAACATCCCTGCTGTTGATGATCTCCACAATGCCCACCACGTCATCAAACACCAGACCCAGCTTCTTGCAGTTGTCTGCAAAGGAAAGCACATCAGGGCACAAAGGTTTTGGAGGCTCTCCCGCACGCACAGCAGCAGGCAGAAGCCTCTTGCAGGGTTTTCCCCACTCACCGAGGGTGATGGAGTTGATCTTGCCTTTGATTTGGAGTGTGCTGTTTGTGCACTTGAAAACATATGCTACCTGCTTCAGCTCTGTGTCACTGATGACCAGGTTAGTGGCATTCTCCTGGTTTTCCTGAAAAGGCAGGGGAAACACACTTCATTTTCTGAATGCAGAGCTGTTAATCCATTAAAATCCCTTTCAAAACAAACAGCTGCCTTCAGGCTGGCGCCTCTTAGGAGAAAGGTCTCCAGAAGAGCCTCCTTCCCTGCTCCAAAGCTCCCACCCCTCCAACCCACTCCTGCCAGCACCAGGCACTCACCACTCTCCACTTTTTGCCTTCTAATTCTAGCAAGGGAGGTGCCTTCGGGGAGGGATTAGCATTACAGGCCGGTTTGGGAGCAGTGAAAGGTTTGGGGCCGCTTCTCACGGGGCCCCCTTGGCTCTTCAGGGCTGGATTCTTGTGGGTTTTCATGTCATCTGAGACGTGCCTTAAGCCTGCAAGAGAGGGCAAACCTGAGACCCAGCTCCCCTGCAGGAATGCAGCTCCACAAGCACCAGACATCAGTGGTTACACCAATCACGGTAATATTTCTCAAAACACAAATAAACTCCTATTTCTAAGCTGAGCCCAAGTGTGAGTGACAGGAAGGGAAGGAGGAAGCAGGAAATGCTGGTGCAACATTGACAAGAACACGTCGTGAACCACAGAACCAGAGCGTGCCAGCTCTTCCATCCTGCAGCTGGAAAAGGCCCTGAGCCCAGCACCTCCTGTCCTGATGGGCTCACAGGACAGAGAAAACAGAGATAACAGAGAAAAGGGAAGAGTTTTGTGCAAACAGCAGCTGCAAAATTGCACTTTTTGTACCTGAGACCAAAGGGCTCAGCCTCCATGGCAGCTACAGGTTCATGTGGTGTTACATTTGCCAGAGGAGGGTGAGAATTCTCCCCCAGATGTGCTCACTCTGTCCTGGGAAAGCGCTGCCCCTGGCTGCCAGCCCCAGACTGGGACCAGATGGGTTTTTATGTGCTTTTTGAGCAGGTGCATTGAGGAGCAGCAGGAAAACAAGGAGCAGCAGCAGAGCAGTTCCCTCCCTCCCCGTGCCCCTCCACGTACCCGAGGTGATCCCTTCTCCCCGGTTGATCTGGGCGAAGAGCGCGGAGCGCGAGGCTGAGTCGTCTGTGCTGGAGCTCACGGGGGCAGGAGGAGGGGGAGGCCCTGGAGGTGGGGGTGCAACCCCAGCCGGAGGGGCAGGTGGTGCTTTAGCCCCTCCTGTGGCTACAGGACCCTGGAAGAGCAGGGAAGAGGAAAGGCGCTCGCACGAGCTCCGTTTGTGCCGCAGCGACCGCGCCAGGCTCACCCCGCGGCTCCTGCTGGAGCCAGCACTCACAGTTTTGCTCCAGGTCAGCCCTGTGGTGTGGTACTCTTTGATGTAGGCCTGCAGCTCTGTCCAGATGCTCAGATAAGCTTTCACCCAGTCCACTTGCTTTTTATCTCTGAGGACACAAGGAGATCACAGAAGGAGGAGTTAAAGGCCGAGGAAAGCGGCCGTGAGCAGATGCTGGAGCAGCCCCTGCACACCCAGGCCGACTTCAACAACATCCCCAAGACAAAAAGTGAACTTACACATCCTTGTACTCCTTGAGGATCCGGTTGGTGTAAAACATGGCAGCATCAGTCATTTCCTTCACGTAGGGACCAGGCTTTGGGGCCTAGAGCAGAAAGAGCACGCTGGCACTGGCGGCCCACCGGGGAGCCAGACTCTCCCCACCAGCCCAAGGAAAACCCCTCCCCACTGCAGTCCTCACCATGGCCACCCAGCCCAGGGCTGGGATGCTCTCGCTGACTGCTGATAAGTGATTGAACAGTTTGCTGCCACGGTTCTTCTCCCTGAAATTCTGCACGGCCTGGATCTGCTCCGAGATGGGCTTGAGAAGCTCCGAGAACGCGTTCTGCACAGCAACACAGAGGGACAGCACCAATTAAGGAGATTCATTAGCACGGCTCTGGAATGGCTGCGCAGCTGAGGTGATGGTCACTCGGAACAAGATTCCAACTGGCACAAGTGACTGCTACAGCTCCTGTCCAGGCCTGGCCCTGCCCAGGCCCAGCTCGGTCCCACAGCCCAGCTCCTCCAGGGCTGAAGTCATTGCTCCCAAAGGATTGGTGCTGTGGGAGAACGCCAAGAACTGTGACTCATGTTCAATCCAGGAGACACTGACAAAGCTTGTTAGTAACGAGGACAGAAATAGCATTTGCCTTTCCTGGGTTCTTTTGTTCCAAGACAGTTTGTTAAACTTCTCCTCTCCTCCACGAACCCTCGGAGAAAGGGCAGGTCTGGCACCTACAGCCTGCGCCACACTCAGAGTCACAGCAAGTTCAAAGGTCACGCCCATCAAGCCAGACTTCAGGATTCCAGTTATTTCTCAAGTCAGTCCTTTAGTATTTGGATGGTAAAAATTTGTTGCTGTGTGCTGTTCCCTTGGAATGCTGACTGGAAGTGCCAGAAGTGCCCTGGGGTCAGAGCACAGCGAAGAGCCAGCTCCGTGTTTCCAGAGATGCCTCTGAGGCAACTTTTCCTTCCTTTAGCATCGGAAAGTCTCCTGCTGGTGGCAGCAGAGAGGGGCAAATTTGGTCAAAACTTGCTTTTCAAAGCCTCAGCTTCTCCTTTTGCTGCCCTTTCCTCTGTTTAGATGAAAACTGAGCGGTCCCAAGCACCGCTGGCCAGGCCACACTTTCAGAAGCTCCAGCCCAGCAGCACATTTCAGTCACAGGATGGGGAAATTCTCCACCACAAGCACTGAGAGCTCACACATTTTGCATTTTAAAACTGGCTGCTCCAGAATTAGACTCCTGCCAGACGACCTGCACAAAGAGCTACCCTAGATTAAGGCTGTTCTTTGTTCATAATCCTTTATTTAAATAACGTGTCCGTGGGATTTAGAAGCAGATTCTCAGGCTAGAGGCTGCACAGAGCTGCATCCCAGCGAGCCTGGTGAAACGTAACAACCCTCCAGCACTGATTTTGGGGAAAAAGATGCAGGTCTATTTTGCAGTGAATAGGAAAGGAGCACAGAAATCCAGCTCCCACGATGTAACAGGAGAAGCCGTGAGCAGAGCGAGATAATAACTGCAAAGAAAAGCAAGGTGGGATCCTGTTGCTCAGCAAAAACAGTTCTCAGCAGGGAAAAGCCAATGCAGTCAGGATCAGATTCTCAGCCACACATCCTGCTGAGAAGCAGCAGCCCAGGGTAAAGTGTTAAATTACCTGCTAAGGACAAATCAATCCTAAAAGCCCAGCGATTACTCAGAGGCCATTCAGCAGAGACAAGTGTCTGTTCTGCTCCTGGAGGGGTCTGATGCCTGAAAGTCTCTGAGCATCACATAATGAAAAGCACGAGCTACACAAATCCCAGGGTGGCTCCCGGCTCAGACAAGATCCTGTCTGCGGGTTCTCAGGGAACACTGATTGAGCAGAGCTGGTGCCAGCTGAAACTCGAGACAGAGGCTGCCAGCTGACACCCCCAGGCTGCTCTCACAGCTCCACGACACTTGTTGCTCTAACAACTGGGAAATGCCAGTTCTGCAGCCCTCAGAACCAACACCCAGGATTCTGCCCGGCACTGGGGAGCACCAGAACAGTTCATGCCTTCAGCAGGCGTCCCCAGTCCTCCCCCAGTTACTCTTTTGGCCCAGCTGTGACAGCCCAAGTTCCCCTACATTCACAGGCACCCCTGGCCCCGAGGGCAGAGGTTTCTGGTCAGTGATTTCCCACGCTCACCTCTGCTGGCTGCTGATGCTGAGATGCCACCACCAGAAGAGCCCTCTCGCTCATCAAGCCTCCATGGACCATCTCAGCCTGAGGACAGACACAAACATGAGGGAGATTCCCCTGTGCCACGTTAACGAATCATCCCACTGCCCACAGCTCCTGGTCCGTGAGGAACCAGCCGTGCTGATCCCAAAGCACATTCCTGGAGAAACCCACCCCCAGAGGAACCTCGCCAGGGCGGCACGGCTCAGGGCTGGGGAGTTTTCAGGCCTCCTAAAGGCCTGCACCGAGCTCTGTACGCAGCCAGGCATTTAAGGATTTCCAGGAGAAGGTTTGATTCATCGCGCGTGTGTAGGCGGCAGCCTGCCGGAGGTTATCCGGGCGTCTGCTCTGAATCCTCAGGGATTCCAAGGATCCCGGGATGCAGCGCTAGAGGAATGCAGGCTCTGACAGCCAGCGTGGCCCCTCCAGCCCTAAGGACAGGCAGCACCTCCAGAGCAGAGGGAGAACACGAGTCCTTACGTGCTTCTGCACATCCCCGCCGACTTCTTTGCTGATCTTGATGTACTCGGCCACCGGCCCGGCCAGAAGGGCATCAAAAGCCTGCACGTACTGAGCCACTCCTGTGGGGAAGGAACCACAGCACGGGGATCACCAGGAGCATCCCACGGGCTGCCACACCCCCGGGGCTGCGCCTCCCACCTGCAGGAGGCTCAGCGCGGAGCCGAGGAAGTGCTGCAGCCGCGGGGTTTTTATCTTCACAGGGCAGCAACCGCAGCCCCAGCGCCCGCGCTGCCGGCCTCGCTTCGCCTCCCCCGCTCTCCCGGAGCGTGCCCCGTGCCGGCTCTGCACGGCCGGGGGCACTGCCCTGGCAGGTGCTCTGGGCCTTACCTTTGGCAGGGGCCTCTCCGCACCCGCCGGACCCTTGGCACACCGTCTCCAGGCGCTCCACGGCCTTCTCCAGCCGCTCAACCAGCCTCTCCATGTCTGCTGCTGCCCACGACCTGCACGGACAGGACACGGTCACCTCCATCCTCAGATGCCAGAGAGGGTTTATGGCTCCACCAGTTGCAGGAGGATCATTCCTGCCCAGCTCTGCACCCTGATGATGGCCAGCAACGCACCCTCACGTTAGCAAAGGCAGCTGGGTTACACAACAGCCTCTTGCTGTTGCCACACTCGCTCCTTAATAGTTTCTATTCCATTTTAAGGACTCTTTACATGTCCAGGGACATAAAACTTCCACCTTCTAACCCCGTAGTGACACCGCTCAGTGACACAAAGGCCTGCCCAGGTTCTCACTGCAGTCAGCTCCTGGCCAAAGTCCCAGCTGCGACCACACAGCTCAACTGCTTCGCTGGGATCACACGCTCCAGGGGAAAACTACGGGGCTTGAATCTCCAAATGCATCTGGAAGGACCTCCTGGAGTCCTGAATTCCCCCCAGGAGCATCTGTAAGCCCAGCATCACTCCAGCACAGAGCCTGAGCCACCCTGGCACACGCCAAGGGGAGCAGCTGCACGAGCTGAGGCGGCAGAGCTGCTTCTGCAACAACGCGCCCCTGTTCCTCCTCTGCAGCTCTGGTGTCTGCAGAACCTCCTCTGCAGCCACTGCACAGGAAAGACGCTCAGGCACACGAGCCATTTGCTGCATCTCATCTGGAAAAAGTCTTAAAAGTCATAGAAACTTTCCATTAATTACTGCTTTGCACCAAGCAGCAAGACAGGTCACGCTCGCTCGCAGCACAGTAATGCCCAGGGAATGCAGGGAGGGAGCAGCAAAGTCACCAATGGCATTTTTATCTTATCACCACTCATCAAAAGACTTCACAGCATGAATCACGATGGTGGCCTGGACACAGCTTTCTTCTCAAGTGGCTGCTGCAGCCTGCAGAAGCTCAAACCCCTGCCTGGAGGAGGGGATCCTTCCCAAAAATACTCCCTAGAATGCTCAAAGAGGAAGGCAGGGTTTACTCAGCTGAACTGACACCGGATCCGCTCCGAGAGGAAACCTCAAATTCTCGCTCGAGTTTTGCTTTTGTTCACAAGCCCTCTCAGCCCTGCTTCAAAGTGCACGGTTTTCACCTAATTTCCAGAGGATGTGGGGCACATCCAGCGTTAGTCATGAGCCCGGCACTGATGTCACAAGACAAACAAGGCCCTTTTCCACCCCTCTCCTGCCTGCTTGCATCAGGAGAGGCAGCTCTGCTGGGGGGGCAGGGGAGAGGCCACCCCCCGTTCCAAGAGGAAGAGAGCGGTTTCCTCCTCTGTCCAAGAGCGAGCCAGGGGACAGACTGTGCATAAAACTGGACAGCAGCGACTGGACGGCTTCCAGGCACACCAAAAAAAAAAAAAAAAGAGCCCAGAGGAGCTGAAAGCCCACGGCAGTGGCCCCTGTCATCACAGTAATGAACGGCTCTGCTGCTGTAATTCTGGGCGCTGCAGAACCCCCGACCGCAGGATCCTCCGCTCCCTGCTGCATNGAGGAGCTGAAAGCCCACGGCAGTGGCCCCTGTCATCACAGTAATGAACGGCTCTGCTGCTGTAATTCTGGGCGCTGCAGAACCCCCGACCGCAGGATCCTCCGCTCCCTGCTGCATCCACGTCTTCCCGTGGGAGCACAGCCAAGAAAGAGCCGGGCTCTGCCTCCCCCGCTCCCGGCACGCTCCGAGAGTGTGGGTTTTTCCCCCGAAAGAGCCACCTGCCAAGGAAGCCGTGCCAGGGGAGCAGCGAGGCGGGGGGATGTGGCACGGGGAAGGACACCGGGCGCACAAAGCCGCCGTTCTGCCCCGCTGATCCCCGCCCGCCGCATTCCAGGGAGGCTCTAATCTGATCAGCCCCATTACCCGGTGGCAAACTGCAGCTCGGGATCAGGATTACCCACCAGAAAGTCCAGATGGAAGGCTGCTTCCTACCCCCAGCATAAAGCACGCTGCTGCAGGGAGCGCATCCCCCCAGCTCTGGGTGGGATTCGCGTCCCAAAGTCACAGCGTTCCTTGGGACTCACATTCCTTCCACTCCCCCTGCCGCTGGACAAGTCCTTCCTTGTTCTTCCTGAGCCGTGAACTCCCAGGGCTCGATACCAGCTCTGCAAACCTGGTGCTGTCGGGCAGATGGTGAACTCATTTTCATTTCCTTTTAATGGGTGGCATTAGGGCAACTTAAAAGATAAGTCAGTCGGTAAATTGGCAGCTAAATGAGAGCTAAGTGCAGGCAACCCGAAATCCTGGCTCTCAGTCCCTCCTCTCGACTCACCCTCCCTGTGCTCTTTGCCCTGTGGATGCAGCTATTTCTGCTGCCTGGGAACTCATATGGAACGAAATAAAAAGACTGAGCTGTAACTAAACCGGAGTTTGCAAGCCAGAGGTTCACACTTAGCGAGGAAAATAAAAACAACCACGAAGTGAGCCTGCCTGGACTGCACCTGAGCAGTGCTTCGTCCGCTGGCCTGCTTGAATGTAAAATAACTGGACACAAAGTGGCAAACTGACTTCCTGGGTCTCAGTGCAAACAATCGGATCTCATTCCCCTTCTCTGAAGAGGAAGATGAGACGCACAGATCAGCCAGGAGTCGTTTCTGCTCTGCACATCACCAGAGGGGTGAGGGAGACTTTCCCAGCTCCCTGTGCAGGGCTGAGATGCAGCTCTCCCTCCCGGGACCACACCACACGGTTTAAATCCAGGTCTTGTTTAAATTCAATTCAACTTTGATTAGCAATGGAGCGGAAGCGGGCAAACACACATTTCACCCGCGGCCAGAGGGGCCATTCCTTTTCACAGCACATTTGTTCATCTATCAGCTGCCCTTTATTCCCATCACAGCCTGGGAACACGCTGTGCCACTGCCAGGCTGAGCAGAGCAATAAAAGGAAGGGATTTTACCGGTAAAACCACCAGTTACCCCAAAGCCGACCCTGCACTTCACAGCAAGAGGAGCTTCCTGTTTGGGGAACGTCGAGGAGCCGGCCTGTCCCAGCCTCAGAGCGAGCAAATTCTCATAAAACCGCCAGAAATGAAATGATTTGCTTGCCTGAGACAGCACATGAACCTGAGCCCTTTCTCAGACATTCTGGAAGACACAAATGTTGGTTTTATAGCCAAAGCAAGTCAAACCTACGCTTCTGCTCACACCGAGCCCGACAAACTGCTGTCAGCACCACGGAATTTGCATCAGCTACTTCCTGTTTCTACAGGCAAAAGAAATAAAGATGGGACAACTAAATTAGGAACATACCACAGTTTATTTCTGAGCTGACACTGGAATATCTCAGGGGATCAGCTACCAGATGATTTCCAACATTTGTATCTGCCAAAAGCCCGAAGAATTTTTTTCTTTTTCTTTTTCTTTCTTTTTTTTTTTTTTTAAGCAGTTCAGCTCATCAAGGCAGGAATTATCTGAAGCAAGGCAGGAGTGAAATGCCTGCATGTAGCCAGTGGTCAGGAGCAGCCACGAACACAAGACAGCTATTGCTGGTCCCAGCAGCTGCCAGGACAGAGATCTCAGCTGTTTATAGTCCAACAATACTTGCTGACATTGCGCCAGAACCCGTGGTGGCTGCTCCTGCTATTTCAGATCCACTTTATTTAGAAAACTAAGAGTGCTTTTAAAAAAAAAAAAAAAAAAAAATCCATCTGGCCCCTATTCCAGCTTTCCCATATAACAAATCCTCCAGGAGCCATTAAAAGTGTTATTTAGTGTTTTACTCGCGTGTTAAGAGGTGGTTAAAGCTCGGCACTGGAGCAAAGGCTCCTTTTCCAGCACGATTATCTGAATTAGGAGGTTTGCACTTGCCAGCCTCTGCTGCCACACTCCTCTCACTTCCTTTCCCTGTCAGGGTGATGAATCCACCAGAGAAGTAACTAAGGATCCGGGATCTGAGCTAAATTGGATGCAGCACCAAGCTCCATATCAGGAATTCCGAGCATGGAAGCTGCTCAGCATCCCTCCTGTGCCTGCTCCAGCACGGGCCGCTTGGCTGAACTTTCTGCATGAATAATAGGGGGTATTTTTGGCTTTCAGAAAGCTCAGCGATATTCCAGGGACACAGGGATCGCCTCTGGAAGAGAACGGGCACAAGCAGCAGTGTCCTGATGCCACGGATTTCTTGTTTTTCAGGGCATCCGCAGCACAGGTCTGGGGGAATTCCAGAACCCGATGTTCTGGATGCAGAACAGCCCTGTCGTTATCGTTTTTGCGCTTCACTATCACGAAACCCGAAGGAATCACGCATTTCCCCCATCCCAAGCACCCGCAAAACGCAAAACGCAGAGGAGGAAGCAGCAACAGGCTGAGCCCAGGAACCACCCCGGGAACATGGAGACGGCACCCGGGCGTCCTCGCTCCAGGCTGCGGCGAACCGGGGAGCACCGGATCGGTCACCCGGCCCCGCCCCGCCCGTCCCGGTGAGTCGGTGCAGCCCCGGGCACCGAACCCCCCCCGCTCCCGCGGGCCCCCCGGTAACAGCCCCGTTCTGGGCCCGGATTAACCCCAAACCACCGCGGTCAGGGGATCTGCCCCCGCAGCAGGGCCGTGGCCCCTCCGGCCCCCTCCTCCGGGACCCACCCCGGCACCCACCGCCCGGTCCTCCGGCCCCGGGCAGGGCTCAGGGCCCCGGCGGGGAGCGGCCGCGTTCCTTCGGTGCCCGGTCCCCGCTCACGTCCCGCGGTACTGCCCCCGGGGCTGGGCCGTGTCTGCATCCGGTCCCCGTGGATCTGGCCGCGTCCCGGTGCCGGTCCCCGCTCGCTCTCACCCCCTGGGCCGGGCCGCGTCCCGATCCCGGTGCCGGTCCGCGCTCACTCTCGCCCGCGGGTTTGGCCGCGTCCCGGTGCCGGTCCCCGCTCGCTCTCACCC
>VXAZ01010109.1:0-112835 GCA_013399875.1 Gymnorhina tibicen
GCTGGGCTAGCAGAAAGGGCTCTGTAGAGCATGCGGCCATGTCAGGTCTGGTCTTCCTCTGGGAATCCAGTGGAAAAGGCTGTCTGTGGTGTTCCAAACCTCTGAGTATATACAGATGGGAGCGCTCAGTTCCTCCTCCTGGGCGGAGCATCTCACAGTGGGATGGTGAGTCATGAGGCAAGGCATTGATGGGCCCATTAACAGAAGATAGTCCGGAGGGAGGAGGCAAGGAACACTGCACCGCCTGGTTTCAACAGCTCAGCAAGATGGTAATAGAATACACTGCAACCCAGGTCAATTACGTATTGACTCTTCTGAGTATCCTGCCTGATGTTCCCTACCATGTATTATTTCTATCTCTTTTGGTAAATTCAGCACCCCCAACGGGCGAGTAATTGAGCTCTCATGAGCGAACGTTTTTCCCCTGCAGGTTAACAAACCTCTCTCCTCCTAGTTTTCCAAACACATGTACCACCCCATATGCCTACTTTGAATCTGTAAATATATTTACCACTTTTCCTTGATACAATTTGCAGGCTTTTATTAAGGTATACAACTCTGTGGTCTGTGCTAAATGTTCATGGTAGCTTCCCCCCTCTTCTTGCAATTCCCTTCCTTTTACTCTACCATATCCAATCCAGTAACTCATTTTCCTCCTATTACTCTTGAAGATCCATCAATAATCACCTTTCCCCATTTGGCTGAGGGGTATCCTGTAAGTCTTCCCTAGCTTGGGTCTGGAGATCTGTTACCTGGATACATTCATGAGGTTAGCTTTTGATGGTGCCCAAGAGCGTGATAAAACTCCAAATGCTTGGTTGGCTAGGCTAAGGAGGAATTTCCAGTTGTATTCAAGTGTAGATCCTGAGGGCCCAGAGAGACATGTGCTTTTAAAGGTCCAATTTGTCACTAGATCATGGTCTGACATTAGAAGAAAGTTGGAGCGCCTTGAGGACTGGCAGAAAAAAGGATTAAATGAATTTTTGCGCAAGGCACAGAGGATTTATTTAAGAAGAAAGGAGGAGAAAATGAAAAGTAAGGCCAAGATAAGGGTGTCAGTAGCGAGAGAAAATAGAGATGTTGGAAGATGGAACTGACAGAGAAGCATGATAAGGGAAGACCAAAGCATTGGAGAGAATATGCGGACCCATCTGAAAGGCAATGCTATTACTGTGGGAAGCTTGGACATCTTAGAGCCAGTTGTCCGCGATGGAGAAAAGATGGTAAGACCTACAAGGGGACGCAAATGGCTGGGATAGAAGAATAGGGGTGTCAAGGGCTCTATAACCTGGGGAAGCCGTATAAGAGTCATCTAGAGCCCTTGGCAAATTTTGAAGTAGGACCCCAGCATGATGAATTTGAATTTCTTGTTGATACAGGGGCTGATAGATCCTGTTTGTCAAGAATGCTGAAGGGAAGTGAATTGGGTAAAGAAACCTGTAAGGTTAAGGGAGCTAAAGTACTTTAAAGTACTGGTTATAGAAAACCTAATAATAAAAGGGAACTCAAAAGAAGGTTATACCAATTTCCTTTATATGCCCAAGTTAGGATGTAACTTGCTGGGTAGGGACCTTCAGGTCCAGTTAGGAGTTGGGGTGATTCCCAAGGATGGAAAGATGGTGGCTCAAGTGATGGTACTCAGAGAGCATGATGTAAGTGCTATAGAAAGTGTTGTGTGGGCAGAAGAAGGTGGACGAGGTCTGTTAGATATGCCTCCTATAAAAGTGGAGATTCGATCGGGCACCCAGCCTATTTGGGTTTGACAGTACCCGATATCGGCAGAGGGTAGGAAAGGACTAACTCCTGTCGTAAAAGAACTGGTAGAGAGAGGTATCTTGGAACCGTGCGTGTCACCCCATAACACCCCAACATTACTGGTAAAAAAGGTGGATGGCACCTACTGCCTAGTACAAGATCTAAGGGAGGTGAACAAGCGCATGGTGACAAGATACCAGTGGTCTTGAACCTGTATACACTTTTGAGTTGGCTACCCCCAGAACACACATGGTTCACGGTGATAGATTTGAAGGACGCCTTCTGGGCCTGCCCTTTAGCTGAAGAAAACAGGAACTGCTTCTCTTTTGAGTGGGAGGACCTGGATTCAGGGAGGAAACAGCAATTTCGGTGGACCCATCTTCTTCAAGGGTTCACCGAATACCCAAATCTGTTCGGGCAAGCTTTGGAAGAATTGCTGGAACAGTTTGTACCATCAGAGGGAACCCAGATTTTGCAGTATGTGCATGATCTACTTGTCTCAGGGGAACAACAAGAGGAGGTCCAGCAGACCAGTATTGAGTTACTGAATTTCTTGGGAAATAATGGACTAAAGGTTTTGAAGCGGAAGCTACAGTTCGTGGAAAATGAAGTAAAGTATTTGGGGCATGTAATTGGAAATGGTTATAAAAAGTTGAGTTCAGAGCGCATCCTTGGCATCATGTCTATACCTCCACCAAAACCAAAGAAAGATGTAAGGAAGCTACTAGGATTAATTGGCTATTGCAAATTATGGGTAGATAATTATACCCAAACTGTAAAATTCCTTTATGATAAATTAGCAGGTATGGCATCTTTAAACTGGACCACAGAAGATGACGAGCAATTGGAAGAACTTAAAGCTAAATTGTCAACAGCCCCAGTTCTGAGTCTTCTGGATTTAAAGAGACCTTTTAAGTTATTTGTTAATGTTGATAATGGGATAGCTTATGGGGTATTGGTTCAAGAATGGGGTGGAGCCAGAAAACCAGTGGGTTATCTATCCAGGCTACTGGAGCCGGTAGCGAAGGGTTGGCCTATATGCATATGGGCGGTGGCGGCCACAGTGGTGTAAGCGGAAGAGGGATGTAAAATGACATTTGGTGGGAAAATGAGAGTCCATACACCACATGACATAAAGTCCATCTTGAGCCAAAAGGTCAGCCAATGGCCCACAGACATTGGTATGAACTGGTCTTGATAAATTCCAAAAATCTGGAATTGACGACCACAAGAAGCTTAAATCTGGCTCAATTCTTATATGGCGAGCCATTAGAAGACTTAGAGCACTGTTCTATAGAGCTAGTTGACATGCAGACGAAAGTCAGAGATGATTTGGAGGATTTGCCTTTACCCCATGGAGAAATTCTGTTTGTAGACGGATCATCCAGAGTGGTGCAAGGAAAATGAGTTTCAGGGTATGCAGTTGTAGACGGGAGATCCATGAAAGTAAGGGAAAAAGGGAAATTGCCATCAGGATGGTCAGCTCAGTGCTGTGAAGTTTTTCCATTGAAACGAGGATTAGAAATGTTGAGAGATAAACGTGGTACTGTATTTACGGATTCCCGTTACGCATTTGGTATTGTGCACACCTTCGGGAAAATTTGGCAGGAAAGGGGGTATCTGAATTCAAAAGGTAAAAGTCTAACTCATGAGAGCTTGATTAAAGAGGTGGTGGAATCGTTGAAAGGGCTGAGAGAAATAGCGGTCTGTGGTTGTATAGCAAGGACGAGGAAATGAAACCACGCGTATCCAGCAGGAAAGTGTGCTATTTAATTAATTAATTGTCCACTTATATGTCTTAATCACATAAGGAGATTGGTCAGTAACCATCCACCCCTTAGGGTGATTGGCTAAGGTCTTACAACACCCATTTCAATAACATTACACCAGTGTATCATAAACAAAACTGAGACAAACACCAGGTGTCCAGATAGTTATACAAAAACATCTTATTGTTTTCATAGCTTGCGTGAGAAAGGAAAGATTCACACAGAACACTGCAAGAAGCTGGAAAATCTTTCTAACAGCCCTTTCTGTATCCACAGCAGTTGTCCGTATTAAAGGCCACCAAAAAGGGGATTAGGCTGATCCCCCCTTTGGGGGGCCATGGCACCCCCAAAGCTCAGGGAAAGTTGAGTGGGTAAATCAAACACTTAAGAATACCTTAACAAAATTAATGGCAGAGAGGCAGATGAATTGGTTAAAATGCCTCCTGCTAGTCCTGTTGAGAATCAGAACAAGACCATGGGCCAATTTGGGGGTCTCCCGCTATGAGGCTATGTTTGGGCTGCCTTATTTAATTACTCCTTTTAGCACGGGTGTATATGCTGAAGGGGAAAATATCACTAAGAAGTAAGTATATTCACATGATTGCCATCACTCTGGAGGATTTAAGGAAGCAGGGATATCTACCCCAAACTACACCTGTAGATTTCAAGATCCATAAAATTGAGCCAGGAGATTGGGTTCTGATTAAGGTCTGGAAAGGCGCACTGCTAACCGCTAAATATGAGAGTCCTTTTCAGGTTCTTCTTACAACAAATACCGCAGTCCGAACTAAGGAGAGGGGCTGGAGTCACGTCACTCGGGTAAAGGGTCCAGTACCAGCTCCCATCGAGTGGACAGTCGCTGGACAGACTGGAGACCTGAAGCTGACCCTGCAGAAAGGACTCAAAGGATCGACCACCCCGTAACCGTCACTGACCTATGTCGTCTGGTGTTTAAAGATTATCCGCAAAGTTATATTATAAGAGTTAAAGTTACAAGTTTTTGGAGCTGAGTTAATTGTCCCAAAGTTCCCTGTATTGACCTTATGACGGGGGGCTTTCCCCTTTCGGGCCAAAGGCAAAAAAGCAGAAAAAGCTGCTGTTCTGCTAAAGTTGTTGATTGTAGTTCCACAGTTCTCTGAAGGTAGAGTCCGAAGGGGTTAAACATGAGAATCAGGCAGTAACAGCGGCGGCAATAGCAGGCAAACAGCAAGGTGTAGCAGTTGTAAAAGTTAAAGATGGAGTCTGTGGAAACTTACAGAAGTATTCATTATATTTTTAATTGGCCAATCGAACAAATACACGATTCTAGTTTTTCTTTTCTTAACCTATCCTGGTCTAATTCTAACAGTCCTAGATTTTACATAAGCCTTACATAGGTATTACACAGATTTGCATCTTTTGCTTCTATCAGTTTTTTTATTGATGAGAACACTCTAATCTAAAAAATGTGAACACTATGGTTCCATCTATGTTTTGTCAGAAGTAGAGAAATTCTGTGAAAAACAACACTGCTGCAGTACAAACTGTGTTTAAGGTCTCTTTACTGCAGCTTCTTAAAACTTAAGGCACTTAGCATATTTTTCTACTAAAAGCTAAAATTCTATTTTTCTACTTCCCTTTGGTGTGACTTCATGTATCTCAGTTTATCCAAAGGTTTTAATTCAATCCCTGTGCTTTGATTTTCCTCTGGGCCTGAGTCCAGAGGAGTTCTCACTCCAACAGTTCCCAGTTTATTTTGTTAATTGCTGTTATTTCACAGTTCTGGTATTTTTCAAAGGCACCTCCAAAAATTAAAAGCATAGAGCATTCCCCATGTATTTAGACAATTGGACCCTAAGACGACTGTGAAGAGCCTGTTATCCAAAAGGGAGAGGACAAGTCCTAAAGAAGGATACTGCACCCAGGTAAGGAGGAAGCGCAGAACGGGCAAGACTGGGTCAGGCTCTGCTCTTGCCGGACAAACTATCCCCACCTTCAGAGGCACCCCCATAGCTGTGAGGACTGGGAGGGCATCCTGTGCCAGACCCCTGTGGCTAAGCTGGATATTGAGTATCCACCTCTTGGGAAGTTGGGCGGGTCCTTGTGACAAGTGCTATTATCCCCTGTATGCTGGGGACATAACGAAGTCACTTGTAAGAACAGGTACTCATCCAAACCCCGAGTGTATCGACCATTCTGAGTTACAAACTTGTGAAGAGGAGGGAAAGATGTATTGGCTGGACAAAAACATAGGGAATTTTAGACAGAAATTGGATGGGGAGTGCCCTATGAAAGAGGAATGGATTTGTTTCTATTATAATTCAGGAAAAGAGCTGTTAAAAGGTGGTCTGTATACAGAAGACCAGATTAAAGAAAAATAGTCTGAGGAAGGAGTGTGGAATGTTGAGGAAGAAAGTGTAATGCCATATGGGAAAAATTTGTTTCTCAATATGATAGAAAGAATAAGCAAAGAGTTTAATGTATCCAATTGTTGGATTTGTGGAGGTACCGGGATGGCTGAAATGTGGCCATGGGAGGGTATAAGTTTGAGTGTGCAAGATGTGTTAAAATGGATGAAAATGAAGAAGGATATGCTTGCTACGAGGAGTTGAGAAGGACAATGGAAATTAAGATCCAAGATCATCGGAGAAGAATGCTTATGGAGAAAAGGACTGAAGTATCGTATGGAGGTCAGCAAACTATCGTGTAAACACTACCAAGTTACAGATGGCATCTGCACTTGGTGGATACCGAAAGCCCTTAACTTGTATCGGTCTAGGGAAGGAAAAGGGAGGGGGTGTGCATACATAAATTGTGAGGGATTGTATGAATGTATCGGGAAAGAAGTAAATCCATTCTGGGATATACCGGGAATTTCTAAATTCTGGGAGGGGAATAGAAGGGAAGATTACAACCTTTGGGAAGCTCCAAAGGGTTTATTTTGGTTGTGTGGGGACACTGCTTATGCTAGGTTACCACGGGATTGGCCGGGGAGTTGTACCTTGGGTGCGATCAGTCCTTCTTTCTTCTTGTTACCCTGGAGTTATGGACAAGAGTTAGGGATCCCACTTTATGATGAATTGGGTCGGAAAAAAAGGGATTTAATAGGGGGAACTCAGAAGTGGGCAGATGACGAATGGCCTCCAGAGAGGATCACCAGTGTATATGGGCCGGCCACTTGGGCACAGGATGGTTCCTGGGGGTATAGAACCCCGATTTATGTGTTAAACTGCATCATCAGACTACAGGCCGTCCTTGAGATTATAACAAACCAAACTGCCCTGGCACTAGAGGTCATAACAGCACAGCAAAACCAGATGAGAACGGCGATATATCAGAACAGACTAGTCCTAGAGGAGGATGGAGTCTGTGAGAAATTCAATTCGTCCGAATGCTGGAATGCTGTATTGAAATCGATGACCACAGGGAAGCTGTTAAGAATATCACTCCGTAAACTAGCTCATGTGCCTGTTCAGAAGTGGATGCCCCTTTTTAAGACAAATTGGTGGGAGGATTTATTTAATAGAGGGTGGATAATGTTATAAACAGGCAAGGAGGGTTGGCTTTTGTGGGCCCAAGTGGTGAAGGGCTTGAAAGTTTTTGAGTTAGCCAGAAGCTACAGTTAATTGTTAATGAGGAGCTATGATGAGTTGTTGATGTGTTATAAAAGTTATTATTAAAATGGGAGGCTAATAAAGTTCTGGAGGGGAGAGGGGGCAGGCAGAGTTATGTTCATTCTTTGTATTAGCATTAGGGAAGGGTTGATTGACAGGAGCAAAGGAGTTTTCTAGAAAGGGGTGACATCAGAGAAATTAAAATTAAGGGACAGATTGGGAGCTGGGATTGGACAAAAGAATAACCAATCATTCGACACCCAGACATTGCCTCATTCCAACGGACCAATTGTCAAGCTGACAAGCTAGAAGACTCCAATCAAAACCCTCCTGGAGGGAGGACCCTTGGGAGAGGGGTGGTGCTCCAAGGGGAGGTATAAAAAACACTGTTCATGGAACTTCTTGGTCTCTGACCGCTCTGCTTGACGGGGGTCAGGCACCCACCGCGGCCGTTTCTCCAGGGGAGTTGGCTAGTCTGCCGTGGAGACCCTAATTGTTCCTAATTAATAAACTCATTAACCTAATGAATTGGCAGTCATTTCTCTCAGATAAAAAGAATAGCATTTATTGGTCTGTGTGCTCTAACTGGTGTTATTTTTCTCCCATGTATAATACTCTGTATGATACGGATGGTAACAAGTCTCACCCAAAATGCTCTGGAGAAAATGACCGAAGAAAAGCTAATGATAATGAAAGAAAGTCGGGTAATTGATGAGACTGATAAAGAAATATATGAAAGATACCAGAAACTGAAGAATTTGTATGGGCATCATCAGCTGGTATGAACTTTCTTGATGTAGGCAAGGCCCGATCAAAGAGTGAGAGGGAGGAACTGTTATAAATGAGTTTGAGTCCACTAAAATTAATTATGTTAATAAGTTAGTAATGTTAATTTTGGGAAGTTGGGCTAGTTGGTGTTCTTAGTGTTAATTACGTTGAAGCTACTAGGTGGCGAACGCTGCACGGGGTGTAACATCCATATGTATCCATTAGATGGCGTAAGTGAGATTACCCATATCAGGGGGAGGTATTTCTAGATTATTCCAACAGGAGAGAGTGATGTCATTGGGAATACGGATTGGACCAAGCAAGAACCAACCAGAAGAGACCCCTAGAAAACGATTGGACAGGGATGCATCAGACGAACGAGCCAATCATGTCCTGACAAAACGAGCCAATAATACGGAGGATCCAAAACAGACCAGTGAGTGTAATGGGCTGGGTATAAGTCTGATCAAGTGCTTCGCAGCCGGTCCTCTGCCCTTTTCGCGCTTGTGAGGGAGAGCACCCAGCGTCGCGCACGTTGCGCTCGGGTCTGCCTTGCCACAAGGAGTTGTGGGCTTATCGCAAGGCTTCCGTTTTTGGTTGTTGGTTAACAAAGTGGTTTGTTTTCTCGCAATTGGGAGTGAGTTGTGTTGCTCGCCACGCCCTTGCTCCCTCCTGACAGTAGACGAGATGTATCAAACTCCACAACTGTGGTGGGAACCCCGGGATGTCTCGGCGGGCAGAGGGTGCGGAGCTACAGAGTAGCAAAGACTCGGAGCAGTGGCAAAGGAACGGCGTGGGCGGGGCAGCGGCGGCCCGGCTCCCAGCAGGGCAGGGAGAGGCGGGCTCAGGATCTTGGGGCTCCCTGAGGCACTCCAGCAGATGGTGAAAAAGTCCCTCTTTTAGTGAGGTAGGGTTTTAAATAGGGTCCCAATGCAACGGCTGCTCCAGCAAGCAGAGCTCCACTCCCGGTGGAAGGAAGGCAGCAGAAGGCAGAACCCCACAGTGGTGATGAATTCTCCCTACAGCGACCGTAGCCTCTCTCCCCTCCGAATGCCGAGAGCACAAGAGAGGGGCTCGACCCAACCCCTTTTTCCCAGTCCAAATCTCTCGGCATCTCTGCCCTAGACGAGAAAAACCCAGGTAAAAGAGAGTAGCCAGCTGGACCCCTCCCCTGAGCTGTGGCCAGGTCTTTTGTCTCTCTTAAGTATCCAGTCATTATTGTCTCCTAGCAACACCTATGGGGAAAATCCTTCAAGAGAAAGAAAAACAAAAGGAGAACTCCTAAAACCCCAACAGCTGGTCACCTACAAACTGGGTGAGGCGTGCCTCCAGCTCCTCTTGCCATGTGCCAGCCCCAGATAGTGGAAGGACCCTGGACGAGTCCCCCATCTTGTAATGGAAAATCGTGCTATGAGAAGCCAGTGTCCATAAAGGAGACAGAGGAGTCCTGCAACTTTATTTGAATAAAGGGAGAGAGTCCACTGGGGCATATGCCTGCAGGGTTTTCTCTCTCGAGGTTTCAGATGACACAGACTCCTTTTGTCCTAAACTCCTGGCTGCATGTTGCCCTCTTTCTTTCCCCATGGCTGAGGTACTAGGAAGGTGCAGCCTTCCCGAACCTATCACATATCCCTCCTTGAACCTGTCATTTTACCCCAAAGTTCAGAAACTCCAGCTTGTGCAGACTTGTCTATTTCAGGAGTCAAACCTAACCCTAACCCAACTCTGGGTTCTGTAACAAACCTGCATCTTGAAGTTAATAGAGACAGTAAGACCCATTTCAAAGACATTAACACTCATACCTTCAACCTTCAAATTGTTATAAATAATTGCGCCCAATTTAAAAGTAAAACAAGTATAAAATTTATTTAGTGTCCGAGAATTCGTACACGCAATGCCACGATCGAAAAGGAGACAGTGCCAAGCCCGGGATTGGCACTGGGTGAACAGAGGTCTGACCTCTATCGCATCAGACCTCCCTCTGTTCACACCGACTGCTTCCAACAGCTTGCTTTATATACAGTTTTTCCCATAAAGTCCGGATCCAGGGTATTGTTTTTGCCCATCAGTATATTCATGAAGCATGCTATTCATGAATCTGAGGTGGACAAAAAGTATCCTGCTCTTGATTAATCACTCATCACCAGAGGATGTATCTGATGGCTCATGATGGTCCATATCTTGGTTCTCGATCCGGTCGTTAACACCTGAGCTGGGAGGGGTTTTTCGGAGATGGTCCATCAGCTCTGCTGGGAAGCTCTTTTTGAAAATGCAAATTTCAGGAGCCAGCTTAATGTTTTCTTGATAGGCCATCAGTTCTCTGTAGCATTGTTTTTGGGATGTAAATCCGTCCCGCTCGAGGTTACGATTTTCTCTGGGCAAGCTCTGGTTGTTTTAAACTTAGTTATAACTTAACTTTAACACATATTCCGATATTACATATTTGAGCACAAATTTCCCGCTTTTATTTATAACAGAATTATTTGTAAAGACATTAGCACACATCTTTCCTTTCACCTTCACTGCCTCCCTTGTCACCTGGTGGTCAGCTCTGTGTCCTCTGTGTTCCCATCTTCCTCCTTTTAATAACACATCCTGGTTGCACTGAGGATCCTCAACCCTTTCAGGAGCAGAGACACACTCACAGTCTGTTTCCACAGTGTTGTGGTGTAGGAATGAGATTCCTCAATTCCCCCAAATTTAGTGTTCCCACTGAAACACTCCAAATTATGCACCACCCTGCATGTGGCTGGAGAGGAGAACTGGAGGCACAAAAGGTAAAAATCACAGGCTGAGATAAGAGTGATTTACTGGAAACAGCAATGAAATAAGAAACAGAACAGTAACAGAAACAGTATTAATAACGGAGTGTACAAGATGGGAACAATTCACATGAGTGCTCACCATGTGGAATCTGATGTTACCCTGGTCACAGGCTTCACACTACACTACCAGAAGGGACCCCTTCCCCCACCCTGTGCATGATATGAGGTGGTACAGAACAAGCCCAGGTCCTGGCCATGCCCCTCCTGGTTACTGCAAAAATTAACCCTATCATGGCTGGATCCAGGACATGCAGCAATGTGCTCTCCATGTGTTTCAGAGAAGGAATAAATAAAACATAATTCCTGAGACAGAGGCCTCATTCAATCCACAAATCCACAGAGAGGTGAGAAGCATGTCACCACTTCCCAGAAGCTCCTTTGAGCTTCCCAAAGTTGCCATCTCCACTTAGGAAAGTGGGAATTACACCTGAGCTTGACCCAAAAAATCTCTTTGTAGTTCCTGGCTGTCAGAGCAGACTGTCCTGCCCTGACTGGCATGTCCAGCAGCAGGAGGTTTGGATCAGTGATGGCATTCAAACGGTCCAAAAAGGAACTGACTTTATGGATGTGAAAAATGGGATTTAAAAATAGCCTCCTGATTTTCTTCTGAATGTGCAGCAGATGCTTTTGAGTCACGCTTTCCCTGAAGATGCAAGGGACCTGTGTCTCTGCTATTTTTTGGGGCAGTGTCACCTGGCTCCTGTGGAGTCAGGTTGCTTGTTTGCTCTTTCAGTGAATTTTGTTCATTTTGGGTAAATTGGCTGGAGGGAAATGAGGGAAAGGTTTGATAGTGGGTTCATGTCAACATCTGCAGTTTGCTGTGGCTTGTGCATGAGAACAGGCCTTTGCAGGCAGCCTCTGGAGCAGCAGAGGCTCTGTCAGGGGGGCAGACAGGTCTGATACATCAGCACTGGATTGTGAACCAAGGTCTCTTCTTCCAGTAACTTCTCACCAGGTGTGATGCTGGTTGTCCACTGTTGGCATCTGAGTCAGCCAAGCAGGGCAGGGCTGAGACTGGATGGTTCAGAGGGCTTATTGCTGCTCTGCACTGTGGATTTTGCATTAAAAGGTCAGGATTTGGGTGTTGGTAAACCTGACTGCCCTTCAGTAACAGAGGAAATCACAGAATCACAGAATGGTTTGGGTTAGAAAGGACTTTTAAAGGTCATCCAGTCCACACTGCTGCCATCAGCAGGGACATCTTCCACTAGACCAGGTTGCTTCAAGTCCCATCCAACCTGGCCTTGGACACTTCCAGGGATGGGGCAGACATAGCTTCTCTGGGCACCCTGTGCCAGGGCCTCTGTCTATTTCAACTGAGTTGTCACCTGGGATCAGGTAGAGGTGAAGAGCTGGATTTGCACCACCAAGGAGCTCATAGGGAATGAATTTAAGGTTGAACATAACCTTCTCCAAAGCACTCCAGGCAGTGAGAAGGTGGATTCTCCAGGACAGCAAAGCAAGCTGTCAGTCAGGGCAGTCTCTCCAGGGTCACCTTCCCAGTTTTAAAGTGGTCAGTGGAATACGGGCTGGTGTTTATTTTCCATGAGATAAACAGGCAACAAGGTTCTTATAAGTTGTCCTGGCACCCTATCAGGCTGCCCCTTCTCTTTGAGGTTTTAGCAGCAGAAAGGGGACATGTCCACACAATATGAGATGTTCTGCTTTAGGTCCCATGTGTGTCCTGGGCTTTGGGGTTCAGAGGGCATTGCAGGCCTTTGGCAGCCTTCTCGAGGGCTCAGAAACTGGCAGATCTGAAAGTGGCAACATGGGACCGTGAAAATTGCCAGACTGCATTATGCAGTGTCCTGCGTGCAAGGGTCACACACCACGTACTGGGATGCAGCTGGATACTGTGTGAGTTGCCCTGGTGTTTGATCACATCCTGAGATGACATCCCTAGGGATGACTGGGTCAGAGAGCTCTGCTGATAACCAGTCACCTGGGTTATCTCTGGAGCACACATTGCTATTAACCTAGTAGGCTAATATAATCAGATATAATAGAATAGGCCAGCTCTGACCTCTTGCATCCCACCCCGGAGCGGTTCAGGTGGTGGTGGGCCCAGCTGGCCAGCTCCTGTCCTGGCAGAGCAGAGCGGGGACAATCATTGCCATCCATAGCTGTCAGAGGTATAAAGGGCTGGAAACTCTCCCAGGGAGCCTGGGTCTGACCTGCTGGGCTGTGGTAGTGCCCAGGGGTCACCATAGTAGCTGGGAGGAGTGTGGGGGCAAGGAGACACTGGTGGTGTGGAGCTGGAGCTTGGGAAGTGAGAGAAGGATGAAAGATGCTAAAGAAAAGCAGAGGAACACGGGGGAGAGCAGGGGACCTTGGAGGGAAGGGAGAATTTGGCCCTGTCTGGAGAGAGGTCTCCAAGGAGCTAGAGAGGTCCTGGGTGGGTGGCAGGCTGAGGGATGGTGGATTAGGCCTCTTAGGTCCCCATGGCTGCTGTACCTGCGAGGTGGATGAAGTGGGGGAGATGCACCATCTGCACAACCCCGGGCTGCACTTCCAAGTGGAAGAGGGATCTGGTGGGCACCTGGTCAGCCCTGCTCAGGTGCCTGTTTCAGGTATATCTATAGATGATGGTCCTTGCTGACTTCTGCCCAAAGCTGAGGCCTGTGATGGAGCACTGGAAGTCACCTACACCAAGGAGGTGGCTCTGCAGGTGGGAGGGATGACTGGCTTCTGGAAGGGGCTCCTGCTTGGACTGACAGCTCTTACCAGGTGAGGTACTTCAGAAAAGGTTAGGTTATCTCCAGAAGATATACTTCCGGAAGATCGTGCAACACACATGTGGCCAGTTTGGGTCTGAATGGGGTGTTTTGCACTGGGTGCTGCTTGAAGGGGTGTGCTGGGATTTACAAGGAAGCACTACACAGCTTGGCATGGAAGATCAGAGCCCTGCGAGCATCACTGTCATCAGTGAAAAAATCATTGACTGGCACTTCCTATACCCTGGGACCTGAAACAAGCACTGGCCATGCCTGAGGCTCACAATCTCTTCAATACAGATCTCTGTGTGCAGGCATATCACCCACTTGGGCCAGTCCCGCTAGAGGGAAGGCATTGGTTCATCCCTGCATCCCCTGGGCAGGAGAGGTACTGGGATGGCCATGCAGAGCAGTTCCCGGAGCTCCAAGCTGTGTTTCACCCACTGATTTTTAGATTATATTTCGCAATTGGAACTTCCAGATGGGGAAGTTTCTGTTTCCCAAGAGAGAAAATGTTGTTGTCTGCTCACTTCTTTTGAGTAAAGCATGGGTTGATCCCCCTCTGCCTGGGTGTAGCAACAGGGAGGAAAGTGGCCACAGGCAGCTGAAATATTTAGCAAGAACAAATTAGGCATGCAACTAAGTGGAATTTGCCTTCCCAGGAACTTAAAAACTGGTGCAATGCGTGCTGAGTTAGTGCAGAGAAAGCAACAATACTCATCTGCAGGAAGAAGAATTGCTGTGAGTAACAGGTTCTTAAGGCACATCTGACCCTTCTGGTGACAGCCAGAATCAATCCCAGGCTCCCTGCTTTGTGTGTCGGTGTGACAGTGCCTTGACAGGACCAGAAAAGGCCTGACCTGCTGGAGGCAGGAGGAGAAGTCTGAGAACATGAGCAGCATCCCCAGCACCAAGTGTGGTTCTGGCCCTGTTCCTTGCTCCTGCAGGATGGAACCAGGCTGGCATGGGCGCTGAGCCTGCCTGGCCCACTGTCAGTGTCTGTCCCTCTCCTGGGATCGAGGGCAGCTCCTGCCACCTGATGTGGTGCTGCTGTGGCAATGTGTAGCGCTGGACCCCCATCCACAGAGTTGGCTGTGACCCATGTGCTGCAGCCCTGCCTTCCCCCAGCCCTGCACTGCTCCTTCCTCAGGCACCTCAGCCTCAGGTGAGACGTCGCCTCTACGCTCCTTGAGGAGCATCTGTCAGAAGTGTGCGAGGGCCAGTCACCAGCTCCTCAGTCTGTGTCTGGAACAGCAGGAAGACGTCATCCTTTATGCCTCATATTTTTGAGAAGAAGCCATCCTCTAGCAATCTTCACCCAGACTTCCTGATCCCATTAGCTGCACAAGTCCCCTCAGGTGCCATCATATACTCCTGCATGTGCTGTGACTTCCACATTCTCCACATTCTCCCCCATGACCCTGCAGCTCCAGCAGCCCCGCTCACCCAGCTGTCAGTGAGGACCAGGGCATGACCTGATGATTCCTTATCTTCTCACACCACCCTGGTGCACACACAGCCACCTGGCTCCTTCCCTCCTGCCTGCACTCCTGGCCAGCGTCCCTCTCCAGGAACCACCCCAACACTCCCCCTCCCCCCCTCCAGACAAATCTTCACACACCTCCCCCAGCCCACCCTGCACTTGCATGTTGGTATACTGCACAAAAAGCAGCTGGAGGTGATTTTGCAGTGTTGCAGGGTCAAGTTGTTCTCCATCTGCCTGCTGTTATAGCGCAGCTTTCCCGTTTGGGAGGCCTGGGAGGAGCCCAGTGCCTGGAGCTCCTGCATGGAGACACCAGCACTGCAGATGTTCTGCTCCGCAAAGTCCTGATGAAAATGCAAAACTGGCTGGGGCTGTCAGCCATGGGCTGCTGCTGTGCCATGGCATCTGTCCCAGCCATCCCAGAAGATCCAAGGCTCTGGCTCCATCACTTCCCAAGAAATTGAAAGAGCTGGATGACGTCAGGGCTGATCTGCTGTCAAAGTGCCTTCATGTCCCAGCTGAGCACTCCTTCTCCTGCCCACGGCCTGCCTGCACCTGCTCCCTCCCCTGGGCTGCTCCATTTGCACAGCCTCTCTCCGTAGTTACCTTCCCTTTCTGCTTCTCCTCCACCCAACTCCTCTTCCAGGACTTCCTTCCCAGGGGAGGGCAGGGCAGGGCTGTGCAAGCAAGGGCAGAAGATTTTTTGCAAAGTGTACTAGTTTGAAAACAAACCAGTGGGAGACTGCAAGTCAGAATTATAATTTAATAGGAAATTAAAATAAATGCAACAGTACAAGAACACTGACAGAGTCAGGATACAACCTGACACCCTGTCAGGCAGGGTGGTGGTAGCAGTCCAGATGAAGTGGTTCTGTTGAAGCGGTGATCCTGTAGAAGGGTCTGGTCCTCCTCTGAAGGTGCAGTGGTGGTTATGTAGCTCTTGTCCTCTGGGAATCCAGTAGGTAGGGCTGAGTGTGGTGTTCCAAACCTCAGATTATATCCAGGTAGGAATGCTTGGTTCCTCCCCCTGGGCGGAGCATCTCACAA
Organism: Gymnorhina tibicen; assembly: GCA_013399875.1. Lineage (NCBI taxonomy): Eukaryota > Metazoa > Chordata > Aves > Passeriformes > Artamidae > Gymnorhina > Gymnorhina tibicen. Next base: position 15,955 of record VXAZ01010109.1, read on the forward strand.
TAGGATGATGTAATTTTATGAGTCATACAGTGAGGCTAGATGGCCCATTAACAGCAAAATATCTCTTCGGAGGGAGTTATCAGGGGATGTGTCATGGAAGAGACAAGGAACCCTGCCCCACCTGGTTTCAACACATGGTGATAGAATACATACTTTTGGTTACATCTTACATTGTAACCTAAGACACAAGGAAACAGTGAAGCAGACCCTTCAAATCCAGCCTGGAAAGCAGGTCTGGGGATGCCGGAGGCTCCACCACGGGGTTATGGGGTCACCCCAGCACCTGTCCTTCACCCTGTTCTCTGCATCTCCCTGGCCTCCCAGTGTGTGCCTGGGCTGAGCAGTCTCTCTCTGCCCCTGGCTGCATGGGACACCCCTCATCCCTGTCCCTGCTGCAGTGGCGTGGTGTGGTGTTAATTTTGGGGTGGTGGGAGGTGAAGGGCTGCAGGTTGTCTTCTTCTTGAGACCTGCAGAGAAGGCAGAGAGCTGAGAGTTTGCAGCACAGTGGGCAGCTGCCTGGCACTCCTGGCACGGCCCTGTCAGCCCTGCAGTGAGGCACCACTATCCCACTTGGGACAGACCTGCAAGCTGGGCCCCACAGCACCCGTTGCCACCACCAGCAGTGACCCCACCAAGCACCATGGGGTGACTGGGTCAGCTCAGGAACTGGGCAGGACCTACCAGGGCAGGACCTACTGGTGACATTTCAGTGACCAACACTGCAGTGCAGGCAGTGCTCAGTGTGGGAGTGATGTCAGCGTGATGGAGCCAGTGCCAGGAGCCCAAGAAACGATGATGAGGGCTGCACACACTACCCAGCAGCTCTGTGAGGTTTCTGGGGAAGGAAGGACCCCCAGCTGTCCATCCCTCTGGTTTCCTGCCCCAGTCACCTCACTGCAGGCAGAGCTGCATCTTCCACTGTTCCTGGGGCAGCACAGCCCCACAGTGCTGCTCGTGTCTCATAGTCCCATCCCTGGAGTGATGTGCTTGGATCCGTAAGGTGCGGAGAAACAACTCCAAATTTTGTCCACTTGTGGTGCCAGCTAAGCATAGAATCACAGACTGGTTTGGGTTGGAAGGGATTTTTAAAGGTCATCTACTCCTCCCCCTGCCATGGGCAGGGACACCTTCCACTATCCCAGGTTGCTCCAAGCCCTGTCCAGCCTGGCCTTGGACACTTCCAGGGATGAGGCAGCCACAGCTTCTCTGGGTACCCTGTGCCAGTGCCTCACCACCCTCACAGGGAAGAATTTCCTTTCAATATCCAATTTAAATCTACCCTCCTTCAGCTTAAAGCATGGCCACCCACAGTTTGTGACAGAGCTTGCTGTCAGGATAATTCCCTGCAAAGCAATTTACTGTCTCCTTCCAAGGCTCAATCCCTGTTGTTTGCTTGCCCGCTGCATAGGAGCAGTTTTTCACACCACAGGTCAAAAATCCTGCATGTCAGGTAGGGAAATGGAGGTGATGGGTCTGCTAGGGGTCCCCACTGCCAGCAATACCACATCCCATGGGATGAACTATGCACCATGCCCCAGGCAGGCGCAGCACCACATGCAGGGATGCTTCTTCTCAGCTGCCTGCAGACACTGGACATGGGATCATTTCTCCTGCCTTAAAATTGAGGCAGCTCCGTGAGGACCCACAGTCCATCTCCCAAGGCTGTGGAGGCACGTGGCTCCCTGGAGCTTCTACACTGGAATGCTTCATCCTTGAGTAGTTTTTTTTTAACAGCAGTAGAAACTGCACATGAACAGCCCAGTTAAGCCTCTCATCCCATTTGGAGCAGGGAACTGAAGCTGGATATTAAAGAGTAGTGATCTGCCTGGAAAGCCTCAGGGGGTTGTATATTTGGGGTGTAAGAGAGCAGCGACCTGAGACAAACTATCTGGGGGAGAAAAAACTTTCTTCTGTACTCAGTGTGGTCTCAAAAGTCATCGACTGAAAATAAAGAACAGATTTGGGGCATGCGATAGGAAAAGGCGCAGAGAGATGCTGACACTGCCAGATGGCATGATGGGCAGGGAAAGAGTTTTCTGGGGAGAACAGAAACGTGCCAGGCGGGAGGAAGCGGAGGGTGGCGCAGATCCTTGTCTTCGAGGGGAGAGCAGAGACGTGAATCCAGAAGGAAAATGTAAAGCAAGTGACCTCGGAAGGGCCGGGCTGGGGTATTTCAGGCGGGCAGGAATAGTCCCCGCAGCGGCGGCTCCGTGGGACCAAGCAGAACCAACTGGCCCGGAATGCCCGGGCCCAGCGGGGACCCCGCGCCACGCGTGTAACTGGGAGCGGGCAGGGCCGGCGGGGACCTCCCGCTCCGCTCCCGCGGCGGGGGCGTGTCCCGCTCCCCGTCCCGCCCCGGGACCGGCCGCGCTCCGCCCGCCGCGCCGGCACCGCCGCTGCTGCCCAGGTAAGCGCGGAGGGCGGTGGGGACCCTTCCCGGGTAGGATGTGAAGGGAGGGAAGCTCCCAGTGCAAGGCCGCTGTCCAGGACCGCACCGCACCTCCGGCCTGGGGGAGCGGTCCGTGGGGACGGCCACTGTCCCCAGGAGCAGGGGCACCGGGGGTATCGGGAGTACAGGGGCGCGCGGCGGGCCCAGGGGCTCCTCTGCAGCCGGAGCTGCCGGCGGGGCCGAGGTCGGAGCCTGGGGCAGGCGGTGCGAGAGCGCCGCGTCTCTGCATCTCTCCTGAGATGCAGCAAATGCCCAGGAAGTCAAAGCAGCGTAAAAATGGGTCGCGGGGAAAAGCCGGATTTGTCCTGAGCAGGGTTTAGGTCCCTGTGTCATGTTCCCCCGCCAGCGTGTTCTGCAAGTTTTTGGTCCCTGTTTTGGTGGACCATGATCTTGCCTGGACAGGGGTGAATGTCTTTTAAGCTGAAGAAAGGTAAATAAGATTAAATACTAGGAAGAAATTCTCCGCTGTGAGGATGGTGAGGTAATGGGAGAGGTTGCCCAGAGAAGCTGTGGCTGTTCCATCCCTGGAAACATCCAAGGCCAGGCTGGACAGGGCTCGGAGCAACCTGAGATAGTGGAAGGTGTCCCTGCCCATGGCTTTAAAGGTCCCTTCCAACCCAAGCCATTCCACGATCCTTGTGTGTTCCTTCCAGCTCATGACATTCTATGGTTCTATGAGCTTCGTGGTCTCCTCTGAGAGGGAACATCTGAGTGTGATGGATGGAGCTGGACTGTGGTGTTTTACTGTAGCTGTTAGTCTTGGAAAACATCGCCGGGATAAACTTCTTCTGCCCTGCTCCAGCTCCTGTGGGGAACGCAGATTGCTTTTGTGCAATGGGGACCTGGCAGTGACAGCACGGCAGGGGCTTGGCTGCCTGTGGTGGAGCAAATGAGAATTAAACCTCTCTCGTGTTGTGAAATGACTTGATTTTAGCATCAAGCACTCTGCATCCGGGGAGAATTTCCAACATTTATGATTTTTATTGGCAAATCTTTATGATCTGAACCAAATCCCGTGATTAATGATTTCCAGTCCATCTCACAGAGGTGTGTGGAGGGGTGGCAGTGGCAGTGCTGCCGAATGAGCCTTTAACCTGGAGCCAGTAAATTGATGAAGCAGCAGCCAGGAAAACAATCCTGTCTGATTGTGCTCTGACACGGCGTTCCCACTGCACTTCTTTGGGAGCCAGCAGGGTACATTAAACTGCAGTTTTGTAACTCTCTGTGCTGCTGCTGACACAAACTCCTGGTGACAAGGTGAAGTGCACCAGGGCACGTCACTCCCTGACCGCATCCCTCCCTGCCCACGCTGAGACGGGGCTGTGCAGCCCATTGCTGGGGCCATGAGCTGCTCTTGCCATTTTGCAGCGTGACTTTTGCTTCTGTTTCTTGGGACCATTTGAAAGGAAATCACCTGGCAAAGCCAAACCCGCTGCTTTCTCCAGGTGGGTGTAAAGCAGATCTTGGACCCCACCAGGAAGTGGCTGGAGAGGTAAGGCTTTGGCAGGGAGGGCTATACTGAGGGGACTGGGCGCTCCTGGGCAGGCACAGTGGAGGACAGAACAGGAGGGGAAGGAGGGACCCAGTGCAGCTCTGAGGGTGTCAGAGTCACTGTGTGTCAGCAGCTGGGAGCCCTGAAGCAGAAGCCAGGCAGCAGGATTGGGAGGGGTATGGAAACAGCAGGAAAGTGGGAGTTGGAGGGTTGGGCAGAGGGAAGGGGAAGCTGGCTGGAGAGCTATCAAGGGGGAAGAACAGGGTGAAGAGCTAGAGAGGTAAAGAGGCGGTTGGGGTGCCAGGGAGACAAGAAAATGGGGTTCCTGTGTGCCAGCCCCCTTAATTTTGGCTCATCTGCTCCATGGGCAGGGAGTGGGCAGCAGTGCATTGCATGTCGGCACAAGCAGTGTGACCATGTCCCGCTTGCATCCTCGAGGTGGAGGGACAAGAAGCTGTAACATGAACACAGGGGTGGTCCCCCAGTTGGGAACCCCATTCTGGAAAGCTGATCTGCTGGTCTTGTCTGGGAACCACAGCTAGGGGTTGTGGGACTCTCTTTTCATCCATTGTAGTGTGATTCCTGACAAAAATGTTAACTCCAGGATGGAGACCGTCTGTATTCATCCTCATATTATTTTAAAAATACAAGTTCTCCCTGCCCTAAAAACATCATCCCCTGTCACGCTCTCTTCTGTGTGACTTGATTCTCTTCCCACTGTCTCCTTTTCTCTTGGCAGGCGAGCAGTGTGCCCCTCCCTGGGGTCAGAGCAGGGCTGCTGCGGGTGGTGTTGATAATACGGAGTGCAAAGCATGGTCCATGGGGTGGGGTTAGAGCCTTGGGCTCCCCAGTGCTCCAGCCATGCCTGGGCTGTGTTCAGAGTCCTGTGTCCAGTGGAGAGAGCTGCTTTTTTTGGCAGCAGAGTCTGGCTTGCCCTGGAGACAGGACAGTTTGATTTTGCTGAGCCAGACCTTGCTGGAAACTGGAGACTCTAAACAGGGGGTTCCTCCTTGAGATCATGGGCTGTGACACCCAAGGTGGTGCAGCAGGCGGAGGATGAATCCCAGGGTGGGCAGAGAGGGGAGCTGCAGGCAACTTGGGGTGTCAGCAGGACTTTGTGCCAGTGGCTGCTGTGGTTTTTGGGGGAACTGATCTCTGCAGGGTGGTGAGGACGGCAGGAAGGTGCCTGTGGGCTGTGGAACACTGATAGGGTGGCTGTGCTTGGACAGCAGCTGGAGCCCAAATACTGTTTCACTACCACTCTACACCATGAGGAGTGTGGTGTGTCCAGTGTGGGGTCTGTGCTAGCTCCTGCTCTCACAGGTTTTGTGGAGATGAACTGGGACTCCTCCACACCAGTAGAGACTGGCTGATTTTGGGGAGGGAAGGAGTTGAGCTGTGGGAGAGTGCTGGTGCACCTCTGGGCTGAAGCCTGGTCCCTGGCAGGATCACTAGGGCCAGGAGGATACTGGAGAAGAGGTAGGCATGCTGCTTGGTGAACTGCAGGACTCTTGGGATCTACCTTATATATTTTTATTAATGCCCTCTGCCCACAAAGCAGCTAAAACTGGCTGAGGAGTTGGAGGTGAAAAGCATCACTGGTGGCTGGAGTTGCACCACTGAGTAGAGATGGAGGAGAAGTGGGCATGAGACTGTGCATGGTGGCAGTAAGAGTGAAACAAGAGTTGACCTTCAGGATGGGATGGAGAAGGACAGTCTGGGTGTACTCATCAAGGACAGGGGGATGCGGAGTCACCACTCTTAAGTCTTTCTAATACTGGCACAGGCATGGGGGAACCTGGTGAGGGTGGTGTCCCACTGCTTAGTTCTGACAATCACTGTGGGAGTCAAACTAGAGCAAATCCCCAGAAAAGTGAGAGAAATGGGCAGCCCTTGTAAGACCACACCATGATTGTGAGTCTGGTGTGTGGGGGCTGGTGATGTGGCAGGGGTGTGTGGTGGGTCAGGGTGGGTATGTGTCTGGCTGGGATGGAGCCACAGAGGGTGATGGTGGGGCTGAGGGAAGAGGTCCGCTGCTGGGTACCATCGTGTGTGGGGAGGAGGTAGGTGGGAAAGAATGCTCCGGGTCCTGGTGATGTTCAGGACCAGGTGGACTAGAGTCCTTGTGTCCAGGGACCAGAGCCTGGGCTGCCCTGTGGGACAGACTATGCTTTGTGGGATGGGCTAGAGAGGCTGTGGTGGGGTCTGTGCTGCACTTTGCTTGTAGGGTGTGACCAAAGCAGGTCTGCTGCTGAGTCTGCTCCATGGCTTCTGCTGGCCTTGTGTTAAAGACAATATTTTGCATGTATGGAGAATTGGCAGCGCTGTAGTGGATAGGGTACGGTTTGGGATTAGGGCTTGTTTTTTCCCACAGCAGGACCAGAGTCAGAGCCAGCAATGCAAGCATGGATGGTGACAAGCAAGTTTTCCAGATACTGAGCTCAGTCCTTAAACAGAGCAGAAAAGAAATTACTTGACATGGACCCTTCAGAGACATCCATGAAGGATGTCTCAAGAAGAAAGTGCTGAGCTCTTCAAATGGCTGTAACATCATTCTGAGTCCAAGGATTATCTGCAGGAACTGACAAAGCTTCTGAAGGACAAAGTTCTTGGAGCAGAAATAGGCAAATGTTTGCAGACAACAGAACCCAGATTCAATAAAAAGAAAATTTTATTGTATGCAGGGGCAGTTAAAAACCAGCAGCTCCTGTTGAGTGCGGAGCTGTTGGACATCACCTTAGGCTACAAGTGACTGAGAGTTAGAAAAACAAAGCTGCCACAGGGAAGAGAGGTGGAGAGATCACAGACACAGCTGGACTCCTGGCCCTGCCACAGCAGGAAGTTCCTGGCCAGAAATAGCCCCAAAGAGCCTGGCAAGGGGCAATGCTCAGAGCTGTAGAGGAAGGCAAAACCCCCCTGGCACTTGTGCCAGTCTCCAAGGGAGACCCTTCCTGATCCCAAACTGGCAATGAGCTGTTCCCTGAGCATGCGAGCAAGCCCTGTGCCTGACCCCTGGGGCTGCCATGGCTCCAGGGCACAGCATAGCTGCCCAACCCCTTTCCTTCCTCTGCTGGAGGCACCTCAGGGGTTCTCAGCATGGCAAAATACTCCAGAAGTGGAGTATCCTGGGAACAAAAATTTCCAGTCCTACCAGGAGACCATCAATGCTCCAAAGTGTTGAGGAGATGAAATCTTTCAACATCTCCTGTTCCCATTTTTAATGGGTGCTGCATCTGGCAAATGTGGTGTGGAGGGGGAGGTCTGGGATGGTCTCCAGATGCCAGGAATGGATTTTCTTGTTCTTTGTAGACCACTGACTCTTTCCCACTGATACCCATCTGAAAAGGTCTGGTATCCTTAAGGACCCCCAGATGTTAGTGGGTCCTGTCATGAATAGTCCATGCTCCCTGCATTAAAAGCTGCTGAGGGGTGTCATGTCTCTTTGATTGGCCCTTTGATCCCACTCTCTTTGGGAAACAGCCACCCCAGGACCCACACTACCTGCCTCTCCATTGTGGTTTTCATTAGTTCTCCAATACTGAGGAGTTCTCCCTTGACCTTGGGGAAGCTCTCCTCCTCATCCTGACAGAATGTCTTTGGGAGTTATCTCTTGCTTACCTCTGCTTTGAGATCCTGGTGTGTGTCTGAGAAGAGACCTTCCTCATCCTCACTTGTGTGGACCTTGGCTTTCCATGGAACTGTAGCCCTTCCCCTTCAGACTGGTGATGTCAGTGAAGAGACAGAAGTAATCTCCTTGGGAACAGAGCAGGTCCCGGATGTCCCACTTGTTCACTGAATATCACTGGTTCTTCAAAAACTTCCTCAAAGGTCTTCTAGGTGCTCTGCCAGGTTGGTGCCCAGCTTTCCTCCAGATCCTGCTGCAGAGCACTGCAAAGGAAGCAGAGAGCTCACCTGTGTGGAGAAGACAAAAGTCCTTGGAGTCTGGTTTGCTGGACCCATGGCAGAGATCATTCAGGCATTTCCAGCTGTGGGAGGGAGCCAGTCCAAGCAGTAGTGCCTGGAAATCAAGAGGGGAGAAAGTCTGGCTGAGCACATGATCCTGAGCTCCCTGGGAGAATGGAGGTTGGATGCTGGTGGTGGCAGGATGGGAGCATCCAGTCTGGTTTCCGTGGAATGATGGTCATGTTCCTGAGCCTTGGGAACCTGAACTGTGTCCCCAGCAGACCTAGAGTTGGCTTGGGTCTGTCCCAAGAGGAGGACAGTGCAGCGGAGGAGATGCAGCTGTGAGAGGACCACAGCTGTGCAAAACCTGGAGCATCTGGGACTGTAAAACCCAGAGATAGAGATGTTTCTTATTCTGGTAGCCACACCCAGGATCCTCAGGAGATGGCAGCTGCTCTAGCATCTTTGTCTCCTCCATGGTTCAGCCCCAGGGCAGGGTCCCTTCCCTAGGAGCATGTGGTGAGTTGGCACTGAGCCCCTGCCTTCTCTGGCCTCTATGAGCCCCTGGTGTCAGGAGATCATATCAGTCGTCTTCTTGATGACACTGGGAGCTCCCACATCACTGAGGAGAGGAAATTTGGGTCCAGGGCTTGAGAGGAGGGGTTCAGTGGGATGGGGAGGGGACAGACCTGCCTTGAGAGGCGGAGAAACGCCCCTCTATCTGTCCGGGAGACCGGGTGTGGGGACTTGTTCTGGGCAAGTGGGAAGGGAATGAGAAGCAGTCCTCTCGCCTCTTCTTCCTCTGGTGGCACCCAGGGCTGGTGTGGCCAGGGCAATGGGGGTTAGGGTGATGTCCACAAAAAGGTGAGTGTGCAACTAGAAGCTCAGTGAGGGGGTCTGAAGGAGCCTGGAGAGACCACAGGGGCAGCTGGTGTCCATGTGCACAAAGGCCCCCTCACACAGCATAGGAATCACGGCTGAGGGGACTCCATCAACAGTGGCACAAGTGTGTCTGTGCTCAGTGCTCCACAGAGGTCTCCAGCTGGAGCTAGCTGGGACTGCAAACTGACATCTCTGGGAGATGTCCATGTCACAGGGCCTGGCTTGGTGCTCATATCCGTGCCAGGTTTCTAGGCAGGCGATGCAGGATTATTTACAGCAGCAGGACAGATGCTGCAGCTGGGTGGGAGGGACCTGGGTGCCAGGTGAGGAAATGATACTGGGGTAATTAACACAAACTGATGCTCAGGGGAAAAACATTATTTATACCTACAGTGTACTAATACGCTTTCATGGTTATATAGTTGCCACATTAGTTCTTGGAAAGGATTTTGGAGTCACATCAGAGCACTTGATTAAAACAGGAGCCTGGGGCACTGCAGAGAGCAGAAGCACAGTGCTAATAATAGCTCTGCCAGCACTGCACTGCTCAGAAGCAGTGCATGCTCTGGATCCTGCTCTGAACCCAGCAGGAAGTGTGGGCTGGTGTGTCCCTGACTTCCTGCCCTGTTCCTGCCTGCTTGTGGCCATGTCAGGGCAGTGGACACTGGGCTGAGCCGGGTGGGCTGTCTGGTCTGATATCCTTAACCTGTTTGCTGCTATGCAGGGGACATGCCCAGGGTCAGTAGCACTAGACTGTTTCCCATGTTTCTCCTGTTGAATAATTTTCCCAGTTTCTCCTGTTTGGGAGCAGGCTGGTGTCCCTAGTTGTATGCTTGGGCAGTGCTCTCTGTGGATGATGGAGTTCTGCAGACAGCTTGGTGTAGGGCTGGTTCCTCATTCACACTGGAGTTTTTAGGGATGGGACTAGTATGTTCCTCAGCACCACAACAGTTGCCTTGTATTTTGGTAGCCCATTCCTTCTTGCCCTCTCTGAGCAGATGCTGAAGGTGTTCCTGTTCAGCTGTGTGCCACAGAGTGTTGTTTTGTTCAGGGAACAGGTGGTGAACTGGTTTACTGAGCATGGACACCTTGTTCAGGTCAGGCCATCGCCCTTCAGGACCTAGGAAGGTTTTACAGGTGATCCTGGGTTCAGCTCCAATTGTGTTGTATAAGAGCTTATTTCCTTCTCCTAACAGAGATTATGGCTTTGGCCATGGATCCTGCAGGATCCAGCTCTGGATCGATACCTCTGGATGCCACTAGCAGTGACATGGCTCTATTGTGTCCCCTGAGTTGGTCTGGCAGGGAAGGCTGGTGCCTTTCTGCAACCAGCAGGGTCTCAGGTGACTCTGAAGCATCTCCATGTGCTTGCTGGGACTGAGGCTAGGAGCAGCCAGATGCCTTCTCCTCTGATGGCATCAGCTGAAATCCTACTAAGAACCATTTTGGTTTTGCCTGGTGGACTGTAGGAGTGGAGAAGGGACACCTCTGGTAGCAAACACTTCCCTCTGACCTGCTTTGGGAGGTGCGGATGTCTCAGTGCCTTGGAAATCACTGGGACCATCAGTGGAGAAATTAGGAGAAGTGAAGTGGGCTTGAGGGGATGGCTGCAGATTGCCATCTTTAAGGTTCAAACAAAGCAAAGGCATCTCACATGAATGGCTGCCATTCCGACATTCAGGAACTCTGACATCCCCCCAAGTCCTTGTTAAAACCAGCCAGACCAGCTAGAAAACAGTCCCACATCAGCATCTCTGGGAGGGTTGGAGAAGTTGGAATGATTCTCTGGTGAGGCATATTTGGGAGCCACCCTTCTGCCATCCAACCCATCACCTGTCCAGGGGTCCCTGCTGTGCTCCCCCATATGTGCAGCATCCCAAGGGCACTGCTTGCCTGGAGCATGATCCTGTCTTGCCGCCACGGTGTCTGTCCACTTCTGCTGCAGGAAATCCACTGCAAGGAGCTGATCTGGGTTAGTGGGGACTTGGTTTGCTCCCGAGGCACCAGTGGCAGTATTTTATTATATGCACTAAATTTTTGTCCTGTATCACTGATACATCAGTGATTCAAGATTCAGGTTGCCTGGCACAAAGCCATTTTCCCTTTCTCTCTGTTGGTTCTGGCAAGGGCCCCTACAGCAGCTACTGCATGTGACATCCCCACTCCATTTTCCCTCACTGCTCCCAAATCTTGCTCTGCATTTATGCACCTTCTTACATTGTCATTTTTTTTTGCATTTGCTCTTGCATAAACATTGTCATGCTACTTTCCTGGGATGCTCTTGGGAGAGGAGCTCTAGGCTCTTCCCTCTGCATTTAATAATCCCTCTTTGCAGAGTATCAAATAGCACATGCCTGCTTTGCACCATGGGCAAAGCACCGGGCTTGTGTTCCTCTATAGCTTGGATTGCTTATTCAGTGTGATCCAGGCTCTGAAGCTGCTTCTGCAACACAGCTGGGGCTTGGCAGAGGTGATGCTATACATGGAAGGGGAGTTTGAAGGTGCGTTTTGGAGGGATATAGCTGAAAACAGAGGGATACATCCTGATATTTTGAGTTGAAGTTTAAGCTAAGGAGAGAAGGTGCTTGGTATCTCTCTCCTGGCACTTCTCTAATTTCTTCTCATTGTAAAGATCTCGAGGCATTTTCTAAGCTACAGAAAAGCCTACTTTGCCTGTCTCAAAATATTATTTGGAAATTGTTTTTAACTTCCTGCCTAGATCAGAAGGCTTTTTGAAAAATATATGGCAAAACCATAGTAAATCAGTTCAATTCAAGTAGGAGTGAGTAAAATGGATGAAATATACGATTTTATTGCCAATGTGTTGGATGACTCTTTGCTCTTTTCAGTCATGGAATGGAATTGGAAAGGTTTATCTGAATTCTTAGTCTGTACCAAATCTGAGAGCACCCCAAGTCAAAGCTAATAAGAGAAACACAACCTGACCTTAAATTTTTTTTTTAAAAATTATCTTAATAGTGTAAAAAAGGAGGTTGATGCAAAATGGTCTGATATCAAAACCCCTTTCTCTAAATATTTAATTGTTCCTAAGCCAATGGCATTTCTGCAGGAATGAGCATAACTGGTATAGGGGAACTTGCAGGATTGTGCAATAGAGTAGACTTATTTTTTTCCGTCTCCTAATAATAACATAAAAACCCCAACTGAAATGTATTTATGGTTCAGTCATTGTATTTGGGCTGTGACCTGTGTGCTTAGAACTTTAATTCCCAAAGGCAGGGCTTTGGGAAGTTATTAAAATCTGGCCATAAATGATATGAGGGTTTTTGTAATTAACTTTGATGACCAAATTTCTAAACTTCCTAACTGAATTTAGCACTGTCTCCCACCACGGTGACCCCAGCAGTACGTTGTCCCCATGTCCCTCGGGTCACCGGGGTGCCCGCAGTGCTGCCGGCAGCTGTGGGCACAGACGGCAGTGCTATCATGGGTTAGCTTCCCCTCCTTGCAGCACCCGCCTTCCGGCCGTACCAGCTCTCACGGAGCTTTTCTACCCAATGCAGGTGGGGATCGACGCTGGAGCCGAGACACGCGAGTTGGTCCTGTACCATGCGAGGATGTGCCTGTGCCCTCCCTGACCTGCCCGCCTCCGACCCTGCTGCCTGTCCCACCCAGCGCCATGGGAGGATGCTTCTCCAAGCCCAAACCAGGTGACTGCCCTCCGATGCCGGGCCCCCATCTCACTGTCCCCGTGGGAGAAGTAGGTCAGCGGTGGACGCTGGCTGGGGGAATGTTAATGCTCGGCTCCTGCAGGGAGGATTACAGGGCTCTTAATCCCCCCAAATTCCTCAGTGCTCTCACTCCCAGGCAGGGAGCTGTGGGGGGTTGCAGCAGTGCCAGGAGGGTGGTAGGGGGGTGGTAGGTGGGTGGGAGGGGAACTCACGCTGCACCACGAGGGAGGCAGCTCTGCCTGGTCCCATCTGCTTGTTCTTCACCACCCTCCTGCTTCTACCTTTCTGCTGGATCTGGAGCAGAGTTGCCCACCTCATGCCCCAGCGTAGATTTGGGTGACAGCTGTCCCAGCACAGACACATGGGGCTCCAGCACCTTCCTTCTGCCACAGCTTTGTCACTCATTTGCCAGCCCTTATTTTCCCTGAGGGAAGGGAATGACCTGGGAAGGAGCAGGCCAGGTCCTGGGGCTGCTCTGCTGTTGGGATTTTATTTTCTTGGGTGAAGCTTGTCCATCTGTGCTGCTTTCAGTGGGGAAAGCAACTGCAGACACCTGGACATCAAGGATTCTTCCCTTGCCTGACACATTCCTTCCATGGCTGGACTGGGTGGACTCCTTGCTCTGTATGGTTCGGGGAAGGTTGGGTGTATGTGGGAGGGGCAGGGGCTGTGGTGCCACCTGCCCAGGCAAACTAGCTGGTTGGGGGGGGGGTCTGGTGTGGAAGTGTCAATGTTCAGCCTTGTCCTGAGCAGGCTGGGCATGAGCAGGCACTGGACACTCTGACCTGTAAGTTTTCTTTGTGAAAGCCCTATTTATATGTTTCCTTGAGATGTGTGAGGAGTAAAAACACATCAAGGAATAAATGGCTTTGTTGAGTAAACTTGTGACAAACTCTGCTATCCGCTCTGCTTTATTTTGTATCCCATCACCAAAACTGTGTAATCTTGGACCAGTGTTGGAATACCAGTGCTCTGCAGGCATCTTTCCTGAGCTGCAGATTTTAATCAAGAGCTGTATTTGCATAGCAGGACCAAATGCCTGAAAATGCCGCCCTGCAATGCACCTCCATCCCTCAGCTCTGGTTTGGATTAGTGTCTTCAAAGGCTTCGCACAAGCCTTCTGCAGCCCCTGCATAGCTCAGCACTGACTGCAGGGCTTCATCCCAGGCTTATAAAACCTGCAAATACAAGGAGGTAAACAGAGGCATTTGAGGACACTGATAGTTCTAGCAAAGGGTTTCACTGGCGTTTCATATGGGAGTTGTACAGTCTTAGAGCTGAGTACTGGACTTTACTATTTGTAGGAATTCACCTGTTCCCTGTCCAAATAAGAAGTAGGGACAGAATAGAGCTATTTGTTCCATCGGGGCTGTTTCCACATGAAGGGAATATTTCGTATGCAGCCTGAAGTGAACAGAATTGATTCAGACACTTTTTCAAGGTGTACACAAGGTCCTTATCTGCTCCATCTCCTTCATTCCAAGAGAGACTCTCAGTTGCCCTGAGCACCCTCAAGATAACCTTGGCACTGCACACATATCACCTTTTGATGGGCAGATGAGTGATACAAGAGCTCTGGGGAGTGGAGTCCTGGACCCCTAAATAGCTGTGGTGACTGTACAGCTGGCCAGCCCTGAGTTCTGGCTGCTGCTGCAGCACCTGTCTCTGTCTGGATATTTCAGTGTTTAATTAAGAGCTTATGTTCAAACAGTGAAGTAATCTGCTGTTATCACCAGTGCTGCAGTCCCGTGACGCCAGACCCTCTTCTTGAAGGCCCAGTTCTCAATCTCTGCATAATTTTCTCCTCGGGTTTCTCTCGGGTGTGTGATGCATCGTGGATGAGCTGCCAGCTGGCAGCCTGTGTGGTATCCCAGCACCCACTCCCGCAGCGCAGCCAGGTCAGAATAATGGGTGACAGGAACCATCGTGTGCCAGCTCTGTGTGAGCTGGGGCAGAGCAGTCACTTCCCAGTGCAGGGGGTGTCTGGGTGTGGGCTTTGCCCTTGTACAGAGGATGCATTTAGCAGGGAATGTGCTCCCTTCCCAGGGATGCTGCATGCTGGAGGGTGCTGGAGGGGTTGCCGTTGGCTGTGTGACCTGAGCTTGGCTCTGAGCTTGTACCCAGCCTTGGCTGGCAAGTCCTACCTCCTGGTTTTGGACTGTAGCATTTGCTGACAGAGCATCTGGAGAGGGAGAGCAGAGCCAGGCACATTTGACATGGTGGTTTTGTCATTGGCTCTGTCATTTTTAATAGAATGATAGAATCACAGAACGGTTTGGGCTGGAAGGGACTGTAAAGACCAAGTAGTTTCAACTCCCTGCTGAGAGCAGGGACACCTTCCACTAGACCAGGTTACTCCAAGCCCCGTCCAGCCTGGCCTTGGAAGGAGGAGAGAAGTGGTCCATAGAAATGGTTTGGAGTCTCTTTGAGACCACCTGAAGTTACTCTCATTGGGGCTTGTAGAAGAGGCAGGGTGGGTGAGCCTAGGGGATACCTGGAGAGTGCAGCTCTGGCAGGGCACAGTGAGCCCCAAACATGTCCCATGGTGGTGGATTTACTCTGTGCTGGCTTTGGGAAAATAAACCCTGCTGGCATAAACTGAGATTTCTAGCTGTGCCTGCTGGTCCCTCCAGCATCACCCCTTGATGCATTTCTGGTTTCCACTGCTCCCAAAGCTGTTGGCACCATACAGCCCACCCCAGACTGTTCCCTGCACTCAGCACTCCTCTGCCCTGTGCCTGCAATCCCGAAGCGGCACACCCTGAGGCATTGCAGGGTTTTGGGGCTGTGGAAGGCAGACACACTGCTCTCCCCTTGCCAGCTCAGCTCCTCCATCCTGTGTGGCCAGGCATCTTCATCTTACCCAGACTTTCCTTGGCTCAAGTCAGCCCTTGGCTCATGTCAGTTCTCTCTTCCCATATTAACTCAGTATTTTCCTGGTTTCTTTTAAGTATCTGGGAGCTGGGGGTACAATGGCCTGATATCCATAATTAAAATTTAGCCTCCAGAAGGGCTCTGAGCCATACTGGGAACTCAATCCTGTGATAAAGAAGTCTTGGGGCATCTAACTGCCCTAATTTTTTAAAAATAATGCCTGTGACCCTGCACTGCAGCCCAGCCACCTGCCAGCACCCTGCTCTGAGATTGATGTCAACAGTTCCAGCCTCATGTCTCAAGTACCTCTCCAAGAGCAAGCAGAGGCTTTGACTTGTCCCATAAGGCTGTGAATAGTGATGGAGAAGGAATAAATTTACAGGAGGTGTAATGGGATATTAAGGACTGACTGCTTATGTGAATGACATCAAGGCAAAACACAAGAACATAGTGACCACAATAGGAAAACAACAGCTGAGCCAACTGTGATAAATGGGGTTGGGACATGGTTCTGAGTGTATGTGAAGGATCCCAGCAGTGCTCGACCTAAAGGCTGAAAACCTGGGAGAAAAAAAATTGGGTCAAAATTTATAGTCTTGTCAAGAGTCTGTATTTTAAATGATTCTGTAACTTTGAGGAGCTGACTCAGGATTTTTGGGTAGTGAGAGCTTGCAGTGCTGAGGTATGCGTGAATGTGTGATATGAGCATTTGTTAATGCTCAGCTGGTTCCTCTGCTTTTTTTCTATATTGTTATAAAATATTTCCAGCCCTGGCCTTCTGGTCCTTCATCTATGTATGTGTGTATCTGTAGAGATATCTTAAAAATATGCATGAACTCACACAAACACATACACACATATGTACGTGTTTAAGTGATGGTGGTGGCACAGGGCAAACAGGCATATCTCTGTCTCTTTCTCTCTTATGTATGTATAGGTATGTCTATACCTATACATATATACCTCTCTATTTATATTTTTATCTATATCATCTATATCTATACCTGTATACCCATATTTATATATCAATATCCATAATTATATCCATATCTCTACCTATATTCCTGAGAGGTTGTCTACTGTCTAGATATGTAGTCACATGCCTAAAACTTTCCAAACAGTTTGTTTTAAGGTCCAGACCCTCTTCTAGCAGTTATAGGATATGACTATCAAAGAGCTGGCCCCAGCCCCACTGTACCAATCGGATTTCAGAATTAAACCTGGGTTTATAAATATTTCATTTAAATGTCATTTTCCCTGATGGCAACTGAACCAGTTTTCTGGATCAGCTCAGGTGCTGCTTAGCTCTGGATTCCTGGAGGGATCATTCCTCGGGAATGCAGGTTTCCGGCCAGAGGGACACCCCATGCTGGGCTGAGAGGCATGAGAAGGAGGAGGAGATGGGGGTAAAAAGGCTTGCTGACAGGCAAGTGGGATATGCCCCCCACAGAGGGAAGTGGTGAAGTGTGGGGCCTGAAATAGGAGGGGGAAGATTTTATAACTCTTTTTTTTCCTCTGGACATTTGTCCAGCAGTGTTGGTGGGTGCCAAGTGGGGATGGCTGAGTGCCAGAGACCTGCTGCTCCCTGGATATGTTTTTCTGACTGAGGAAGAAGGGAAAAGCTCAAAGTTACAGTTCCATCTTCATCCCTGCAGGTTCATATGCCCATGAATCAGTGGGCACTCCATGTGCTCACCTGACCCAAATGTGCTCTGGAAAACAAAGTCCTGGGGCATCAGCCAAGTGAGAGATGGGAGTTGTTCCCTTCAGGGTGAATTCACTGATGCCCATATCCCCCTCACCATTAGGGCTCAGAGCCACTGGCTGTGCCCAACCTTCATCTCATCCTGCGACATGGTCTGGCTCCGCAGTCTGGCTGCAAGGATGCACAGCCACATTTTCTGCAGAATAACTGTGAAATCATATGACATCAGCCTCCCATTTCTTAGGCCAAAAGTATTTTACTGGGACTGGCATAAATGGGTATTCATTATATTTCCTAACTCTGTCCTGGAAAATCCATGTCTGTTTCTCCCAATGCCCTAGGAAAGCAGTGCTTATGGAGAGCAGCCTCTTCACTGGGTGCCTGCAGCAGCTGGGCTGCTTCTCTAGAGCTCTGGGAACAGATTTGCTCATAGCAATGTGGGTTTTTTTAATGCATGGTGCTGGCCCTATTCCTTTGCATTAACTCCTGCAGCTGCGAGAGCACAGCAGAAGGTGACGTTTTCTGTTGGTTCAGTGTTCGTACACAGAAAATACTTTCCTGGATTTGTCTATCACTACCCCTGGTGAATCCTGCCCAGGTGAGCACAGGGATTTGGCACTTTGGTGAAAAAACACCCATCCCTTGCCTTGCTGAGCTGGCACTAACAGCAGAAACTTGCAGAACTTCTGAGACAGACGCCTGCCATCAGGGCCTGGGTAGCCATTGGCCACTTGCTTTTCTCCCTTCCAAAGTGAACGACCTTCTCCCTGACTTGTTCTTCCATCATTCTCTCAACATTCTTGCAGTAAAAGGTTTGGGACAATAGATGAGGCTGGGAAGACCCAGCATCCCTGTCATTCACAAGCCTTGCTGAAGGGCTTGGTTTTACCCTTCCTCTGCCTGTCCATACCCTGTTTAGTTTGTGAACTTTAACTTTTATCTTCTGCACAGATTTTCCTGTTCATGATGGGGAAAGCTCAATGATTTCCCCTGTACTTGAGATACTTCACCAGTCTCTGGCACTTCCCCTGGCTCGCTATATAACTCCCTGGCATTTATTATTAATATTAATGGCTTTAACTTTATGAAGTCCCTATGAGATAAAGTGATGTTTTCCCCTTTGTGGTGTGAGAGCTCATCTATGGCTTCTGATGCTGCTGTGCCCAGCTTGCCCAACCCGGGCCATGGGGTGGAGGGTGGGGGTGCAGCTGGGTAGGTCCGTGGGGAGAGTGAGTGAGTGCTGCCCTTCAGGGAGCTCAGATGAACATAGAATGACAGAATGATTTGGGCTGGAGGAAGCCTTAAAGCTCACCCAGTTCCACCCCCTGCCATGGGCAGGGACACCTTCCACTATCCCACGTTGCTCCAAGTCCCATCTAACCTGGCCTTGGACACTTCCAGGGATGGGGCAGCCACAGCTTCTCTGGGCATCCTGTGCCAGGGCCTCACCACCCTCACAGTTACTTCTGCATGTCCTCACCTGGGTGGCTGAGGAGAGCCCCTCTGCTCTCCACTGTCCCTGCTCCAATGTGTCCCTGGGTCCTCTGGTCCAGAGGACGGGGATGATTTATTGTCAGACCTGTTCACTGGTGTACACATGAGAAAAATGGACCATCCTTGCTTCTCTCTTCAACTTATTGTTGAAGAGTCACTCTATGCCTAAAACTTCATGTGGAAATAATTTTGGATGTTTCTAGTTCCTTATTAATTGGCCTTCATCTAATGAAGCAGCTTTATGCACCATGCAGTGTTGGATTTCTCTTTCAGTTAACATTACCTACAAACAATTAATGGGGTTTTTGAAGTCTGTCTGCGCCCCAGAGACCTCAGCATGCCTCATACGGAGCTGCCTGAAGCTGTTTTCCACTAAGCAGGACAAGAACTGTAGCTGAGAGGTTGTTTTGCACCAATGACTCATGTCTGCTTTCAAGAATATGTACTTTATGAATTCAAAGTGCCTGATGCAGAAAGAACAGAGAAATAATGGACTCAGGTAATCAAGCCAAGCTTGATGTTAAATGTTTTAACTTCCAAGTCAGGCCAACAAAAAATATCTGTTTTGATGTCTGTTTCTAAGTTCAGGGAAGGAAGGAGAGATAGAACAGTGAACAGCAGCAAAACCTCTGGCTTCATTTTAACAAAGGTTTTGGTTTGTTCCTTCAGTTGAAGTGAAAATTGAAGTTGTGATACCTGAGAAGGAGAGAAGCAAGGAGGAGATGTCACCCAATGGGAAAGCCAGCCCTCTGATCTACAGAGTCAATGGGACTGCCCGGCACTACCACCTTGAGGAGCATCCAATTGCCAGCAACCCCTACCACAACCCAAAGGATGTGGTAGAAGCATCTGTGTGCCACGTGAAGGACCTGGAAAATGGACAGTAAGTGCCCAAACTTTTTGAAGATAAAACTTGAGAGACCTTCTAACCCCATCTGAATGCCCTGTCTTGTTATTTAGAGTTGTTGGAGATGATCATTTAACTTAGTAAACATTTTTTTATCTTAAAAAATTACATCATGGACAAGTGACAACTCTTTTTTACCAGAAAGTCTGCTGTTCCCTGCATGATCTGCACTGGGACTTGTCTCAGAAAGAGGTGATGTTCTGTAGCAGAATTTCTCAGGAGGCTCTGCTCAACTTGCATTAACCAACCTAGACATTTTTTAATAAATTTATAGCCTTAGTGGTTTTACAAAACAGCAGGAGAAGTGCATGGGCGGAGCTAATGGGGTGGGTCATGTGCTCCATCCTGTCTGCAAAGCCTGGCTCTTCCAGCTGAGCTCATCAATTTGCTCTTTCACTAAGGATGCAGCTTTTCAGATCTTTTGCAAATGAGAACACACTTCAGCTGGGCACATTCAGTGCCCTGATTTCATTTTCTGAAGTCTAAAGTATGCCTGTCCCAGTCACTGCGCTTTACAGGTCGGTGCCTCTTTTCTGGGGTAGAAGTACAGGTTCCATTGACATTTTGGCGGGCTCCATCTGTATGTAAAAGAAAATAGTTTGGAACAGCTGTTGTTCCAGTGAGGGAGCAATGTAAGGTGTGTGGGACACAGCAGGAGTCTGGCAGCTGTTTGCTTTAAATTGAAGTATTGCCTGTGATAGTATGCAAGAACAATCCATGTATTATGGGCTATTTTGTGCTAAACTTAAGGAGCTTAATGGGCCATAAATTCATTGTATTAGGTAAATTCATCCAGGAATAAACTGTGTTTTTTTCATTGCAATGGGAATTTATGTGTTAGACCATTCTACAAAGGGATGCACTGGATTCTGTTGGGTTAAATGTTCACATGATGTGGAACAGTTGAGGTTGCTTGGCTGGTATCCTGGCTCCAACCAGGACAGGGTTAATTTTTGCAGTGGCCAGGAGGTGCATGGCCAGAACCCGGAGGTTATTCTATACAACGTCATCTCATTGCCAGGGGTGGGGGAAAGGAGTCTCTTACGGGGAGAAGTGGTTCCTTCTGGTTGAGTAACTGTGGGGGACAGAACATGGGGCACAGTACAGTGGGGTAATGCTGGTTCTGAGCTACAGGGAGTGGGGTGGTGAGCTCTGAGCTCTGGGTGAGCATTTTGGCGTGACTCACTCTCTCTTTTGTACACTTCTGTTATTAATAGTCTTGCTGTTACTGTTGGTTTTCTTATCTCATTGCTGTTTCCAGTAAATTGTTATCTCAGCCTGTGATCTTTGCCTTTTGTGCCTCCAATTCTCTTCCAGCCATCCACAGTTGGGGTGGGGGGGAGGGAGAGTGAGCAGCAGCGTGGTTTTAGTGGGAGAGCTACATTGGGGAATTCCATTCCTAAACCACAGCAGCCTTATTTGACAACCAATATATGGGGTGGGAAGGGTTGAGGTAACAGATCTGGCCAGAGAGGGTTGGAAGCAAATTTGATCTAAGCATTTGTTGTATTAGATACAGAGCAACTAGCCACAGCATTGCTCGGTCTGTGCATGTGGGTGTGGTACCTCACCCTGTCTATATTTTCGTATATACTCTCTGTGCCCATCACAGTGCTCCTTTGGAGACCGGGGAGAGGGGTCAGGATCGTTCTGTGAGTGCACTGTGGGATATCGGTTTATGACATGATAACACTGAGGACAATGAGGGCCATTTGGGATGTGTATTCAGTGTTGATCTCCTGCCTTGTCCTTGGGTGCTGCCTCTGGGAGTCCATTAATAATCATAGCCGGTCTGTGGGGAGAACAGGGGAGGAAGATTTTCCCCAGGTTTCATCACCTTTTCCTCCTTCAGGCACGTTACAACAGCTTTTGAGGATTCTGAATTTCCCTTGGATGTCAAAGAAAGCATGTTCTTGTTGATGAGTCTTCCAGGTCTCCTCAGTGTGGTCCACACCAGGTTTAGAGTTACAAAAGAGGTTTTTAGGAAGGTCATTCAGAGATCTGCCCCAGGAGTGGATAGTCGTGAGTGGCATGTAATGTGGCAGAAAATGGGCGAGCTTTTGAAGGACTGTTCTGCTCCAGTGGTTTGGAAATTCACCCCTGAACAACTACAGGATCCTGATAAAGTTGGAGAATATTTGAAAGAAAAATGCTGTGGCAATTCCAGAGAGGTGCAAAGTTATGCAATATGTTGGGCCCTATTGGGCTATTATTTATCAGACAGTGCTCCATACTAGACAGCACCCTCAGGGAGAGGAGGAGGAAAGCAGAGCAACAGGCACCGTTGGTACTCCAACTGCAGCTGAACCAGAGGAACAGCCCATGCCAGGAGCATTTGCCCCTGTATGGAAGAAGACACCCAAGACAAAAATCAGCTTGTTTACTGAGGGATGAAGAGGAAGCAAGGAGGAAGAGGCAGGGCGAGAGACAATCACCTGACCCCTATCCCCGTGTGAGTTGTGAGATATCCAAAAAGACTTCACCTGCCAGTTGGGAGAGCCCCTGGTGACCTGACTGCTCCAGTGCTGGGATATTGTGGCCCACAGTATGGAACTAGATGGTAGTAAAACCAAGGAACTGGGATCCCTGTCCCGGGATGTGGGCACTGACAAGGGGATTGGGAAGAGGACAGAAACTCTCACCTCTGGAGGTGGCTCCTGTCAAGCGTGAGGGAAAGGTATTCTCTCAAGGATGTCAGATTCCAATGGATGTGGCCAAACAAATAGCAGCTTTGTCCCCACCAGCCAACAAGAAGGAGACACAGGCTTTCCTAGGAGTTGTGGGCTTTTGGAAGACGCACATTCCAGAGTACAGTCAGATTGTCAGCCCTCTCTATCACGTGACATGGGAGAAGAACAATTCAAAGTGGGGTCTTGAAGAACAAGAAGCTTTGAAACAAATTAAACAGGAGATTGTTGATGCAGCAGCCCTTGGGCCAGTCAGGACAGGACAGGGTGAGAAAAACATGCTCTACACCACAGCCAGGAAGAATGGTCCTTCCGGAGCCTCTGGCAGAAAGTACCTGGGGAGACTCGAGGACAATCCCTGGGATTCTGGAGTCAGGTATACAGAGGATCTGAGGCCTGTTACACCCCAAATGAAAAAGAGATACTGAGAGCTTGTTAAGGGGTTTGATCTGCTTCAGAAGTGATTGGCACTGAAGCACAGCTCCTTCTGGCACCCCAACTATCAGTGCTGGGCTGGGTGTTCAAAGGGAAAGTTTCTGCAGTACATCATGCCACTGATGATGTTACCTGGAGTAAGTGGATTGGTCTGATCACACAGCGGGCTCGGATAGGAAACCCCAATCGCCCTGGGATCTTGGAAGTCATCAGGAACTGGCCCTAAGGTGAAAAGTTCAGACTGTCATCAGAAGAGGAGGAGGAGAAGGTGACATGTGCTGAGGAGGCCCCACCCATATAATCAGCTACCTGAAAATGAAAAGCAATGTGCTCTCTTCACTGACAATTCCTGCCTTATTGCAGGGATACATTGAAAATGGAAAGCTGCCGTATGGGGCCCTACATGGTGAGTGGCAGAAGGTACTGAGGGACAAGCTGGATCAAGTCAGGTTGCAGAGGTGAAAGCTGTCCAGCTGGCTTTGGATATTGCTGAATGAGAGAAAAGGCCAACGCTCTACCTCTACACTGATTCGTGGATGGTGGCAGATGCTCTGTGGGGGTGGCTGGAATGATGGAGAAAGACCACTTAGCAGCACAGAGAGAAACCCGTCTGGGCTGCTGAACTGTGGCAAGACATCTGCCTGGACAGAGGAGATGGCTGTCAAAGTCTGTCATGTGGTTGCACATGTCTGTAAGAGTCAGGCACTGAAGAGCAGCGCAACAATGGACAGGTGGATCGAGCTGCCAAGATTAAAGTGTCTCAGGTTGGTCTGGGCTAGCATCATAAGGGTGAATTACTTCTGTCTCAGTGGGCCTGTAATACCTCAGGCCATCAAGGAAGAGATGCAACATGGCCTCATGACTGAGGGGTGGACTTAACCATGGACACTATATCCTGGGTAATCCATGACTGTGAAAAGTGTGCTGTGATCAAGAAGGCCAGGTGGGTAAAGCTCCTGTGGTCTGGGGGGTGGTGGTCTAAATACAAGTATGGGGAGGCCTGGCAGATTAATTGCACCACACTGCTGCAAACCTGCTGCCAAGGCAAATGTTATGTGCTGACAGTGGTAGAAGGCATGACTGGATGGCTGTAGACATATCCCATGCCTTACACCACTGCCTGGAACACCATTTTGGCCCTTGAAAAACAAATTCTGTGGCAACATGGCAGCGCTGAAAGAATTGAGTCAGACAATGGGACTCATTTCAAAAATAGCCTTATAAACACCTGGGCTCTGTTAAGGTTTGGAGGAGCTGGGCTTATAAACACTGAACAAGGTATTGAGTGGGTGTACCATATTCCCTGTCATGCACCAGCCCCTGGGAAAGTGGAATGGTGCAATGCACTGTTAAAAGCTACATTGAAATCAGTGGGTGGTGGGACCTTTAAACACTGGGGTCTATATTTAGTGAAGGCCACATTATCAGTCAACGCCAGAGGCTCCACCAGTTGAGCTGGCCCTGCCCAATCAAAACCTCCATGTACTGTAGAAGGGGATAAAGTCCCCATGGTGCATGTGAAGAATGTGTTAAGGAAGTTAGTTTGGATCCATTCTGCCTCAAGCAAAGACAAACCCGTCTGTGGGATTGTTTTTGCTCAGTGATGTGGGTGCATTTGGTGGGTGATGCAGAGGGACAGAGAAATACAATGTATCCCTCAAGGAGACTTGATATGTGGAGGTGTGGGTGACCTACTGCCACCTGTGCAGGTGAGCAGTGGCAGCAGGGCTGGAGAGGAGCAGGGCAGAGCACAGGCAGCAACCAGAATTGCCTTGAAGGTGGAGTGAAGCAAAAGGTGGAGACTGTCTTGGGAAATACTGGTTGCACAGGGAGGCTTCTGTTCCAGGGTCAAGATGCAGTCTCACCTGGTCTATGGAAGGTGTCCCTGCCCATGGCAGGGGGTAGAATGATAGGGTCTTTAAGGTCCTTTCCCACACAAACCACCCTGTGATTCTGTGAATAGATAATTCACTAAGGAGCAGGGAGTATGATAGATGAAAAGATTTGGAGAGCTCTTCTGGCCGCAGGGAAGGTGAGGAGGAGCTGGCTGCAGCCTGTGAGAGCATACTTGGCTGCAGGTGGCCATAGCAGGGAACTCCTCAGCTAAAGCCAGGGCTAGGAACTGGCATTGGTCTGGGAGCTGGTCCCATGTGCATCAGCTGCTGCAACATGCTACGAGTGTGACAGCAGAGATGCCAACACCAGACATTTTAGGTTGAGAGTAGCTGTTTTCTAGCAGGCTGAGTCCAGGTCAAGATAGGAGTGCTGTGACAGGGTCCCATAGCTCATGTAAGCAATGGGCCACGCCAAAGGAGTATCCTTGTGCTGGTACCCAGAGGGATTTTCCAAGATGATTCTCCCAAGGAGTGTACTGGGCAGGGGTGTGCGTGGGCATGGCAGCAGCTCAGGGTGCTGGCATGAGGCTTCAGGCACCACTGCCTTGCATTAATGGAGTCTGCAAGCACAGGGTATGCTTTCTGCCCAACCTTTCTGGCTTTCTGCTACCAGCATGGCCTCAGCAGAACTGAGATCCAGAAAGATACTGGAGGATAAACTGGTGCAACTGTACCCAGCCAGCCTCCCAGCAGGCTAACTGGAGGGACAGAAAACAGCCCCCAGTGCTCCCACAGCTCTCAAGCAAAGGTCCTTTGCAGGCCAGAGCTGAGATTTAGCTGGTGCTTCCCAAGTGGGGAGTGGGGTGGGACAACAGCACAAATTCCCAACTGAGTAAACAGCTTAGCAGGGTGCAGGGCAGTGTAAATCATTCTCTGTATCACTCTGGAGTGAGTGCAGGATGGGAGCCTTGCAGCTGTGTACTGGCTTGAAGACACCAGGTCTTGTTTTTGACTCTCTCAGCTCACACAGCTCCTTGGGTAAGCTGTAAATTCTTTAACTTATCTTATCATATCTTCCCAGGGAGTTATGGTTGCCATTGAACAGGTTTTATCAGCTGAGGAATGCAGCAGGACCTGTACTGCTCCGTTCCCCTTATGTGGAGGGAAGAGCTCCAAGTGCTGTGTCCTACTTGGGGCGGGAGCAGAGCTGCATCTCTGAGGAGCAAGGTGGCCGAATTACTGGGGCAAAGGGCAGGCATGGTGAATTCTGCTGGTTTTCACCCAAGGTGGCAAGGAAATTGGGAAATTGAGCATTTGTCATTGGACAGTTCATGCAGGTGAAGCACTTGCCTGAAGTCTGTCTTGAGGTGGGTTTGAGGGTGTAACAGGAGTGCTGGTGGGCTGAGCCCCATTCTCATCTCCATGGCTTCAAACCAGAGTGGGGCAAGTGTCAGTGTAGCCTGGGGGCAAGAAATGGGAGAGAGTTGGGATGTTATCTGAGAAGGAATGAGCATGCAAAGTCTGTCCCATTCTTCTGAGACCCTGAAACCTGGCATGCATGAATAGCATTCCGGAATCACACATGGCCAGTGACTTCCTTGAGCAAGTGGGGTTTGCTGTGGCCATGGTGATGTGTTTGGCACCCCAAAGGCAACGTGCTGGGATAGCTGTAGAGATGGTCCTCTCCATACAATGGGAGCAATCAGGATTTCCAGATAAACATCAAGCTGTGTAGGGATAGGCTTTCTGGCTGGAAGAGGGGAAGTCTCCAGGGAAGAGCAGCTCTGTGCTCCCTGTCCAGCTCCATCCAAAACGAGGGCTCTCTCCTTAACTCTCACTTTCCTCCATGGTTAGCTGGAAGACTCTGCTCTGGGGAAGCTCTGCTGATAGCTGTATTGGAAAGAGGTTCAGTGCCTCAGGCAGACCATGGATTGCACAGGGTGTGTTGGGGCTGTTGGTTGGAAAAGGAGCATCTGAGAAGTGAGAAGAGACAGGATATGCTGAGAAGAATGTCTGGTGGACCTGGTGAAGGCACTGTGAGAGGGCAGAGAGTAAACGTCTGCTCAGTGCAGAGCAACATCAGTGTCACTCAGCAATACTCTGTAAGACTGTGGAAATGTCTTTGGCCAAGGTCTGGGCAGGTGGAAGAGTGGAGGCCTCAGTGCTGGAGCCTTCTGCACCCCAGTCTCCAGCCTGCAGAGAGGATCAATGAGCAGCCTCCTGGGAATGATGGATGGTTGAAAGACTTGTGTTCCAGTGGATAGTGCCACTGACCAGTGTTACATGGCTACCAGCATGAGCCCAGTCTGTACACAGTCTGCAAAGCATGGGAACTCTGGCAAATATAAGCACATGCTGAAGCTGCAATGCAGAGCCTGTGCCTAGCCAGCCTGCAGCAGGCAGAGCCAGAGTTGCCGGGCACCAAGGAGGAGGCGCAATATCCCAACATCCCTGGGAGATGCTGTGGGCAAATTCACCTGCATGCAGCCAGTGCAGAGGTGTGTATTGCTCAGTTTATCCCTGCTGGGATAGAGGGCTATGGAGCACCTCTTGGACAACCCAAGGGCATATCCCAGTTTGAGACGGTCCCAGGTGGTAGAAAGGATTTTCTAAAATGCTGCTTTTCAGTGCTAGTGTCATCAGCAGATGGGTGTGCTCAGTAGCTCTTTCTGGCTTGCAAACAAGGTGCATGATCAGCAGTGAGATGCTTTTGGCCAGGATGGGGCTGAATCTCAGTCTGCTTAGCTGGTCAAGGAGGCATGTGTGGCCCAATGAGCCTAAAACCTGCCAAGCTTAGTGTTGTAAACAATTCCTGCTGTGCTAGTCATGCTTTGATCCAGGGTACCACACCATGGAATCATTGAATCCGAATGGTTTGGGTTGGAAGGGACTATTAAAGGCCATCTGGTGCAACCCTCTGCCATGGGCAGGGGCACCTTCCACTAGACAAGATTGCTCAGATCCCCATCCATAGAGTCATAGAATATTCTAGGCTGGAAGGGACTCACAAGGATCATCTAGTCCAACTCCCAGCCCTGCACAGGACACCCCAAAAATCCCACTTTGTGCCTGGGAGCATTGTCCAAACAGTGCTGGAGCTCTGTCAGCCTTGGGGCTGTGCCTGTTCCTTGGGGAGCCTGTTCAGTGCCCCAGCACCCTCTGGGGGAAGAGCCTTTCCCTGATATCCAGCCTGACCCTCCCCTGGCACAGGTTCATGACATTCCCTTGGTAACTGCTCTGTACTTCCATTTACCATCAATGTGTTTGGCTGAGGCATCAGTGAACCCGACATCTTCAACTTCAGAGTATGACATAACTGCAGGAACATCAAGTATAGCACTAGGCTTATGTAGCTGTTGCAAAGCCAGCATATTTGGGATGATGGCTATCTGTAATTTTGCAGGTTTTGGCCCTTGAGTTATATCCATCTGACCTGTGGCTCCTGAGACACGTGCACACCATTTGTGCACTTGTCTCTTTGTGCAATTCCACCTTGTAGAGCACAGCCCTTCTTAATACTGGCTGACAGGTTAAAAGGTCTTTGGATTTGCACAGATTGGTGCTGTTGAATTTTTTCTCCTTGTTTAAAAGCTCAGGTCAGAGATAATAATCCCTTTTCCCAGTCAGTGTATCTCTTCTCAATATCTTTTAATGCCTCAGAACTGAACCCTAATGGTTGTATAGGTCTGTGTGGGCCTTTCTGGAACATGTTACAGTAAGTCCCATGTTCAGCAAAACCCCATTCAGCTATTATAGGATCATTGGAATGAACTGCCCCAAGTGATGAATATATTTTTAACTCCTCCATTAGCATTTGTAAAGCCTTTTGTGACTATCAAGCCACTCCCAAGTCTGGCTTTTGCTCATTAATGCATACAATGGTCTTGCTCTGTAGAAAATCCAGGAATATGATTTGTCCAGTATCCTGAAATGGAACCATGAAGAATCTGTCTTTTACATCTAGAACTGCCATCCATTCATGTGCAGCTACTTGCGGGGTGGCACTGAGACTGGCAATGTTTGGGATGAATCGTCCCGTGTTAGCATTCAGCCACTAATAATCAATCATTAAGTTCCAGCTCATGTCTGGTTTCCTGGCCAAACAGGAGAATTATATGGGGTATGTGTCCTAAATATAATACCCCTTTGTTCTAAATTTTTAATAGATTAATTTTCTATTTTTTCCATAAAATTTATTATATGAAGTTTTTGTGGGTCTGGATGACCAAACATTCCTGTTGGGCAATTGCAATTTTAAGGATATCATGTCCTAAAATATTTTCTTCATGGTCTGTGATTGCAAATGTGTGTGAGGTCATTAGTTTTTCCCCAGGTAATCATAAACGGACTTTGACAGTGTAACATATAATACTTTGCCCTTTGAATCCTGATAGATGGACTCTCTTTCTTTTAAAACTTAAGTTTATTTTTTCAGCATCTGTGAGGGTGATTGGAGATATTTGGGCTCCTGTAGTAATTAGAAAATTCAAATGTTGTTTTCTAGGTCCTACTGGTAAGTAGATATGGGGCCCATCCTTATCAGACCATTGATAGGTCATAATGTGCTGGGTGAGAAGGCCCAAAGTTCACCCAGAGCTTAGTATTTTTTTCCTTTCTTGTTTCTGCTAACTCAAAAGGGGGGGTGGGGGGGGGCAGTGTTTCCTGTGGAGGCTTTCCATTACTTGCGTTCCCCCCATCCTGCACCACTTTGACTAAGTCTGCTATCCTGCATTGGACTGTTCCCTGAGGGCATCACAGGGAACTCCTGAGGTTACTGCCATCCTCCACATCTCCTTTCGCTCTTCCTGGAAGTGAGCAGGGTTTTGATCCTCCATTTCTCTCGAGTGGGGTATGTTTAAAAGTCCTCACCCAGCATTCTGGAGGTATCTGCATTTAAGTTTTTAGACTCCTCTCAATAACCTGAGTTTGCTCTCCAGAACAGTTTTCCCAGCCCATTTTCCTTCTCTGGTTTCCAAACCATGCAAGAATTTTGCCCATGGATATATGGGGATAATTGCCTGGAGATCTTGTAAAGCTTCATTATGTATTACATCTCTTCTAATTTCATCTCATCGCCCCACTAAATAAATTTTTATCATTGCAGGGGCTCCTCTCAATAGAAGTCTTAATATATTAGGACCCACCTCTGCAGAGATTGGGATGTTTCCGTTTTCACATCAGAGATGCCTTTGTAACAGCAGCAGAGACTTCATTAGGTGACCTTATGGGTATGGAAGCTGGTTTGCCTCTTTGCATAACATTTATTCCTCCTGCCCAATATGCAGCCCCACTGGTTATTGAATGGGGTTGATTGGCAGGCTCAGGTCCCAGATTTAATAAGACTCCTGGCCCCCAGTATCCCTTAAGCTTGAGTTCTGTTCAGCAATAATCTAGCTTCCCCAGAGAGACTCACTCTCCACAAATACTTGGTTTCTGATTCCTGGTTTTCTTCTGTATTTTTCCTGTAGATATGACAGTTGCAGGGGGTCCCAGGGCGTAGTTCTGTCCGTGTTCCTCCTCTGACCTCCTTGGGGTTGTTTGGACACTTCAGTCTTAATTATGTGTCTCATTTTTAAATCTGGAACCTCTTCCTCTCTAGGAGGTGGAGGTTCAATTGTTTTATCAGAGTTCCATTCTCCCTCATCATCATTTTCATCAGGGCTTTCCCAAAAATCATCATCCCAGTCCTCAGGTGATACTATTAATTTTCACATGTTTTCAACACTGGGCTCTTTTTACAATGTCAGTTCTAATTTTCCTTCCAAGACTTTTGCCTTTTCCTTGAATTCTTTTAACTGTTGCTTTAATTGGTCATTTTGATACTGTACAGACAGTTGTACATGTTTCCTGTCTTTTGTTTCATCTCTCAGATTATTAGTTTCTTCTATAATTTGTTCTCTCCACTGCCATGCAGCCTTTAAGCATAATCCCAGTACATGACATGATACCTCTTCCTTTTTTATCTTCCAGTGATCCCCATTTTTTATTTATTTTCTCTTGTATCCTTTCCCACTCATACCAGTTGTTCACTGACCAAAGATTATCAGTGTCAATGTGTGTCTTGTGCCGCTGTAAATGCTCTGTCAAGCCTTTTGTCTCTTTCTCAAAATTATTTGCCACCCTGCTGACTACCACCCTGCTATCCTGTCAGTTTGTCACGGGTGGAGTGGGAGCTTCA
Source organism: Gymnorhina tibicen (assembly GCA_013399875.1). NCBI lineage: Eukaryota > Metazoa > Chordata > Aves > Passeriformes > Artamidae > Gymnorhina > Gymnorhina tibicen. Next base: position 46,488 of record VXAZ01010109.1, read on the forward strand.
GACAAAGTTTGTGAGAGAAACTGTAGTTGATTCAGGAGGTGGAGAAAGGACCCCCTGGCTTTCTAAACTTCTTCTCCAAGAGGAGCCTGGGTGTGGCTAGATCCAATCCTAGCCCTAATTGCCAATGGTTTAAGTCTAAGGAATTACAAATGTGTGATTGAACCTTTGTACAACTTTGTCCTGCAGGGATAAGGATGACAACCCAAATATATTTGTATAAAAATGAATGATTTCTTATGATAAATGATTAGACAAAAAGATCTTAATCAGAATTATTCACTATACAGGGTAAAAGCTAAAGCTCATAGTAGAGTAAAGTAGAGTATATTCAAGTAATTATATTAAAGCTAGAAAAACCCCACAAGTAGGAAATAGAGATTGACATCACTCACCCCGACCAATGACTGCGGGCAAATCTCCTTTGCTCAGTCTTGAGGAGTGACCTTGAAGGGAGTCCCCACCTCAGGGAGGAAACTCCACACACACTCCGAGAAGGGATATGTGAGAAGAACATGCTGTTTGTAAGTGGGACAGGACTTTTGGAGTAAAAAGTGATTGTCAGTCAGACATCTGCAGGCCAGCTGTGCCAGCTTAGCATTTTTAGATAAGGATACTTTACCATATCTGCCCCATCTTCCTCTTGCTATCAGAATGTTTAACTTTGGGGTTGATGAGTCAGACCAGATTTAGCATAATTCAAGACCAAAAGCAGCATGACACCCCCTCTCCGTTCACCACTGACAGCTTTGCAAAACTGGATATTGCTCGAGTTGTCTTACCCCATTCAGGCAGAGCATCCTGCTACAATGCCACTCTCACTGTAAAAACTTCTTTCTTATATGTAATCTAAACTGATCCTCTTTTAGTTTAAGACCATTCCCCCTTGTTCTCTGAGTAACTGGGAGATTTCAAAGAGAACCTGAATCCTCCATAGGAATGGCTTGAGGTTTGCTGACTCCTCTGCAGAGCAGAGCTGAACCCAGCAGAGCTGGGGCCAGGAACCTGGTGCTGGCAGGAGGTCACTGTGTGAGCTCCACTCTGCAAAAGCAGCTGAGAAAAACATCAAGAAGGTCACACACAGGTGTCTGCTATCCTGAGGGATTTATCAGGAAAAGTGACCCTGGGACATGGCCAGGACCAAAGCAAAAACCTCTGAGGTGTGGGAGGCAGAGCCCAAGGTTCAGAGTCACCTCTCCTGGTTTTCAGCTCTGGGAGATGTTGTGTTTGGTTTGAAAGACTGAACACAAGCCTGACAGGGGCCTGCTGAGCTGCTGGGGCCAGGAGAGGAGCTGATGTTGCGGTAAAACCAGTTTGGTTTCTTGCTCCTACTACCAGTTTCCCCAGCAGCTGGGGAGGTGCTTTGAGCCACCTCTTGGCACAATGATGGATAAATTAGATGCTGCCACTCAATGGCCCAGCTTGGATGTGCCCCAGGCTGGGGCAGCAGAGCCACCTCCAAAGCTGGCTTGGTGACAAGCAATGACCCCCACCTGTAGTCACTGGAAGTCAGTAGTGAGCAAGTTGAAGGAGGAAGGCAGCCTGGTGGGACTAGAGCTGGATTGTAGGGTGGAGTGGTGGCATCTGCTGTGAGGTGGATGCTCTGCCATCTATTTCCATATTCCTCCTCCCCAGGATGCGGGAAGTGGACCTGGGCTGCGGGAAGGCTCTGCTCATCAAGGAGAATGGCGAGTTCCACGCCGTGGGACACAAGTGTCCCCACTATGGGGCTCCACTTGTCAAAGGTCAGTCTGCATCATGTCCTGGAGAGCAACCAAGGGCGTTACAGGGCAAAGGACAGCCCCCTGACTGTGTCGCCGAGCATGGAGCAGTGCTGTATCGCACACTCAGCATCACCTGGGCATCTTCTGGCTGGGGAAGGCATGGGCAGCACGCTGGAGATGCACAAAACTCCCCAGAGCACTTTGCCAGCTCTGGTTTGCAGCTGCCACTGCTGATCACAGGGCTGGGGCTTCTTCTCATTGCGGGGAAAGAGGACTCTCTTTGGGCTGATGGGATCCTTTCACTAGCAAAAATAATGTTGCTCATGTTATTGACTGACGTGGGATGAGGTGCAGTGGTTTCCCATCTTGGTACCTAAAAATATGCATCCTGGCCCTTTCTCAGCACAGGCTTCAGGCAGGTCTCTGCCCCGAGCCTAAGCAATGGCAGCAGGCAGTGCTGGCCTGGCTGTGTACTGATGTGTATCACCAAAACTGGGGTTGAGAAGGCACTTTGCTGGAGGTGGGATCCTGGGGAAGACAGGGGAGCCTCCTTCTGAGTGTCCACTGGGCGCTGCTGGCCCAGCAGCTGTGCTGGGTGTAGCAGCCATGCTCTCAACCCCTCCCCTGGGGTGAGGAGCCTGCTGAGCAGGGTGGAGGAGCCCCATGCTGCCCCAGAGGTGAGACCTTTCAGAGACCTGCGTGTGCATTGCTCAGACTGGCTGTCACACAGGGACACTCTGGGGACTTTGCTGCAGCTGTAGATGCGGGGGCTGCCCCTGCACGCCACATGTGGTGGTGATGAGATGTAGCACTGCTATGCCTCAGCAAGTAGAGACACAAGCTCAAGACCAGTCCATGGCCACATGGTGGCCTATGCTCTGGCCTGGTGTTGTAGCAGAGAAAGCTGAAGTCCAAGGTAGCAGCATCTGAGCCAACAGCTGGAGAAATGAACACATGGCTTTGGGCATGCCTGTGCCTCCCAGGCGTGTGCAGGTGCCTTGCTGTGCCAGGGTCTTCTCTAGAACACATGTGCTCTAAATCAGTGATGCTCTACTTGAGGCATCACTTGTTCTGGGTACTACTGGGGCTTGTAAGGATGACCATGAGACTCTGGGGATAGCAGCCCCATCCTGGCTAGAGAGTGAGGTTATATCCCAGGTTATGTCCCAGAGCAGACAGCTTTGGAGCTGTGCTCAGAGGTACTGGAGGACACTGCCATGCAGGGCATTTTAGAAGAAATTGCTCATATAGGATCCCAGTTGGTCCCAAACAGCTGAACCCGCCCAGTGTACATGTTGAGAGAACTCCACTGTTGCCCATCCAGGTCCACATCAGCTGCCATGTGTCCTGTAGGAGAGGTGCCATCTCAGAGGATGGGAGGCAGCTGCAGGGCAGCACCAACCCTGTTCTGCCATGTTCCCTGCAGGGGTTTTGTCCAAAGGAAGAGTCCGCTGTCCCTGGCATGGAGCTTGCTTCAATATTGGCACAGGTGACATCGAGGACTTTCCCAGCTTGGATAGTTTACCCAGGTTCCAGGTAAGATCCTTGTCCTTGCAGCAGCAGAGGAAACTACAGAATATTGGGATGGTCTGAGTTGGAAGGGACCTTAAAACCCATCTCATTCCAACCCCTGCCATGGGCAGGGACACCTTCCACTATCCCAGGTTGCTCCAAGCCCACTCCAACCTGGCCTGGAATACTTCCAGGGATGGAGCAGCCACATCTTCTCTGGGCACCCTGTGCCAGGGTTTCCCCACCCTCACGGGAAGAATTTCTTCCCAATATCCCATTTAACCCTGCCCTCTGGCAGTGGGAAGCCATTCCTCCTTGTCCTGTCACTGCAGGCCCTTGTCCAAAGTCCTTCTCCTGCTCTCTTGGAGCCCCTTAAGGCACTGGAAGTGGCTCTGAGGTCTCCGTGGAGCCTTCTCTTCTCCTGGCTGAACAATCCCAGTCCTCCTCAGGGCTGCTCTCAATTCCTTCATCCCTCATCCTGGACTGATAAGGCAAATTTTGCACAGCTTGCACTTGGCCTTGTTGAACCTCAAGAGATTCCCATTGGGCCACTTCTCCGGCCTGCCCACATTCCTCTGCATGGATCCCTTCCCTCTAGAGCATCAACCACACCACTCAGCTTGGTGTCACCCACAAGATGACTCTTTTTATTGGGATAAGCAATGTTCTATATGGCATGGAGCAAACATTTTCCAAGGATGTGCTGGTGTTGCCAGTGGAGAGCAGCTCCTCCCTCACCCAGCTCCTTCCTCCCTGCATCTCCCTTGCACCCACCCATAGGCATCAGACACCTCCTGGGAACCTGGGAGTGCCCAGTCTGGGAGGTCTCTGGAGCAGGAGTGGGGTGGGAATGAGAAACCATATGTAAGCCTGGGGTAGAAATCAGATTGTACACTGAGCGTTGGTGCTGGTTGATATGAGGCAGGAGATCTCACAGCCTCGAGCTGGGATGAGCCCTGCCACGGCCTGAGCTGCTCCTACAGGTGACCCAGTGCCACCATCCCTCATTCCTTAGCTGTTGCTCAGAGGGAGCCCTTGCTGCCCTGCAAACCAGCACTGTTCTGTCACCCTCAGGTGAAGATTGAGAAGGAGAAAGTATACATCCGAGCAAGCAAGCAGGTGAGGCGCCACTGACATAAAAAAATCAAGGCCAATGCTTTCGGTTTTTCCTGTATGTGCATGGGGGTGGAGGGAAATGCTTATCTTCGATCCTCTGGCCTGGGCACAGGGATCTGTGAGTATCCAGTTTATATGGAGGTACAAGTGGAGCAGGCCAGAGGTGTTGTGTCCCCCTCCCACCTAGCCTCCCTGCAACTGCTGGACACCTGGCCTGGGCTGTCCATGCTTTCAGGTCTTACAGGTGTTTGTCCTACGCTTGTCCTATGTTTCCTTAAGCTCAGAGCAACTTTTAATTCAGTTGGCCCATGGAAAGAGGCCTCTTCCACCAGCCTTTTAACCTTTTCTGAATGAGGCATGGTGATGACAGAGGCCACCTCTGTTCCCTCTTGAGCCCACACCTCAGCTCCAGCTGGAGAGGAACCTGATGCAGGGGTAGAAAGGGCTCTCATGCCCTAATGGGGTGCAGAATGAAGCCCATTCAGGCCACTGCCATCTTTCTTTCCATGAAAAGCCTTCTTTTGATGCATGGTTGTATGTACACATGTGCAAATCCAGTGGCTCAGGGCCCCAGTGGGCCCTTATAGCACTTGGGTTAGATCCAGAGATGTCACCTGAATGGCAGCACTTCAACTCCAGCTGATTTGGGGATGTGATGAGGGGAAATTGAGTCTATTTGCTCTACCAGGAGCAGATTTTGGCCTCTAATGCCTGAGAACAGGGGCTCTATGCATCAGGGCTACACTGGCACAGGTCCATGGCTGTGCTCTGGTGGATTGTACAAGTCCATCAGCTTTGGTTATCAGGTGTACAAGCTCTGCTCAGGTTCAGGATAAAATTTCTGACAGAGCTTCTTCATTCTTGTCTCACCTTTGGTGCAGAATTGCACAAGGACACACCTGCTTTTTCTATTGCCCCACCACCACCCCACCTCTGAGTAGCTGGATGGCTTTGCAGAAGATGATGGATTTATTTTTCTTTCATACCTTGTAAGGGGTAGTGCACTGGACATTGGAATAGTATTTGGATGAGCAGGGGTTTGGAGTCCTTGTTCAGTACAAGGGTGTTGTTGTTCCCTTCCTATCCAAGATGGTTTATGACACTGCTGCAGTTGTCCCCATCCCTGCTTGACTGCCCAAGGTAATGCTGAGTAAAGATAATTACTTTTCTTCTTCTTCTTGGTGGTGACACAGGCTCTTCAGACACAGAGGAGGACAAAGATGATGGCAAAATGCATCTCCTTGAGCAACTACAACCTGAGCAGCACCAATGTGCTGATCATTGGTGCAGGTAAGGGTGGCATGTGCTGGGACCACCATGTGTGTCCCCTTCCAGGCAGGGATGCAGGGAGGGGGTGTCTGTGTGCCCTGCACCCTCTGTCATCCCTCCTGCATTCCTCCCTGTGCAAAGGGTCAGACCAGAGGGTCTTCCTGAACCTTTTTGTCCTACATGCTAATGATCCAAAAGTGCCCTGTGGTCCAGTCTGTGGAGCTTTGTAGTTCCCTGTTGCCGTGCTTTGGAGTGAACCCTGAACCCTCTTCCTGCTACTCCCTTCCCAGTTACATCAGCAACCCCTGATTTCCACAGATGATGAGTGAAAAGTCTTTTCAGGTCCCTGTGATGTTGATACACCTTTTTCTCTTGGACCTTGCACATCACCGTCTCATCCCATTGCAGCTCCAAAGTTCTTACCTCATGATGCTTCTCTGAAGAGAAGTTCTTCCACCTTCCCAGCAAATACCAGATCCCTGCCAAAAATAGCAAAGCCGCCAAGCTCTTTCCTTTCCTTTCCTTTCCTTTCCTTTCCTTTCCTTTCCTTTCCTTTCCTTTCCTTTCCTTTCCTTTCCTTTCCTTTCCTTTCCTTNTTTCCTTTTCCTTTTCCTTTTCCTTTTCCTTTTCCTTTTCCTTTTCCTTTTCCTTTTCCTTTTCCTTTTCCTTTTCCTTTTCCTTTTCCTTTTCCTTTTCCTTTTCCTTTTCCTTTTCCTTTTCCTTTTCCTTTTCCTTTTCCTTTTCCTTTTCCTTTTCCTTTTCCTTTTCCTTTTCCTTTTCCTTTTCCTTTTCCTTTTCCTTTTCCTTTTCCTTTTCCTTTTCCTTTTCCTTTTCCTTTTCCTTTTCCTTTTCCTTTTCCTTTTCCTTTTCCTTTTCCTTTTCCTTTTCCTTTTCCTTTTCCTTTTCCTTTTCCTTTTCCTTTTCCTTTTCCTTTTCCTTTTCCTTTTCCTTTTCCTTTTCCTTTTCCTTTTCCTTTTCCTTTTCCTTTTCCTTTTCCTTTTCCTTTTCCTTTTCCTTTTCCTTTTCCTTTTCCTTTTCCTTTTCCTTTTCCTTTTCCTTTTCCTTTTCCTTTTCCTTTTCCTTTTCCTTTTCCTTTTCCTTTTCCTTTTCCCTTCCCTCCCCCTTCCCTATTAACCACTGCTGAAGAAACTTTCTCAGGCTTTACCAGAAAAATTTACAAGTCTGTTAAAGACCAAAGTCTATTCTGGCAGACACCAAAGGAGATTTCAAAGCTGGAATTGTGGGGAAGAAGTGTTGGGGAAAGACTGCCCATCCAGCCCAATGGCAGGGACCAAGATCCAGCCAAGCACCAGCAGAGCTGAGAGCAATTGACTGCAGCCCCTTGCTCATGTGAGGATCATCCTAACATCAGCACAGCATCAGCTCTGGCTCAGGATGCTCCTGGCAGCATGCACAGGATGTCCACCCACCTGTCTCTTCTTCCACTGTCCCCCAGCTCCATCAGTGGGAGCGTCTTGTTGATGGACCAAACCGTGATATGGTCCAGGTCCATCTTCTCTCCGTGGTGTTACAGAATCTGTGGCCCTAAAAACACTTATCATGGAGTGAGGCTTCCTTGGCTGAGAAGAGACTCCAGACTTCTCACCTGAGCTCTCCAGTCTCACCAGTTCAGCCAGGGAAAAAGGGACGTGCCAGCCAGGCTGCCTGGCTGCAGCGGGACAGCATGTCCCAAGGCAGCTTTTTGTTCAATTTAACCTTTTTTTTCTGTGATTGAAACAAGCGAACGAAAAACCCTTAAGGAAGTAGCATGGAAAATGCTCTGCAGTGAGTCACACAACCAACACCTTGGCCGTGAAAAAGGGAGGACTCCCTGCCCTCTGTGCTTGGCCATAAATTCACCAGGAGCTGGGTGTGCAGACCCTTCCCTGACTAGAGAAGTCCAAGGGTACCTTGGAGTTTGTGAGAGGTGTGTAGGCATTAGCAGCACTCCTCAGGCGTGCTCTTTGTGGGTTTGTGACAGTTTAGGGACAGACAAGAGGATTGTCATGGTCCATAGACAGAGCGTCCCTTCTCCTGCCTCGTGCATCTGCTCCAACCAGCTTCCCATGTGAGCTGTTTGAGTTAGGAAAGACTGTGAAGCGAGGCCAGGGCTGGTGGAGATGGTGATTTTGGAGTCAGGCCCAGTGGGTTTAGCAGTAAAGGGCACAGACCTCCCAAGGCCACATACACATGGCTGTCACTGGTCTCCTTCTCCCTTAGGGGCAGCTGGGCTGGTCTGTGCAGAGACCTTGCGCCAGGAAGGTTTCTCTGACCGGATTGTGATGTGCACTATGGACAGACACTTGCCCTATGACAGACCAAAGCTCAGCAAGGTTTGTATCACTCTGGGTATGCCAGTTTTAAAATTTGCTCTAGGACCTTTCCCCTCTATTATTCATTGCTGCAGCAAGGTTCTGTTTCCTTAGTCATCCTGTCTCTGTTTCCCTTTAATTTTCTTCCTTCTTTGTGACTGAAATATGAAATAAAAAAAAGGAGTTGTTCAAACTCTGAATTAAAGAGTACTCCAGCAGAAAAACAAGGGCATTCTTCCTTGTGTGGGTGGTGAGGCTCTGGCACATGTTGCCCAGAGAAGCTGTGACTGCCCCTGGATCCCTGGAAGTGTCTAAGGCCAGGCTGGACAGGGCTTGGAGCAACCTGGGATAGTGGAAGATGTCCCAGCAAATTGGAATGAGATGAGCCTTTAGTCCCTTCCAACCCAAACCATTCCATGATTCATATGATGATTCTTCACAGATCTAATGGTAGCTGTCTTAGCCAGCTTGTACCTGGATGGATCTTCTTAATGTGTTTCTGGATCAAAATCTTTAAGGCAATGAAATGAGGCACATGAAAAAATGGTGTTGTCTACCAGGTTTTTTATTAGTGCCTGTTTCTTGCTGCCCAGGGATGCTCTGTGCCATAATTATGATGATTTTCAGCTGTTATCATAACTTGATAACTTGATGTTTGTGCAAAGGTCACTTTTCTGGCACACATCCCATTTTGCATTCCAGTTTATAGACACAGGATGATCTTTAATCAGATTTTTTGCTGCTGATTCCTGAGCCTTCCTTGATGTCAGACAGCAGCTCAAGTGGACAGCAGCATTTGACCTTGGAGCTCGGAGATAACATAAGGTGAACTAGGTTTATCCATGGGGACTGGTACTCTACAATCACAGTATCTAACTCTGCTTCCAGCACCCAAAAAAGGGATTTTTAAAGACAGGCAAACATTCTCATGGCTATTTGGGAGCATTCAAGCCATTTCTGTGCTTCTGCAAGTCCTGCCTGGGGTGAGGAGCAGCTGCCTGGTACCTGCATCCAAACATCACAGGGGTTGTGCTGGGGAGCTTGGAGAATCTGAGAGTCTCTATCCCAGCCAGATAGCTCTTCCAAACACTTATCTCCATGTATGAGTCTTAGACTGGCTCTTCTTCTCTCTGTTAAATAGTAAGAACATTTCACATGCCAGAGATGTTGTACATGGTTTGTTAAATCCTCCACTAAACACCTCTGGCTGTAGTTGCTTTTGGAAGGTGCACAAAGCCCATGGAAGGGAAGGCAGAATTTTTGGGAAGATGGTAGGAAAAAAATGGAATTTTTCTTAATCCTGTGGTGAGTGGGACTAAACCTGTACAAGCCACTGGAGAAGGAGTGCTAACTCTGTAAGCAGCAGAGCTCTTGCTCCCTGAAACTGCAGCACTGCCCTTCCTCTGCCCTGCTGAACGCCTATTATCAGTCCCGCTGGACTGTTTCTCTTTGTACGCTTTGGACCACGACTTACTCCCTGTGTGTTGCCATGTCTCTGTTACTGTGCCCAGAGCACCAAGCAGCAGCAAAAGCCGTGGTGGTTGTGTACTGCTCTGCTCTGCCCTCCCTGCACACTGGCACAGAGGGATCAGGTGTTTCTCTCTGTAAATGTGGAGTATTAAAGAATTTGCAGTAAAACCTGTATGACTCTGCCCCTGCCTCGAGTCCTGTGACACCAGTCTCTCCTGAGCAGAGCATTGTCTGTCGTCAGAGTAAGGGAATGTCCTGTAGGGCTCATTCCAGCCCCTGACCAGGCCACCTCCAGGGAGAAGGATCTTGCACATCCATCCCTGTGGGCGAATGGGAAAACCCTTGATTCCTGCATCCCCTGTCACTCCTGGATCAAGCCCAAACATCATCCCTGTGTGGCAGGAGTAGATGCTGCTGCTGAGTACTGTGCTGATCTATTGCAGGGCTTGACCATGGTGTCCATGCCAGTTCCTGCTATGCTGCAGGCAAGGAGGGATGCGCTGGAGCAGGGAGCAGCCTGCATACCCAACAGGTCACTTGATGCTCAGCTTGTCCTCAGCCTGAGTCTGAGCTTGTGTCCATAGAGTCAGGAGGACAGATGAGCTTGGGCTCAACCCTGTGTGTAAAGATGTACATCTCACCCCAGTGACCAGGGAAGGCTGGGAAAAGCAAGAACCTTTATCTTGCAGCTGAAGATATGCATATATGGGCCCCCATCCCCTTGCTTCAGCGTTCGATGGAACTTGTGCAGCATAACTTGCGTGCTTTTGAAAGTGTATCCTTGTGTGTTAATGCTGCTTGTTCTTACTGCTCTTCTAGCTTCCATTTGCCCTGGTAATTGGCTGTTTTCCAAATAATCATAGAAAGGTTTGAGTTGGAAGGGACTTCTAAAGGTCATCCCTAAAGTGCCACTCCCCACCATGGGCAGGGCCTCCTTTTACTAGACCAAGTTGCTCCAGTCCAGCACTTCCAGGGATAGGCAGCCACAGCTTTCCTGTGCAACCTGTTCCAGCACCTCCCCACCTGTGTTGTAAAATGAGGCTTTTCTCTTGCTCCTGTGAACCTGTGTGTGCTGGGAGGGGCTGCAGTTATGGCTGCTTTGCTGACACTCAGAAGCACTTGCTGTGGTCCTGCCTCAGCCACTCAGCACCAGCCCAATGCCAAAGCAGCAGAGAAGGCACCAGAGCCCAGACCAGCCTCTTTTGACAACTCCTATTTGAACAGGCTTTCATTCCAGCCCTGCAGAGCCATTCAATGCAACATGTGCTGACTTGTGCTGGTAGCAGCCGTTTCTCCACTCACCTGTTCAAACCACAGCAGCTGACAGAAAAAGGTCAGAAAAATGTGACTTTTTTTGCAGTCAATGGATTCCCACCCTGAGCAGATTGCCCTGCGCCCCAAGGAGTTCTTCTGCACCTACGACATCGAAGTCCTGACTGAAATGCAGGTAAGGAGAGTCCTGTATGTGCCTGAAGGCAAGTGTTGGTATGCAAAAGCTTTATTTAGGGAATGTGGCCGCTGTCTCTGTTCTTGGCTCACTGGATGCCACTGTGTGAATGCTGGGTCTCCCCCAGCATCCCTCTTTGTGCCCTAGAGTGCAGGTTGCCTGTGGTTGTTCGAAACACACCTAATGAAATTCTCCTGCGGCAGGAAGGACACCCTGGGCGTGACCATGGTGTGGCCATCTGTGGTGACCATCATTGTTACCTGCCATTCCTCATGTGGATCTGGGGAACCAGGCGCCATCTGATAAGGATAATCAGCCTTCAAACAGTGCAGACAATCATGGCTTAAATATTTCTCCCCATTATTTTATTTATACTGGGAGATCTTCAAGGATTTGTGAAAAGGCAACTAGAAATATTTAAGGTGTGGGTTGGCCAAGCTGTGGGCAGTGGGGACTAAAACTAATAGACTAACTAAAACCAACTAACTAACTAACTAAAACTAACATGGAGGACTACAACCTGACAGACAAGTTGATTGGGCTGGGAGCTCAGTGGAAATCTGGGATTTCTTCCCTTAACATTATTTAGGAATGATTTTAGGTGGCAGCTGTGGATGTCAAGAGCAAGATAGCTGTGTTCAAGGATGGGTTTAAGATGGAATACAACAAGCTGCTGATAGCAACGGGAAACACGTAAGCTATGGACAAACATCTTAAAGATCAAGAGAATGTTTTATCTGAGAATGCGAGGAGCTTGTGCCTGGGGATAAGGGATGAAATGTGGTAGGTGAATTTGAACACTGAATTTGTTTGAGTATGGAAAAGTCAAGGAACACAAAAGATACTGAAATATCTGTATGTCTCTACATCTACATCTATATATCATCATCTATCTATTTCATATATATCTACATCATATATTATAGAATCACAGGATGGTTTGTGTTGGAAGGGATCTTAAAAATTCATCCAGACCCACCCCTGCTGTAGACAGGGACCACTTTCCACTAGACCAAGTTGCTCCAAGTCCCATCTAACCTGGCCTTGGACACTTTCAGGGGTGGTACCAGGACCTTGAACATATTTTCTTTAACAAAAGCTCCAAAGTGGAAGTATCCTAATGTTTTTTTAGAGGGCATTTTTGCCACATTGCTCGTCTTTTCACTCCTTGATAACACTCAACCCTGACAACCAGATAATTCATCCCTCTGAACTTCCATCTTTCATTTTCTGCCAACCTTTAAGATCTTTCTCAGCTATTAAGGCTTAACACTTTGTTGTTGCAGCCTTAATTAGGTATTGCTGTTGCCCCATTCTAACAAACCCTTTGGGAGCCTTGGCAGCCGGATAGGAATTTTCAGGACTGAACCTGGTCCAGCCACAGGGAAAGTTGGTATTGATGTGCTGGGATGCCGAGCATCACCCTGGACTGCTGCTGTCACTTGTGCCCTGGAAGTAGTGGGTCAGTTCATTTTCAGTTGGAAGTTTGTCAAAATTGGCAGTTTAAGCTGAAAATGAGACATCCTGGCTCTCCTTCCTTGTGTTCCTTACATCAAGCCATAAAATGAAGTAGGAAAAATGCAGCCCCTGCGTAATTTATCATCTGGTGAAGGGATGCTGTAGAACAGCCAAAGCAGGCACTCACACTGGAAACCAAAGTGCCACTAGTCATAGCCAGTGCCACAAAGTGTGAATGGCTGGTACTAGGGTGTACAGCACCACAGCCAAAATGCCATGTGCACCAGCCACACAATTAGATTCAGAAGAGGATTAAGCCTTTGGCAATAATTTCAAAATCCTCATGCACAAGCTCCAGGTACACTGGGCAGATGTTTTTTAGAGTACATAAATTATTTAGGATCTTCTAACTTATTTCCAGATGTTAGGCAGGTATGCAGGGGCCAGATATTTAAAAATATATGGGCTCCAGTAAGTGCCTGGGGAGGGCACAGGTAAGCTGCTACAGCATCAGCAGTGTGCCTGTGGGAATGGAGAGTGGAGCCTGCATCTGCCAGAACTTTCAGTATCTGGCTCCAAAGCACTGCTGGAGGACAGAGTGAATTTTCTGTGTCTCATTAAGTTTCTGAAAATTTTATCACATGCCAGCAATTGAGCATAGGCTTGTAAAGCAATGCCTGTCCTGTGCTGGCTGCCCCAGGAAGAAGCTCCCCTGGACCCAGGGGTTTGGGGTGGCTTCTCAGCATGCCCTGCTCCACCACTGGCCACCAGCATTTGGGTTTTTCCATGTTATGTCTTCAGCCTGGAGAATGGTGAAAAAAGGAAGGTTGGGAATGCTCTTGGAGCCCCGGGAGGGGTATGTGCAGTCCTGACTGGGGACTGAAGCCACATGGAGTTGAGAAAAGCAGCTGTATCACCCTCAGTGTTTTTCAGGCCCAAAACTCTCAGCTGCAAAGGCAAGGAGATGGAAAACGTTTTCAACATTCGGACACCCGAAGATGCCAATCGTGTGGTGAAGCTGGCCACAAGCAAGAATGTGGTGATTGTGGGAGCATCCTTCCTGGGTGAGCGCTTGCCTGGCCTGTGTCCCTGTCCCAGCTCTCCACCTCTGCCTGCAGATGGGTAAAGTCCCTTGCTCAGTTTGTCACTGCCAATTAGAGGTAATTACCCCCATGAATTTTACCTGGGGTAGTCCAACCTCCAGCCCAGGTGTGTGTAAGGACATATACATGCTGAAGAAACTGATTTTCCAAAGAGGCTGGGCTGGCATGGGCACAGGTATCGCTGTCCCAGTCTGAAAAGCACATGGCAAGGCCAGTACTGCTGCTCATGTGGGTCCAAATCTGGTGTGTCTAAGGTTGGCTTCAGTCAGGAGAGTTTTGTTGGTGGGTGGGAGCCTGTGGGCTTATTCCCTTTTATGTTTTAGCAGTGTGGTGAATTTTTAAAATGCACAGGACAAATCTTGTAGTTTCTTTGATGTCTCTTCTTTTTACTTGATATGGTTCCAACAAAGTTATTGTGGGTCCTAACAAAATAAAAGCAGGTCCTGCAAGGCTTAAGCATAAATGGTTATTAGTCAGGGAATTTATTATAAAATGTTCATTATTTGTTTTTCTTCTTTTATAAAAGATAAACCTGTTTTAATGGTTGAATCAATATGATCTACAGAAAAGTATGTGATGTGGGGGGCCAATTGCAAACTGCAGGTCATAAAAAAGATTCCTTTCCAAAAAAACCCCATAGATAGAAAATGTCTTGGTGGAGGTTCCCATGCAATTCCTAGCACCAAAATTCTACCATTCTGATGGGAGAAAACAGCCACTCCCAAGAGCTGTTTTCAGACCACAGCTGAGGTGGTCCCAACCATAGGAGGAAGGTTTCCCTTGAGGAGGTCCCTTGTTCCATGTTCTTCCCAGGGCACTTTGGGGTTTCACGGCCAGTTCCTCCCTTTGGTCTTTAAAACCTACATCTAAGAACACCTGAATCGGTGTGATCCCTGGTGTGACCAGGTCTGGTGGCTCCCCAGTTCTCCCAGGAGTGCAGCTCCAGCCTCCCCAGTCGGAGTGGGTGAGGCTGCTCCTCAGCTGCAGCCAAGGACACAGGGCAGTGCTGGGTGGGTTAACGTGGCTGCTTGGACCTGCTTCTCTTCCCCAGGGATGGAGGTGGCCGCCTACCTCGCAGAGAGGGCCCACTCGGTGTCCCTGGTGGAGCTGGAGCATGTCCCCTTCAAGAAGTTCTTTGGGGAGAGGGTTGGCCGTGCTGTCATGAAGGTGACCTTGCTTTCCCATCTCGGGGTGGGGGGGGTTGGTAACAGAGCAGGTTCTGCTTGTTTCACTTATTGCACAAATTAATTTACTTCGTATTTATTGACAAAGCTGTGATGGCAGCAGTCAGTGAGAATGGGCTGTGTCTTCCCTGTCATGGTCCACATGCTATGGAGCACCTTTTTCTAGAGCCATGTTGGGGATGTGGGGATACTGACCCCCTTAGCAGTGCAGGTCGAGGCAAGCCTGCAGGGTGGGCAAGGCAGTGCTGGGGGCAGCGGGACATCAGGACCAGGGGTGGTTCAGGGTCCTGATGTCCCCTGCTCTGTCCCTTGTCCTCCCTCCAGATGTTTGAGAACAACAGGGTGAAGTTCTACATGCAGACAGAGGTGTCAGAGCTGCGGGAGCAGGAGGGGAAGGTAAGGAGTGGGCAGGGGCTCCCTAGGGGAACTGCCGTGGCATCCCCCAGAGCTGCCATTCCCTTCCCTGGTGGGGTTTTGCTCTCCCCTCTTTCCTATCCCCTGAAATTCATGTTCCTGGATTTAGCCCCCGTGAGCAAATGTGCACCAGTATGGTGTGCGGGGTGGCTCCGTTGCTCCCACTCACTCCTGCTGCTTTTCTAAGGAATTATGGTTAATTTGCATTTCACAAACGAGGCAAGCTGTGAGCTTGGCTTCCTGCTGCTATAGAGGGATTTTGTCCCTAAAATAACTCTGATGTGCCCCCTGCCCCCTGTGTCTCCTGCAGCTGAAGGAGGTTGTGCTGAAGAGTGGGAAGGTCCTGCGTGCTGATGTCTGTGTCGTGGGTGTTGGTAAGGGTTGTGTGGGTGCACAGCCAGGGATGGGGGCTCTGCTTGGCAGAGAAGAAACTGGAGGGGACATGGCAGCAGGAGGTCCCTGGGGCTGGGTGGCCAGGGGTACTGGCAGTGGTCTGTCAGCCCTGCTGGACAGGAGTCTGGATATCTAAAAGAGGCGTTTCTGGAGCCCCCACCACAAAATGCAACTGCAAATATATTTTGGAAGTAATAATGGGTTTGTTTTTTCCAGAAAAAAAAATTTAAAGCAGTTTCATCCTCTCAAGTTGTTTTTTGTTAAAGTTTCCCCAAATTGAATGTTTTTAATGTGTTTTTTTTTCTTTTTAATTGCTGCTGACAGCAATCAAAAATGTATCTCATACTATAAAATAAAAGAAAATACCCCAAAGAATATGGTATTTTTCTCCTTTACACCTGGGGTGGGGGAGAAAAATTCCCTTTCCTTCCCTCTTTTCAAAATTTTGTGGACTGGAAGAATCACAGAATTGGTTTTATTCTGGTTTTGTTGTTTTTATTGACTACTCTGATTTGTAAAAAGACTGGAGGTAAAAAAAAGATGAAAAAAGGAGAAGGAAGGTGAAAGAAAGGTACAGACTGGGGGGAGGCTGAGGAGCCCTGGCTGGAAACTCAAAGGTTCCCTTTTAAATATAATTTTTTCAAAATATCTATAAAAGAGAATTACATTGAAAATTATCTCCAAGCACTAGAAAATGAAAAGGGCAGTGGGCAGGTTACGCTGATGGCTTGGGCAGGACAGGGATCCTGGGGGGCCAGAGGCTGATGCAGTGGGGGCTCTGTAGGGTACCTGGCCCTGCTCCACACTCCCAGAGCGGCTGCTGCCTGTCCCTGGGGGCAGCCCCACTGTCCTGGCAGGAGGGGACCTACTAGCTTTGGGGTCAGCCCCCAGGGCTGTGGAACACTGGATACTGCAGCAGCAGCCTTTGGCTTCACCCCAGGTGCAGTCCCAGCGACGGGCTTCCTCAAGCAGAGTGGCATCAACATTGACTCCAAGGGCTTCATCGTGGTCAACAAGGTGAGCCCAGGGGCAGCCTCCACAGGAGGGAGAGCAGGAGGAGTGGGGTCAGCTCTTCTGATGGATGACCTTCCCTGGGGCTCCAGACTGCTGCCACAGGAGCTTTTCATGGCCTTTTATCTGCCAAGATTGGCAGAATTGGAATTTTGGAATTCTTTGGGTTGGCCTGTGCAGGGCCAGGAGCTGGACTCAATGACCCTTGTGGGTCCCTTTCATCTCAGGATATTCTGTGAGATGCTAAGGGAGCATCACCAGGAGTGCCTGGGACCCCCCTCTGCAAGTGGGGGTGTGCAAACCCGAGACCTGGATGCTCTGGCTTGGGTCTGGCTCTGAGCTGTCCTGGAGTGATGTGGATATTTAGAGGGGAAAAAATTGAGAAAGATCCATCTTTTCAAGGGTCCTAAAGGATCTCACCCTTTCTCCCCACCACCAATGACTGTGATGGGAGCAGGGTTGGAGCTGGTGGGTGTTGGTGCCATGGACAAAGGAGCGTGTCGGGAGGTAGGGCTCAGTGCCACGCACTCGGTGCTTATGCTCATCCCTGCAATAAGCTGGGCTCTACCTGCAAACACCAACAAACCTCAGACTTCTGAGAGGGGCTCCAGGACACCAGTCCATATCTCTTTTTATTGGATAACCCACTGGCCAAGGGATACTGTAGGTCCCTGCCTGTGTGTTCTCATTTGAAAGTGAAGAAGGCTGAATGAAATCTCCCATGGGGGTCCCAAAGCCAGGCAGAGGTTTTCCCTGGGTTCCGGGGGATTGTGGCAGCTCTGGACCACTCCAGCTCTGGAGTTTCTGTTCATGTAGAGTGCAAACCCCACTAATGCCCACCTCTGTTCCCCCCTGCAGATGATGCAGACCAACATCCCAGGGGTCTTTGCTGCTGGAGATGCTGTCATGTTTCCACTGGCCTTGAGGAATAACAAGAAGGTGAATGTCCCCCACTGGCAGATGGCCCACATGCATGGTAGGTACTTTGCAGAAAAGAGCCTTTTCCAGATTCTCAGGAAATTTCCAAACCCTGCAGGGCAAGAATGAGATAACTGCCAACAGAGAGACTGGGTGGTTGTATTGAACATTTTGAAGCATGTATATCTTATACTGCCTGTTGTGCCTTCATCTGTCAGCATTCTTGCCAAGCTTTGCCTAACGATGCCTCATCACCAGAGGAGCCCAGGGACAGGCTTTCCCATATTCCCTCTGCTCCTTGGCATTGGGTTGTGGTTTGATATTGGTTAAAATATCAGATACTCACGAAAATTGTAACAAAGGGTTCATGAGTTGAGATAAGGATTAGGAGAAAACACTCTAAGGGCAAAACAGGCTCAAACTTAAAGGTATAATATAAATTTATTATTAACAGAGTCAGAGGAGGATAATGAGGAATAAAATAAGCCTTTAAAGCACCTTTTTACCCTTTGCCCCTACCTCCTTCGCACCGACAGTGCAGGGAGACAGGGCGTGAGGGTTTTGGTCAGTTCTTCACTTGAAATCTTTCTTCAGTTTGCTTAGGGAAAGGAGTCTCTTTTTCCTGCTGTGCTGTGGGGTCCATCCCACGGGAAACAGTTTTCTGTGAACTTCTCCAGTGTGGTTCTAATTTTAAGAGTAGCAGTCCTGCCCACCCTGCTGTAACATGAGTCCCTCCCATGGACAAAACGGTCTTCCCAAAACTGCATGACATAGGTCATTTAGTCCATGGGGTGTAGTCTTTTAAAGATAAGCTGCTCTAGTTTGGAAGCAAGAGTCCTCTTTATCTGTGGAAGCAAGGGCCCTCTCTCTCTGTTCAGGTCTTCCACTGGATTACAGCTTCTTTTAGCATCCACCCGCTCCGGCGTGAGCATCTTTTCCCATGGGCTGCGAGTGGATCTCTGCATCCCCCCATGGGCTTCATGAATTACAGAGAGACTGTTTATTATAGTCCTCACCACGGCTTGCAGAGAAATCTCAACTCTGACATTTAGAGCACCTCCTCTCCCTCTTTCTTTCTACTGACCTTGGTGTTGCCATATTGTTTTTCTCCACATGTCCTTACTTCCTCCTCTTTCTCCGACTAGGAGGAAAAATAACTGCTGCTCATAAGTACCATTGCCAACAAATTCCACCAGTTCAAAGATTTTTGCAAGATTTTGCAGCGCTGAGAAGTTGATCTCATCTAAGTTCTGTATTGGGGAATCATTCGCCATGTTTTTGTCACTGGCCACGTGGTCCCTGCAGCCACTGTGCAGGCGATGGTGGCTGCCGCAGCACTGGCACCATTCAATACCTCTCTTCATGCAGGGCGCTGAAAAGGAGAAGCCTCTGCCACTGCCCCTGCCCTTCTGCTTGCAGCATGGCTGGCTAAAAGCAGCCAAGCAGGCAAAGTTCACTGCAGGCTGTGCCAAGATGGCTGTGGCTGCATGGCCCCAGCCACACCAGGATGGTCCCAGCAGTGGCGCTTCACCACCCCTCAGAAAAAAAAAGCTGCGCATGGTTTTGATTTCCTTCTTAAATATGTCATCACAGAGGTGTACCAACTTCTGTAATTGGGCCAGCAGCATGTCCATCTTCAGAGCCATCGGAGATTGGCTCTGTCGGACACAGTGGAAGTTTCTAGCAGCTTCTCACAGAAATCACCTCTGTGGCTTCCCCCCCCCCCCCCCCGCCCTGACCAAAAAATCAGGCTGTGTTAAACCAACACACATCGGTGTGGGAGCCTGCTCTTCTCCTTGCCTCGGGACACTTAGGAGCTCACATCCTAATGCCAACCCGGGCTCAGGTTCCCAGCTGGGCTTCCCACACTGCCAGCCTGGCCCAGCAGTGTTCAGCAGAGCTCTGACCCTTCTCCCCTCTTGTCAGCCTGGAATCCCTGGTGTGATGGGCTGCCCTCATGGCCACAGTCCCACACGGAGGTTTCCTGTGCCCTGGCTGAGAGGTTTTTGAACCACAGCTCCAAATTCAGCCTTTGGACATATCCCCCGCATCCAGACATGTTTCTGCAGCAGGGACCATACCCCAACAGTCTCCATGCTTCCAAGGGTTTGTCCATCCCATCCCCATCTGCGTAGGAGCTCAGCACACTCTCAACCCTGGCACTGTTGCACAGGTTGGGAGGAAAGAGTCTCATGGGTACATGGCTCATGGCAGTGGAGGTGATGAGTAGGAGCTGCACCATGGGAAGGAGTCTGAGCCCATCCTTGGGTGCTTCCTGTTTCGTCTTTGTTGCTGTGTGGGTTTTCTCAGCAGCAGTTCTTGGTTTCCCTGTACTCTGTGACTGTGGATGTTGATGCTGTGACCTGAGGGCCTGAGCATGGAGCTTGCCCTGGAGTGGTAATTCTCCTATCCCTGTGCTCTCTTGCAGGCCGCATCGCCGCGCTGAACATGCTGGCCCACGGCACAGAGATCAGCACTGTCCCGTACCTGTGGACAGCTATGTTTGGGAAGAGCATCCGATATGCAGGTGAGAGGCTCCCTGGGGCTGCTGAGAGCTTGTGCTGGTGGAGGTGTCCTGGGATAGAGAAGCCAGGGTCACCTCCCTCACTGTGAACCCTCCACACCAACCTCTGCCACAGGGCTGCTTCCCTGCCTGGCTTCTGAGGGGGTTCAGTGTCTTCTCTGAAACCTGTCTGCCATGAAGTGCACTTCTCTAAACATGATGGAGGATTGACTTAAATTAGATATTGGGAAGAAATTCTTCTCTGTGAAGGTGATGAGGCCCTGGCACAGGTTGCCCAGAGAAGCTGTGGCTGCCCCATCCCTGGAAGTGTTTAAGGCCAGGTTGGACAGAGCTTGGAGCAACCTGGGATAGTGGAAGGTGTTCCTGCCCATGGTAGAGGGTGGGAACAAGATGTTTTTCAAGGCCTCTTCCAACCCAAAACCCTCCTGTGATTCTGTGATTTTGGTACCTGCATCTCCTGGTGCTGGTCTCTTGGTCACTGCAGGACATTCTCCATGTAGTGCTGGAATGAAATACCCTGTCTTACAGCTGAATCCAGAGGAATTGCTGCTGAATCCACTTCTTCTTTGCTTTCCAGGCCATGGGGAAGGATTCGATGATGTTGTCATTCAGGGAGATTTAGATGAACTGAAGTTTGTGGCATTTTATACCAAGTAAGTGTTTCTCTTGTCCATGTTCCTACACAGGCATTCATCTGAGATTACTCTGCTAGGCTGGAAGATAGTTCTGCCAGAGCTTTTGTCACTTGGTTTTGTTCACCTCTGGACTCTGAGCTTGTGGGACACTTATGCAAGGCCCTGGAGAAATGATGTGCTGATTGTACAAATTAAACTGGTCTTTGGACCTGGTGTCTCCGCCAGATGTAAACCCTTTGCCCTCATAATCTCTGGGAGCAGATGATGGCTTCTGCTGGCAATTCCTATCAAATATTTCCTTCCCATCTCATCACCATGTTAATGATTTGTGACCAGTGCTGGACAGGGTGCTCAGGCATCACTGTTTCTGCTTCTGGTTTGACAAACTGAGCTCAAAAAGCTCTTCTGTCTATCACAAGCTGTGAAGGTTTGAAGGAACTCAGGAACTTTGTTACATGTGTAGTGAAACCCAGCTCTCCCCCAGGTTGGGAGCCTACCTGGGAATGCATTCTTGAGATGCGTTGGCAGCTGGGATGTGCTGCCTCAGCTGTTCTGGAGCCATGCTGGCTGTTTAGACTGGAAAGACAGTGCACCATGAATTTATCCCAAAAATATTTGCTGCTGTTTATTCTTCTGTTGCCTTTGTCCATCCCAGTCTGAAACCGGTGGCCACAGAACATCCTCATACTGGAACCAGAGGAGTTTCTCCAAGTGCTTTCTGATATTAAGGACGAGGAGAGGGAAACTGGGGAAGCAAAGGGCTGCCCAGCTCAGCTGTCAAACCACTTAGCAGAAGCATCCAGGCAGGGATCAGGAGGGAGCTCTGGACAGGAGCCAGCTCCGGCTCTGCAGACATCACCTCACTGCCCCTCTGTCCCCTCTCCAATGTACCCCATGCCTTCTCCCTCCCTGAGGGTGGCCCACTTGCCCATGTCACTCCAGAATGGAGCCTGGTGGTTGGATGTGTGCATTGGGCTTGGAGAAGCGTGGGGCTCACTGCATCACCCTGGGGATCCCTGATGCTCACCCTCCTCCCCCTGGTACCTGCACACCTTGGGTAAACACCTGCTGCAGGGATGAGGCTCCAACTGGCACCCAGGGCCCTTTGGCCCTGGATACAGCTCAGAGTGTGCTGGAACCTTGGCCAAAATTGCCTAAAGGAGTGGGTTTGTGCCAAGGCACCACCTGTGCTGGGGAGAGCTGCTGTGGGCACGTTGCTCTCCTGCAGCCTTTCCATATGAGAGCATTTTATCTCTTTATCCGAACCCCAATCAGAAAGGAAAGGTCAGGTTGCTTTAATTAAACATCTGAGGAGGCCGTTCAAAGGGAATGTCCTGAGCAAGGTGCATAATCCCTGCTCCATGCTAGGGCCCCACTCTCTGTGTGCTGTGGTGGCTGCAGGGGACAGGGGCTGCCAGGGAAACTGGGCTTGGCAGGCAGCACTAGGGGACCCTGCTGAGCACTGTGTTGTTCTGCCACCTAGGAGGGGCTCCCGGAGATGGTGTGTGGGTACCAGGACAGCATTCCATGCTGAGAGCCAGAGGTACTGGGAAGCACTGGCTGGCGGGGGTCCCCTGCTGCTTGGCTCCCTGTCTGTGAGAGGCCACTGGAGCATTTCTTCCTCTTTCTTTTTTGGTGGTGGTTCTTCTAGTTGGTGCTAATGCTTTTGGACTGAGGACAGTCCCAGGCTGACTATTTCCTCTGGCTTCCTTCTGCTGTGCCCACCCTGTGGTTTGGACTCCTGTGGGACCCAGGGGTTGGACACCCAGCTGTCCCAGTGCCTGTGGAGCAGCTCAGAGTGGGCCACTCTGCCCATTTGGAGATGGGGATCAGGAAGGAGATGTGGAGCATCCCAACTGAGTGTTCAACAGGGAAATCCTGACCATGTGCCTCTCCGCTCCCTCAGCACAGGACAGCAGTGCAGGGATCACAGCTGAGCATCCTTTGTGGTGTCCAGGTTTTTATCCACCATCAGATCTACCTTTGGTGGTGTCAGGGTGCCAGAGCTGTCTCCATCACCTAGGCACCCTAGTGATGCTCACCACATCAGCACATGAATCGGTGGGATTCAGCTGGGACTGGCCTGCTGTGCCAGACTGTGCCCTCTCCTGATCCTTGTTCCAGCCACTAGCACAGTCCCTGTGGTGCTCATACCTTGGGATCAGGCCTGGCTGTGGAGTGGGTGTTCCTCTTTTCCTCCCTCTTTTCTCCATCGTGGTGGGTTTTGGGTGATGGAGCTGTAGGCATCCAGGCTGCCCTAATTGCTCTGCTCTGCCCGGCCCTAGGAGTGACGAGGTGGTGGCTGTGGCCAGCATGAACTATGACCCAATCGTCTCCAAGGTGGCCGAGGTCCTGGCTGCTGGCAGGACCGTCCGGAAGCGCGATGTGGAGTAAGTAGACAGGCAGTAGGAAGTGACAGTGCCAGGGCACTGGCTAAGCACAGCTGTGGGCTGCTGGGCAGAGCTGAGCCTTTCCCACTGATCCCTCTCCATACCCTTCTTGCATCTCCCTTCCTGTTCTGCTTCCTCCATCCCCCCTGTGCTGCCTCCTGGCTGCCTCCAGGTCTGGCATCCCACACACATGGGGTTTATCTTAAACACCAGGACCCAAATCCTTGCACAGACAGGATGGGATGGGGATACTCCCTGCCTTCAGGCACTGGCACATCATCAAGGAAGCAATGCCTGATGCTGGGGTGTGCCTGGGCACCTAGTCAGTCAAGGAGACCTGCAGAGAGGGACTGGGTGTGTAGCCTGTGCACAACCCCCTATGCATAACCCAGCCCGGGGAGCTGGTGGTGCCAGGATGCTGGCCCGTGGTGTCTCAGCCTCCAGTTCCTTGGAGCGGAGCTCATAGCAAAGGGCATTTTTCTCCCTTCACTTTGTTTTTAAGACCGTGCAGAGAGAAGAGCATAGCTTTGTGCTGAGGGTGGGTGCTGGAAGGCAAATGCCAGGAAGGTGATAACAGCTGGGAAGAAGCCTTTAGAGTGGGAATCAGAACTGCTGAGGGAATGTGGGTCCCTGTCCTGGGGTGTTTCCACATCTGGAATAAAAGCAGATCTTTTCAAAAGCTCAGGGAGAGGAGCACTCCCAACCCCCAGGCAGCTCTGAGCCAGCCCAGACTCCCTGGGCACCCCTGGGATGGGGAGTATGTCATGGGCCCACCCAGCTGAGACAGGGTTCATAACATAACAGAATAGTTTGGGTTGGGAGGGACCTTAAAGCCCAACCAGTTCCTCCCCCTGCCATGGGCAGGCACATCTTCCACTATCCCAGGTTGCTCCAAGCCCTGTCCAGTCTCACCTTGGACACTTCCAGGGATCCAGGGTCAGCCACAGATTCCCTGGGCAGCCTGTGCCAGGGCCTCATCACCCTCAAAGGGAAGAATTTCTTGTGCCATCACCCCAGTACATCAGGAAATGGTTGCTGGTGTCCCACTTTGTGGCTGGGAGGGAGGTGGTATCTTGTGGGCATCCCAGGGGCAGGGAGGAGCTGCTGGCCCTGTGGGGGGGCTTGGGGGCTGGAGGAAGCCAGATTAAACCTGAATGTTTTTTCTCTCTCTGTCTCCTGCTGCTTTCACAACTTAAGGCTGTTTGTCCGTCATGGCAAGTACGTTCAGTTTGGGCTCCTGAGTGTGCTAGATGTGAGGGGCGGGTAGGAGGGACAGCCAGCCCCCTGACTGGGCCATGTCCCTAATTCCCATCTGGGGACACTAATTCACATGGGGGGGTGTCCTTGTTTTGCACCCCCTTTGCATGGGGGGCAATGCTGGGTGGTAGGGCTGGGACTGTAAGGAGCCACATCAGGCACGGATCCATGGGGAATGGGCAGCTGCCTGTTGGCTGGGACTCTTAAGGAGCCACATCAGGCACGGATTCATGGGGAATGGGCAGCTGCCTGTTGGCTGGGACCTTGCTTGGCTGGGGGTTTGGTGGCTTTCCATGGATTTTCAGCTGAAGGGCTGCTTTTAAGTATAAATAAATAAAATGTTTGAGCTTAGTTTTACACAGAATTGAGGATCTGCAGGTGACTTTTTGGACAGTTTAGTGGCAGGTGAGTGAGGGCAGAGGAGGGAGCAAGGTGGTGGGATGAACACCAAGTACAGGACTAGCACCGAGGCACACCAAGAGCATTTCCCTGGGAATATTGAGAAACCCCTCACAGCGCTGTGGTTTTTCTCTCTTTTAGAACTGGAGACATGTCCTGGCTAACAGGGAAAGGCTCCTAATGCCGCTGATGGCTGAGCCCTCCTGATGCTGCACTTGCCGTGGGGAGATGGGACGGCAGCTCCACGGCCTGGTGGGAACCCCATGGCTCAGCCATTTCCCTTTGAGACCTGGATGAACCCATGCCTGGCATTGTGCACTGACCTTCCCAGGAGGATCTCCCACAGCTCCTCTGCCCCTGTGCCTGCTGTGCTGGGGCTCTGCTGTTGGGATTGCTGTGGAATGCTGGAAAAGCAGCCCCCAGAGAGAATGGTGTTTGGCACTGGCAGTGGGCACTGGCGCCATGTGGCTCCAGATGCTGCCATTGGGCTGAGGGCCCCCAGGCCCCATGCATGTTCCTCACCCCAGCAGCACGAGTGCCTTTGGTTGCTCCTGTGCTTTCATGCATGATGCTCCTTTCCAAATTCTCCTCGCTCCCAGCAGAGCTCCTACGTGCATCCTTGCAGAGCCTGACATCCGCTCCCTCCCTGCATGGCTGCAGCATTTGCCACAGCTCTCCCTGTGCCCACCCACCCCAGGGGGCATCTGAGCGGGCCAGGAGGTGGGGTCACACTGGATGATCTCTGTGCAGCTGGTGTTGTGTTGTCCAGGCTGGTCCTGTGCAGCCCCCCAGCAGAGGTGGGTCCCTGACCATGCTGAGGGCTCTGGAGCTCAATGGTCCCCATCCCAGCATCTCCTGTCCTGGAGCAGCCAAGGGGCTGGGGCGTGTTCCCTGTCTCTGGGGGCTCAGCTTGGGCTGGGGGACTGTCAGCTCTTGGTCCGTTCCCAGAGTGCGTAGCAGGGGTACCTGAGAGCTGCGATGGCTCAGCTGCAGCCCTGGGCTGGGTGGCCACTCTTCCAGCCAGCCTTGGGATATCTCTCCTTAATACTATCATGGGATCAGTGCTGCTGCTGAGGTGTTATTCAAGGAAAAGTAGCTGGAAGAACATTTCTGGCTGCCTATGCTCCATCAGTTGTCCAGCGTAGTGACAAGGCTGCATTTCTCAGCCCACCATGCCAGTGCCCTGCTGTCCTGTTCCCTGCCCCATGCTGAAGAAGAGCTGTGTCTCCAGCTCAGGAGTGGACCTGTCCAGCCACAGCCCC
The DNA here is from genome assembly GCA_013399875.1 of Gymnorhina tibicen. Lineage (NCBI taxonomy): Eukaryota > Metazoa > Chordata > Aves > Passeriformes > Artamidae > Gymnorhina > Gymnorhina tibicen. Next base: position 72,283 of record VXAZ01010109.1, read on the forward strand.
GTGTCCATCAGCCCAGAAGAGTGGGGGTTGAGGGTCCCCCTTGGAGAGACTCCAGTGCTTTGTTCTGGGGGCGACTCCTTCCCCAGCAGTCAGTGTTTTACCCTGAGTCCCAAACAAGAGGATTTATATTTTTAATTCGATTCACTCACTATGAATTAAAGCAATACTATTCTTGGGATCTGAGTCATTTCTGATTCCTTCCAAGACCTTGGGTCACCTCTGCAGGTTAGCCGGGTTGTTCAAGCACCTCTTATCGGGAGACTTCCCACCTGTGTCCAGCTCACCTGTGTTTATTTCCAGTCTTTCATATCTCACCTGGGTAGAAGTGCACTGGTGTCTATCACATCTCTGGTTTCACTGCAAGGCTTTTCCCAGGTGGAAAGACCAGGAGGGACGGCAGCAGGATGTGCATGCTCCAGCATATAGTGATGAACGGGGACCATTGCGTGTCTGCTGGATCCACAAAGCGATGGGAACTTGCAAGTCTCATCTCAGGTTCCAAAAGACAAATGTCAGTGTTTCTGCCCCCAGGTCCTCCTCTGAGGGCAGGGGTGGCTGGGGCTGCTCAGCTCCCGGTGCCCCAGGAAGGGCTCTTCCAGAGCCCAGTGGAGGCAGCTGCCCAGGTGCTGCCTCAGCTCTGCTCACTACCCACAAAGATCTGGCTTTGTATCCCATGTCCTGCTGGTGGGATAGTGGAACTCAGCTTTGGCAGCTCCCCAGGGGACCCAGCTGGAGTGTCAGGGGACTCCAGGGCACCACAAGGTGGCATTCCCTGGAGCTCTGCGTTTTCCCCAAGCTCTCTGGCATATTCCATGCTGGGTGAGACTGGCAGCTCCCCCAGCATAGCTTGGCTACCCTGGGGACACACTGGCAGAGTGCTTTGTTTTTCAGGAAGATGCTTTTTGACCTCCTTTGCCTCTGATGGTGCCTCATCCAGTACTGGGCATGAGCTGCATAAAATGGGTATCACCCCCATGTTCACAGGGCTGAAGACCATTCAGGGACTAAGGAAGGACCTTCTGTCCCATGTTACAGTTGCAGTGTGGGTAACAAGTCCCATTCCCTGCTTTTTAAAGAGGAGTTGTTTCAACCAGGTAATACCACCCGTGACACAAGAAATCCCAGTCACAACTATAGCTTTCCTTGGGACATGTGCCAGGTCATGGGGCAGGGCTGCTGGCTCAGATGGGTATTGCTCCTCTGCACAGGTGTGGGGTGGTGTTGAACCTGGGACCCCTCGTCCAGTGCCTTGGCAAATGCTTCCTGGTGATGAGTCTGTCCTGGAACTGGGCAAGGCTGGGTTGTGTTCTCTGCCACCTCTCCAGGCACATCTTGCAACCTCTCATGCCAGGACAGAAAGTTTCCATCTCTTCTTAAGAAACTGCCTGTTCCCATGAGGAATGAGAGCCCAGCTGGGACACATGCAGTGACCCCCAGTTGCACTGCCCCATCTGTTACCTTCACCAGACTGCCCAGGTATCATCTTGGTTGCTCACCTTGCTGGCCCATGCATATTTGATGCCCCCAGATCCTGAGCTCTCCACCAGCTCCTGCTCCTCAGATTCTGGGCCGTGCCTGTCACCATGCCCATGTTTTGCCTGTGTGCTGGAAGGACCTGGGGGACAGCTGGGGCTTTGCCTCTGCCCCACTCAGGTGAGATCCCACCTGGAGAACTGCACCTAGCTCTAGGGTCCCAGCACAGGAAGGATTTGGAGCTGCTGGAGCAAGTCCAGAGGAGGCCACAGAGATGCTCCAAGGGCTGGAGCCCCTCTGCTTGGAGCCAGGCTGGGAGAGCTGGGGGTGCTCACCTGGAGAAGAGAAGGCTCCAGGGAGAGCTCAGAGCCCCTTCCAGTGCCTAAAGGGGCTCCAGGAGAGCTGGAGAGGGACTTGGGACAAGGGCCTGGAGGGACAGAACAAGGGCAGGTTAGGATATTGGGAAGAAAATGGGATATAGTGAAGAAATTCTTCCCTCTTAGAGTGGTGAGGTCCTGGCACAGGGTGCCCAGAGAAGCTGTGGCTGCCTCTGGATCCCTGGAAGTGTCCAAGGCCAGGTTGGATGGGGCTTGGTGTCGCTGTTGTACCGGGGACAGAGAGAAATCACGACACAAAGCTCAAGTCCGGGGAGAAAAAGCCATTAATTTATTAATTAAAGACTGGGTTATATAACTTGGTTCACAAAGATGGCAGGAGGCCATTGGTCCTTTGGCCAACTACCCCTCAGAATGATTGGCTAAGATTCTACAACATCCATTCCAAAGTATTTTTCCAATGTACCATAACAAAACTTGGAAAAAAAGCTGGCAGGTGTTAGACAGAGAATTCTTTTACAAAACCATCTCACTGTTTTTCATAGCTTGTGTGAGAAAAGCATGGCTCTCACAGGATGCTGCAGGAAGCTGGAAAATTTCTCTGCTGAAAGCTTTTCAGCATCCACAGCTTGGAGCAACCTGGGAAGGTGTCCTTGCCCGTAGCAGGGGGTGGGATGAAATGAGCTTTAAGGTTTCTTCCAACCCTAACCATTCTGTGATTCTGTGATCCTACAACTTCAGCCAGTCAGGTGTTGGTCTAACCATGCTTTCAGCCCCAGATGGTTTGGTTTTGGGCAGTGAGCTCTGCAATTTCATTTTAGCTTTATCAAGGAAAAGAATAGTCTCTTTCTTTGGTTTCTTGTGTTCCTTGACAGTTCCTGGCCCTTAAGGACCCCATTTATAGCACTTGCTCCCACTATTTGAGGCAGCTTCTCTGATGCACCTTATGGGGTGAGTTGGAGGCTGAAGATCACGAGGTGAGGCCAGATCTGCTGGGTTGAACTGACTGACACTTATAGAGCGTGTCCAGAGAAGGCAACAGAGCTGGGGAAGGGGCTGGAGCCCCAGGAGTGGCTGAGGGAGTTGGGAAAGGGGCTCAGCCTGGAGAAAAGGAGGCTCAGGGGGGCCCTTGTGGCTCTGCACAAGTCCCTGACAGGAGGGGGCAGCCAGGGGGGTCAGGCTCTGCTCCCAGGGAACAGGGACAGGAGGAGAGGGAATGGCCTCGAGCTATGGCAGGGGAGGGTCAGGTTGGATGTAAGGGAATATTTCTTCACGGAAAGGTTTGTCCAGCCCTGGTACAGCTGCCCAGAGTAATGGTGGAGTCCCCATCCCTGGAAGTGTTCAAAAAACGTGTCAATGTAGCACTTGGGGACATGGTTTGGTGGTGGCCCTGGCAGTGCTGAGTTAATGATTTGACCTGATGATCTTAGAGGGCTTTTCCCACCTTAATAATTCAGTGATTTTAAACTTCAAGTTCCTGAAGGACCATCCCCTTTCCCTGCCCTTCACTTCTGGCTCAACCACCCCCTCACATATCATCCCCCACTCCCCTCCCCAGCACCCCTGAGCCTGGATGGGGCTTGGAGAACTCACAATGATGGGTAAATGCTTCATGAGCCTGGAGGCCTTGAAGAAGCATTTCAGGTGAAGAGCACCATCCTCTCATGAGGCATCCTCATCTGGCAGGGGTCTTTGAGCAGTATTTGTGTTGATAGAGCCCAGATGGGAAAGGGTGCAGTTGCTGCAAGTCAGGGTGACAGGTACAATCTGCTGTCACCCCCTAAAGATGCGGAGGGGAGAGGCTCTGTGACTTCCTTGCAACTCCACCTTGTGAGTCGTACATGGGCTTGGTATTTCGAGGGTGGAATTCTCCTTCCCCAGATCCCCCCCTTCCAACTCAGCAGCCCTATCCCCAGGGAGCCAATGGCCGTGTGGCCCTGCGCATTAGCCTGGCCTGTCATCCCATTGATTCCCTCCTGGCTAATCCCGGCTGAGCCGGGCTGGGGCGAGCAGGGCTCGGCTGCCATCCATGGCTGTGCCCACCCCGCTGCCCCCCAGCCTGCGCCGGGGCTTGGTGGCCTTCAGTGGCTCCCTCTTCATCAACAACAAGACGTGGGATAGCGGCACTGCCCACACCTATCAGCCAGGTATGGGCAGAGGGGGCTCTGCAGAGGGGGCTTGGGGACAGGAGCTGTCCATCACTGTGACCCTGCTCAGCACATCACCAAAGCACCTGGCTGCCTCTGAGCCAGGAGCACCCAAAGGGTCCCTGAACCCACCCAAGGAGGGGAGCAAAAATAAGAACATTTGCTGCTATCAGCTTTGCTGCTATCAGTTTGTGGGATCCAGGGGCTGTTGCTCCCCTCTGCAAGCTGTGAGGGGGGTCCCTCTGGGCAGGGGGACCCCGGGGCTGGTGAGCAGCCTGCCCATCCCTGCCCATCCTGCCTAGCTCACGAGGTGCTGTCCAGCCTGCCCCTCCAGGTGATGCTCTACTTCAACGTCTACTACTTCCCGGTCTGGTGCCTGGCTGAGGGGATTATGCTGCACCTGAAGGTACCATTCCATGGGGCACGCAGCGATGGGGAGAGCTGCTTCTGCCAATCTCCCTGGGCTTGGGTGGGGGACAAAGTGGGGACAGAGGAGCCTCTTCAGAATTAACGGATCCCCAAAATGCCCTGACCCCCATGAGACAAGATTGCTCATCTCTGTCTGCCAGAGATGGAAATCATGACCTTTCCAGGCAGGAATAGTTAAACTGCGGGGAAGAGTAGGCAGAGCTGGGCACCAGCATGGTGAGAGCTGGCAGAGCATGGACAGCTGGGTATGGGGAGGAGGGAACAGGGAGCTGGGCATGGAGAGCAGGGAATGGTGCACAGGGAAAGGGAAACTGGACATGGACAGCTGGACTGGGACAAGGCTGTGCCCCCATTACAGTACCACCTGCTGCCTTGGCACTACCAGTTCCTGCTGGTCACAGCCTTCCTCATCCTCTCACTGGCTGAGGGCTCCCGCCTCTACCTGGGCTACCTGGGGAACCTCCAGGAGAAGGTAAGTATCACCTGCCCTGGCCACAAAGCCCCCTGCACTCAGTGAGGATCAGCCCAGCTGGGGGAGCTGGAAGTCCCCTCACTTGGGACCCAAGTGCCCATCACTGTCCTTCCTCTGCATGTGCCAGGAGCAGTCCCAAAAGAGAATTGTGGGTGCAGGCAGGACTTGGAGAGAGGGAATGAAGGAGACCCACTTGCCCTCCTGCTGTATCCCTCCTGTGTAACCCTTCAGCACTGGGGGGATTTGACAGCATCTGACCACAGCTCTGTGTGGCAGGGACATCCCCAGTCCCTGGGTGTTAAGGCCAGCAGTGGTTGATGCAGGGAGCTCCAGGGGTACAGAGGGTCCCCCCAGCCCACCGCTACCTCCTTGCCCTATCTCAGCAGGTTCTGCTCCTGCAGGTGCCCGAGCTGGCTGGGTTCCTGCTCCTCTCCTTCCTGATCCAGCTGCCCCTCCTGCTCTTCCTGCTGACGGACAGCCAGGTCATCCACCTGCCGCTGGAGGTGCCCATGCACAGCTTGTTCCTGGCCTTCCTCCTCATCAAGATCGTGGCTGCCTTCCTGGCGCTGAGGACCATGACCAAGCAGCTAGCTGCACAGTTCTACCTGCAGCAGTTCCGGGAGGGTGGGAGGGGCCGGCCAGAGCTGGGGGGCACAGTGGGACAGGCAGCTGAGATGGGGTGATGCTGCAGGACCCCTCCACCCCACACAGCTGGTTCTGGCTGGGAGCATTAAATGGTGCTCGAACCCACAGACACTGTTTTTGAGCCTTGTGGAGCCCTCAGAGCAGCATCCAGGCACAGCCCAGCTGATCCCTGCCCTGCACCAGCCAACACACCCTGGGAAAAGTGGGAGTGAAGGGTCAGCACCTCTGAAATGTTCTGGCTCACCCCAGGGCTGTGCCTGTCCTTGCTGAGCATCAGCCCTGGCAGGAGGCAGGAACCAGGGTGCAGGAACCACTGCACACCCCTGGGAAGTACCAGCTGGAACCTTAAGCTCAGCTCCTAAACCCTCCCTGAGCTTCCCAGGGAGCTTCTGAGAATCCAAGCAGCCCACATGAAACCATCCCAGCTGGAAGCATGCAGGGTGCCATGAGGTGCGAGCAGCACTCCACAACCTTACAGTCCCTCCAGGGCTAGAGACAGAGCAGAGCCTCCTCCTGCTTCCAGAACGGCTTTATTCCATTGCACCCCTGTTTTTCAAGGGAAATCAAGGCCCGTGGCCATTGGAACATGGAGAAATGCAAAATGCTTTAAGCTTCTTGTGCCAAGCAGGACCAGCTGCTCCCCAGCATGCTCTGGTTTTGGGGCAGCTCCATGGGCAGCTCTGCTCCAGCACTGGCTGCCTGTGCTGGGAGCTGCCCCTGGGATGGCTTTGTGCTCCAGGAGCCAAGAACTGCTGCTGCTGCTGCTGCCAGTGCTTCTCCAGGAAAGGCAGACCCTAACCCCAGCAGTGCCCACCTGGGCCAGGACTGGCCCACCTCCACCAGGGCTGCAGCCATGCCCCCATCACATCTACCTGGAGGTGGTTCTGGAGGGAAGGGTGTTTGTGGTGGAGCATTCCCGATGTCCCTAAGCTGCTGCCTCAGTCTTATCTTTAGGGGGTTTTGCCTGCAAAATGAACAGGGACATCAGTATACAAACGGGCACGGAGACAGCCCAGGTGACCCTGGGCTACTCTGCTTGGTCCCATGCAACCAGATTCACTGGGGGTCCAGGACCCCCACTCCACTCTGGATTCGAGATGAGGCATTAGGAACATTTTCCCCCCCATAGGATGGTGCAGCTTGGGGACAGTTCACCAGATGGGAGATCTCAGTCCTCAGAGGCTCCAAAGACTTGGCCAGACAAAGTTGGAGATGACCTGAGGGAGGGCTGCCAGCTCTCCTGGTCTGTAGGGGCCTACCTGTGACTCCCTGATTCACCAGGACAGTGAATTCCCACAATGGAATCATGCTTGGCACACAAACTTGTCAATGAACCACAGAAGAGGATGTGCTCTGAAGAGCTGGCCTCTCTCTGCACAGAGTCCCAACAGATTCCATTTGGAAGAGGGTGAATAAGCATAGAGCCAGGTCAGTTTTCCAGGTAAGGTCCCCATGGGTACCCATTGATGTCTTAACAGTAGCTGAGGTTATGGTACAACTTTCCCTAACTCCTGGCTCCAGCTAGATCCCTCTCCCAGTTCAGACCGGCAACCAAGCCCAAAAGTTGGAGACTAAGAGGTGCTCCACCAGGTTTTTCCCTGATCTTGGGAACTGAGTTTTAACCAAGGGGCAGAAAATCATTAAATCCAAAATTATTCACTTCAAAACCTCTTCTCTCCCATGTGGCCCTATCCTTACCTCCTCAAACTTCTCCTTCCAATAAAGGTCAGCCTTTGCATCCAGGTAGAGCAGAACCAGGTCACAGACCATTGTAGCCTGGAGACAGACAGAAGTTGAAGATGGGAAACTTCCCACAGGAATGCCTGGCCTTCCATCCTGGCTCCCACTGAGCCGTGCAGCCAGCTGTGGGCATTTGCTGGGGCAGTGAGCCAGCCCTGCCTCCAGCCAGCTCCACTGGGTCCTCTCTGACCCAGCCTGGTCCCAGGAGCTGCACAGAAGGTCAGACAGGATCCCTGGGCTGCAATGGATGGACAGGGAGGGCTGTTCCAGCACCCTCACAGTCACATATGGACTGGGATGAGCATGTCAGGGAGGAAAGGGGGACAGGTGGGGACGTCCCTGTTACTCTGCTGGAAGGGAAGAGCCACAGGAGGGCTCTACAAGGGGCTGCCCCACCATAGTGACAGGACACTGGGTCCCTTCAGAGTCAGAGGAGAAGCAGAGAGTAGCTGCTCTCTCCTACCAGCAGCACCCCAGAGATGCTCTGTTCCAGGATCCACACAAAAACCTGACCTCCATGAGACATGACCCTGACAGCACTCAGGATCCCGATCCAGTGGTGTCATTACTAATGGCCACAGGGAAACATGAGCTGACACCCTGCCAGACCACCTCCCCTCTGTGCTGGCTGGCACTAAGGAAGCCTTGTGCCCAGGCAGGCAGGGAAACAACTGAGAAGTGGCAAATCCCAAGCCACAGAGCAAAGGAAAAGAGTATCTGGAGTACTCACGGCACCAAAGAAGGCGATGCTGGTGCCGAAGCTCACGGCAGTAGGAACAATGCTGAACTTCCCAGCCTGGTGAGAAACAGTGGAGGGATAAGAGAGTGGGTGGAGAGTGGTCAAGAGAGGTGAGAAGGGTATGGGCTGAGCCTTGCAGGGCAGCATGCTCAAAGTCAGAAGGATCCAGGGATATTTCCCCATGCCCATTTGTAGGAACTGCTGTTGTGCTGACTCCAACCCCCTTTGGCTGTCAAAGAAGGGACTGAGGTGCCTGATGACCTGGAGGCAGCAGAGGTTACTGTGACCCACCTGCTCCTGCAGGCACAGCAGGAACCTCCCTCTTGCTGCAGCTGCCACCCATGGAACCACATCCCTGCAAACACGATCCTGATGTGATATGTCTCTCCCTGCACAAATGAGTCTGGTGGTTTCTCTTCCAGCTGTTCTCTCCTGCTCCACAGCTCCTAGACCTGCTCCCTCTGCCTAGAAGTGGTGCACCCTGTCCTGCACTCTGTGCTTCACCTTCTTCAGGTGCAAAGGGCACTGCTGAGCACAAAAGACCAGCTGTGGACATCTCTCACTGTGGGAAGTGCTCTCAGCACAGGCTCCCTCTTTGGAAAGCTAAGCGCTGAGTTGCTGCACAGAGTAGTATCAACAATCATGGAGACATGGAATAGTTTGGGTGGGAAAGGACCTTAAAGTTCATCTCATTCCACCCCCCACCATGGGCAGGGACACCTTCCACTATCCCAGGCTGCTCCAAGCCCCATCCAACCTGGCCTTGGACACTGCCAGGGATCCAGGGGCAGCCACAGCTCTTCTGGGCACCCTGTGCCAGGGCCTCCCCAGCCTCTCAGGGAACAATTTCTTCCCAATATCCCATCTAGCCCTGCCCTCTGGCAGTGGGAAGCCATTCCCCCTTGTCCTGTCCCTCCATCCCTTGTCGAAGTTCCTCTCCAGCTCTCCTGGAGCCCCTTTAGGCACTGGTAGGGGCTCTGAGGTCTCCCTGGAGCCTTCTCCTCTCCAGGTGAACACCCCCAGCACCTCCAGCCCTTGGAGCATCTCTGTGGCCTCCTCTGGGCTCACTCTAGCAGCTCCAAATCCTTCTGGTGTTGGGGACACCAGAGCTGGAGGCAGCACTGCACCTGAGCAGGGCAGAGGGGCAGAATCGCCCCTTACCTCCTGCCCACACTGCTGGGGATGAGTCCAGGACACAGGGGGTTTCTGGGCTCTCAGTGCACATGGCTGGAGCATGTCCAGCCTTGATCACACCACACCTTTTCCCCCCGAGGGTACTTTTAATCAAGAAGAGATTAATTGTCCAGGTTCAGTAGAGTTCAGGTTGATCTTTGTCAGGGTGTTCCCACCATAAGACCCTCAGAGAGAGATGCCCACAGGCCCAAACCATCTCACCTCGCCTACAGAACACTTCACAGCCCCCATGTCAGACCCTCAGTGACGGAAATCTCCCTCCTCAGGGTGTTACCAAAAGGTTTTTCTTCAAATGGGAGAGACCGTTATCTTCTGCTCTGCTTAGAAAACCCTGGAAAGAGGTCAAGAGCTCACCGGGTGGGGAGAAGTGACGGTAGCAGAAAGCCATGGGGGCAGAGTGAGAGCAGTGGTGCAAGGAGTCAGCCCTGGGGCTGAGGCGCTCACGGTACCTGGCCGTGCACGGAGAGGTCGAAGCGGATCCCATAGAGCTTCAGCAAGTTCCGGTAGACCTGCCGCTGCGAGCCCCAGTAGTAGGAGGCAGTTCTGTGGGAAACATTGGGCACAGCTCAGAAAGGCACCTCCGTGCAGGCAGGGAGGGAAAGGGGTGCCAGTGCCAAAGGATTGCTAGGCCTGTGGGTTCCTGGGTGTCCTCCAGGCTGGGAACTGGGCATACACATGCTGCAACAACTCACTGGCACCAACAGTGGGGCATCAGCATCCCCTCAGCACCCAGTCTGGGTCAGTGCCCAGTTCAGGTGGGGACAGTCACAGGTCCCTGCCCTCAGGCAGGTAATGCCCTGCTCAGCTCCAAACACAACAGAGCTACAAAGTGTGGGAACTGCCACAGCATGCCCGTACTGACAGACCCTGCCCTGAGTTACCATTCCCTATTGCCTTGGAATCACAGAATCATTGGAAAAGGCCTCTAAGATCATTAAGTCCAACCAATTAACCCAGCACTAACCCATGTCCCCAGGTGCCATGTCTATGCAGCTTTTAAATCCCTCCAGGGATGGGGACTCCACCATTACTCTGGGCAGCGGTACCAGGGCTGGACAAACCTTTCAGTGAAAAGATTTTCTCTAATATCCAATCTAAACACTCCCTTAGTGCAACTTGAGGCTGTTCCCTCTCCTCCTGTCCCTGTTCCCTGGGAGCAGAGCCCAACCCCCCCAGCTGCCCCCTCCTGTCAGGGAGTTGTGCAGAGCCACAAGATCTCCCCTGAGCCTCCTTTTCTCCAGGCTGAGCCCCTTTCCCAGCTCCCTCAGCCGCTCCTGGGGCTCCAGCCCCTTCCCCAGCTCCGTTCCCTTCCCTGGACACGCTCCAGCCCCTCCAGGGCTCTCTTGTCATGAGGGTCCCAGAGCTGCCCCAGCACTGGAGGTGCCCCAGCAGTGCCAGCACAGGGAATAGCACTGTCCTGGCCCTGCTGCCACATCAGGGCTGGCACAGCCCAGGTGCCCTTGGCCTCTTGCCCACCTGGGCACACCTGGGCTCATGTTCACCTTCAGGTCCTTTTCTGCCTGCAGCTTTCCAGCCACCCTGATCCAGTCTGGAGCATTCCATGTCGTTGTTCTGACCCCAAGACAGGACCCAGCACCTGAACTTGTTGAACCTCACACCACTGGCCTTGGGCCATGGATCCAGCCTGTCCAGATCCCTCTGCAGAGCTTCCTGCCCTCCAGCAGATCCACACTCCCACCCAGCTCAGTATCATTTGTGAACTGACCGAGGCAAACTTCTTGTCCCTACTGCTCCTTTCAGAGCATCCATCAGAACTGAAATCTCAAACAACTGCCATGTGCTGATCCCACAGGTGTGTATGGCCACTGTCCCAGCATCCTCACCTGAAATTGTACCTTGTGTCCTGCAGGCTGAAGGAGTACTGTGGCTGGCACTGGGCAGCGGCATGGTCCAGGTTGCAGTTCCACTCAATAAGAACTCTGATGCTTCCCCCCTGCAAAACACATTTTATTCCAGAAGAAGCATGGGATCAGATTGGCCGAGTTATTAACTGTTCAGACATTCCCAGACCACATATTCCCTTAGCATTTCAGGTCAGTCCTCTGCCTCTTGCACACATCCTTGGGGAATTTTGAGTCATCTTCCATACTTATATAAAAAACAAGTACCAGCAGTGCGAGGTCTCCAAAGTTCTCTCCAGCTGCCTCCACCATGTCACGGACACGGAACACAGGGCAGGAGGGGTTGAAGACTGGATCATATGTGCAGCTCTTGAAATAGCTGGGGTCAGTGGTTTGTAAAGTGTTGCACCTGAGACAGGAGAGAGGGGGGGCAGGGGTGTGGGAGCTCATGGAGCCCAGCTGTGGGACTGAAAAGGGGATCCTCTCATTGGATTGGGCCCACCAGTGCTCCTGCGTTGGTGGGGGGACAGTCAATGCCTCACCTAAAGCCTCAGATGGAGAGAGGGTGGAGAAAAACCAGCCCAGAGGAATCACACATGGAGTTATCCTCTACAGCATGTGCCATGGCCTTCCCTTCTGCCTCTTTGTGCTCCTTTGTTTCTTCCCAGCACTCAGCTCTAATCAGTGTTCCAGGGGTGACAGAAGGGACAGTTCATGCCATGTCTCCTGCCATGGTAAGGCAGCACAGTGAGTGTGCCTGGGGCCATGGGGCCAGTGTAGCCCTTTAACTGCCTTCTGTGAAACCACTTTGCAAAGACTAAAAGACAAAAATATTAGTTTCACTCCCAAATGAGAGCTTGGGAATGGCTGGCCTTGTCCTGCTCTCTGCAGAGCTCTACATGGGCAGATGGACACTAGTCCCTCTCTCTGAGGTGTCGCCATCCCACCGCTCTTAGAGCGGCACACCCAGCACAGCTGAAGTGATCTGTGTTCACCTCAACCTGTCCTGCCCTAACTGCCCCAGCACCACCCGCCCTGGGTGCTACTGGCTCCACAAGCCTCAAATCCCCAGCCCAGTGACAGGCTCAGTGCCAAGGCTGGACCAGGCTGCATGCTCAGCCCAGCTGGGAAGTGCTGTACTTACTTGGAGAAGTTAAATTTGGTGAAGTGGACAGTATTTTTTATAAAAAGAGTGAAATTCTCCGCCTCAGCCAGAAGTTTCCTAGAAAACAACCACCAATGAAGTCAAGTCTTGTAAAGTGGCCAAGGCCCCATTTCCTGAGCTCTGCAGTCTCTCCTGCAACCCCAGGATTTTGGCTACAATGGACAGGTGCAAGAAATACTCTTGGGTGAACTGACCAGGAGGTCAATGTCAAAGGTCTCCCTGAGCCTGGTTGCCCCTTGGGCGAGTGTGGTCAGGCTCCTGGCAACACAGAGTGGGGGAGCCAAAGCTCCCAACACCTGCTGTCTCCTCATGTGTGATTACCTGGGCAGGGTGTCGTTCTCCACAGGGCACCAGCCATAGATCTCACAGGTGGAATGGGTGGCATTGAACATCAAACATTTCCCAGTTTTTATTCCTAGAAACAAGACAATATAAGACAGGCTGAGAGAGTTGGGGTTGATCACCTGGAGAAGACTTTGGGGAGACCTCAGAGCCCCTTCCTAAAGGGGCTCCAGGAGAGCTGGAGAGGGACTTGGGACAAGGGATGGAGGGACAGGACACAGGGAATGGCTTCCCACTGCCAGAGGGCAGGGTTACATGGGATATTGGGAAGGAATTCTTGGCTAGGAGGGTGGTGAGGCCCAGGCATGGGTTGCCCAGAGAAGCTGTGGCTATTCCATCCCTGGAAATGTCCAAGACCAGGTTGGATGGGGCTTGGAGCAACCTGGGATAGTGGAAGGTGTCCCTGCCCATGGCAGAGGTGGAACAGGGTGAGCTTTAAGTTCCTTTTTAACCCAAACCATTCTAGGATTTTGTTTCTTTAGCAAAACATCCAGTACCATTGCCATGAACCACAGGGTTTCCCATAGGACAATCTGCATCTTCCATGCACATCCCGTCAAGGACAGAGGGGCTCTGGGAGGGACAGAGAGAAGCGCTGTCACTGTGCTGTGCAGCTGCCTGAGGCCATGCTGTCACTCCCCCCCACCATTGCTGCACTGCTGCTCCTGCTTCTCCAAGTGCTTCCCAAACAGTTAGAGAAGAACAGACACGAGCCTCTAGCCAGTCAGAAGAGAGGCATATCCAAGGGGTAATCCTTCCTGCCTGTCTCCATGCTCTCCAGAGCACTTGCGTCCTGCTGCTAGGAGGCAGAGGAAGCCTCGGGAGCTACCTCAGACCTTTCAGATGGAACTGGGAATCAGCACAGAGGGGTTCAGGAGGGCCTTAATGACTGAGCCCATTAAACACCTTGTAAAGTACCATAATGAACTCCCTGGGGGAGAGCTTAGTAGACCCTAAATCCAGCATAACACAAGTTTTACAAGAGACAGGGAAAGCTTCGCCCTTACTCTGGACCTACCTGATTGTCAGGAGCAGTAAAAGCCTCTTATTCAAACACAGAGAGATGATGGTAGTTGAGGAAACACCACTAACACCTCCCCCAGCTATCCCAGGCCATGACAGGAGTCACCAGCTCATCAGAAACCTACCTCCCCAAGCCCTGGGGGACACAGAGGCCCAAAGGCAGGTGGGGAATCCCCAGTTATGGAAGTCAGAAGTGAGGGTCTGTCCAGGCCTTCTGTCCAGGACAGCCTCAGGCCCTCACTCAGGTGTAAAACCCACCAATATGATCTGAGAGGAGCAGCATCTTTTGGCTGGGTGGGGTCTGCCTAGGGGTCTGGAGTCATTATGGGATGCAGGAGAACATCCGGCGATTGCACAGGGTGTTTAGGGAATGGGTTATTTAGGGGAGGAAGAGAAGGCATGGGAAGAAGGCAACTAGGTAGTCTGAAAAGGAAGACAAACACTGGAACATAAAGGGATAAAAAGATGCAAAGTCTTAAGTGCATGTACAGCTGCTGAAACAGCTCGGCTTGTGTTCGGTGCTGCCTCTGGCCACAGACACACTTGTCTGCCAGCACCAAATACTCTGGTCTTCGAGAATATTAAGACAGCTCAAACTCCCTACAAAGCCAAAAGCTGCCACTGCTAAATATTCAAAGTTTTCCAAATATGAATGTCATCTACAGCCCCAACGCCAGGAAATGAGGAACTCCTGGAGACCAGCACAGGGTGTAGGCTGGGACAGGCATCCACACATATCCCAGCTCTGGAATGGAATGAAATCCTCAGCTCTGTGTGTCCTTGGCTTGCACACTGCAAATCCGGCATCTAGAGGTGCCCGTGGCTGCCTGTGAGAACCCCGAAATGCCCTACAGCACTTGTCTTCCTCACTGTTGGGACTCTAGGAGTTCTCAGCATTTTAAAGATGGATCATTGGTGCCATTTTCCCCAACCCAAACCTAGTGTTTCTCCTCCTCTGCAGCATTTGGCCATAGCAGGAGCTGAAGGGACCATTAGGACAATTGGTGCTTGGCTCAGGTACAAAGTGCCAGTGGTGGCTCAGCTTAAAGGACATTTGCTCCCATCTGCTGAGCTGGGTCCAGCCTGGGAGAGCTCAGCAGAGGAGCTGGCCTGGCTCCAGCCTTGAAAGGAAGATTTCTCCCAGAGAACATATACCATTAAGTGTTGGCTGGCTGGAAAACCATCTAGACCTTGTGCTCCGTTCCTCCTAAAACCAGGACACTAAGATAGACAATTAGTCCTGCAGCAGGGAGTTACCAAGGAAACATGATACAGGTATCCATGGAGTGTGTGTCAAAGCATCCCCTTGTTCAAGGTCAGCAGAAAGCCTGGAATGGTCATAAAGTGCCACCACACAAGGAGTCCAGATCTGGCAAGGCCCCATGTCCCCTGTCCTGGCCACCACAAACAGTTCTGGTAGCATGCGGATACACACCTTGGCTCATGCAGGTATGACAGAGCAAAGTGCAGATGACCTGAGGAGAGCTATGAAGCAGTGAGAATGAGGGGAATCGGGTTTTGTGGGAATACAAATCCATTTTTCCTTTTGTCTGGTCTTCCACTGAGTTCCACCAAGCAGCAGGACCACTAGCTCCATCCACCACCCCTGTGAGGCCGGGCTAGGGCAGCTCCATTCACTCACCTCAGGGCAGGTGCCTTGGGCTTGCTGGATGGTGGCAATGAAATTGGTCACCAGGAAGAGCACATTTTCTCCCTGGGAAGCAAGAAGGCGCCATCAACGGGGGGTGACACCACGGTGGGTCCAAGGGGACGCCCTGTGACACCATGGGCGGAATAGGCAATAATGGCCTTGCCAGGGCTTTGGGAGGCCAGTGGTACCCGCGGTACCCCCTTGCCAAGGTGACTGACCACATGTGTGACCTCCCTGCCCCCGCCCGGAGCCCGGCCGTACCTGCGGGGGCCAGGTGAGATCCGCAGCGTCCCAGAGCCGCCGGCCCGCAGCCTCGGCGGCCGCCGCCCCCTTCACCTTGGTGACCACGGCGACACGCGGGGCCGCATCGCGCTCCTGGTACCCCTTCTGCAGCAGCAGCACCCACCTGCGGAGGGGCGGGGGGCTCTGAGGGACTCCCGGCCGGGCTCGAGGGCTGGGGGTGTGTGAGCACCCCAGCAGGGACCGGCCACCCGCGAGGGCAGGGTCCCCACCCCAGCAGGGACCGGCCACCCCCGAGGGCAGGGTCCCTACCCCAGCAGGTAGCCAAGCGCGCTCAGCTGCAGGAGCCGGTGCAGCAGCCCCACCCGCCGGTTCCGCGTCAGCGAGAACTTGGCAGTCTTGTAGTCGAGCAGGGACCCGCAGGGTAGGCCCGGCATGGCGGCACCGGGGGAAAAAGCGGGTACAGGGCGGGCAGCGGCACTAAGGAGAAAGGCGGGCACGGTGGGGATAGCAGCACCGGGAGGGAAAGGCGGGCACGCTGGGAAAGGCGGACCGGGGAGGGAAAGGCGGGCACGGGGGGGCAGCGACCCCAAAGCCGGGGGCCGCGGTCACTGCATGCCTGGCACTGCCCCCGCTCCCCGCCACAGCCCGGCCCCGCCTCTCGCGTGCCCGCCCCGCCCCTCCCCGTTACCACGGCGGCGGCGCCGAGGTCTTTCCGACAGCCGGGTGAGCCTCCCCCGCCCCGAGCCGGGCCCTCCCCACAAAGAGAATCACAGAATGGTTTGGGTGGGAAGGGACCTTAAAGCCCATCCAGTGCCACCCCGGCCATGGCAGGGATAGCTTCCACTGTCCCAGGCTGCTCCAAGCCCTGTCCAGCCTGGCCTTGGACACTGCCAGGATCCAGGGGCAGCCACAGCTTCCCTGGGCACCCTGTGCCAGGGCCTCCCCACCCTCCCAGGGAACAATTCCTTCCCAATATCCCATGTAACCCTGCCCTCTGGCAGTGGGAAGCCATTCCCTGTGTCCTGTCCCTCCATCCCTTGTCGAAGTCCCTCTCCAGCTCTCCTGGAGCCCCTTTAGGTACTGGTAGGGGCTCTGAGGTCTCCCTCGAGCCTTCTCCAGATGAACACCCCCAGCCTGTGCTAAACCAGCACAGACCCCCCCCCGACCAAGGGATGGGCAATTTGTCTTTCCCACTAATGAAAATTATGTCACTCCTCTGGGTGTTGGAGCAGCCCGAGTTTTACATCAAGGATACATCAAGGGCCCTTTTCATCCTGTCCTGCTGGAGGTTCAGGGACCAACCAGAGCCCAGGGTTCACCACATGTGATGTGATGTTGGCCAGCAGCGGGGATTTGCCAGCAGACTGCTTTGAAGTGCTCAGGAACCAGAATAATCTCCTTCCCTGGATGCAGGTGGGAGGATGGGATGTGTAAATGGGTCAGTACACCTCTTGCCCCTTGGGTTGAGAATTTTTCCTTTGTGTCATCTCCCCTGGAGTACTCCACATTTTTAGGAAGAAATTATAAACCTTCTGTACATTCATGTCAGGTAGTCCCACCTGAAGCTGCTTTCAGCAGGCAGAGCATCTTAGAAATGTGTAGTTTGGACCATAAAAGAGTACAGTCCTTCCTACTCATTTCTGATGATAAATCTTTTTGTTTTGTTAAGTTTATTTTGTCCGGAGTAGTTCTGTGAGGCCCCTTCCAGTTAATTTTCCTGTCTCTGATATCTGTGGATGAAGAAAAGAATTGGATTTTGTAGTATCTGTTGTATAATCACAAGGTCAGGACCATGCTTCTGTTTAACTGTAAATATTTTTGAAATTAGAATTGCCTCTGACAGAGAGGAGGATACTTGGGGCAATACAGGCTTAAATGCTGAATTCAGGATTCAGAGCACCTGTGAATAAACTAAAGGGGCACTCACTCCAGGTGTAGTCACAGGCTGCAGGCAGAAGTGATGCCCAAGGAGGTACATTGTCGGGCACAGTGGGTCACAACTTTTTCCTCTACATCATGAATAGTGACAGCAGAAGTATTTTTCATCATTTTAATGGAAAGATAAATTAATCCCTTCAAAACAATGAATTATCGTCAACTGTATCCAGTATTTGCTTTCCTGGAGAAGCTTGAAATGATTTTTGAAGGGGAATCTTGTACTTTTATGTACACCCATGTCAGCCTGTATTTGGGGACTCCCTTTGCCGGTCTTGTTGTCAGCCTTGTTACTGTTCTTTTCTTTTGGCTCCTTTAAGCAGCTGTTATTTAATTGCACGTCCCTGCATTCACAGCACTCCTGTGATGCCACCCAGTTACTGCTCCCTGAGCCTTCATCTGCACTGGTGTCACCAGGCTCACTTGTGCTGGCCTCAAGCCCTCCATCCTTTCCTCTGGACTCTCCACTTGTGCACAGCATTTCTTGTGACATCATCACTCATCCCTAACCTTCCAACCTTTAGGTTCCTTTTTGCATGTTCCTGGCACAGGCTTCACCTTCTCCCTCTACAGCTGTCCTTGGGCATCCCCAGCTGTGTGTATCTCCAGGATGAAGATTTGCAGATCACCCTACTCCTGGTCTCACCCTGCAGCTGTACTCCAAATCCCTCTGCTTCCAGCACTGCTTTCATGGTTACACACTTGGAAAGGCAGATACTGAATTTTTTCTCTGCCATGCCACATCCGATGCTGTGTGCCAGATCCATGTTCTCCCAGGGTGGTGTCTTTCATGCAAAATTCAACATCCACTCCATCCACTGCTTTACAACCCTCAATCCTCACACATCTCACCTGCTATAGCCTCCTCCTTGAATATCCTTCATGTCTTCAGTGGGCTTCTCTGGCTCACAGGAGAGAAAACAACCTTAATCCTCACCACTTCTGGCCACCAGGAACACCCCAGCCATCCATCTGGTTCCTTACCAGTTCTGTGCTGCTTTTTTTCCTTGCGTTTACCTTTGGATGCTGCAGTGGCTGCTTGTCACCACCCCTGTCATCCTCACCTCCTGTTCCTTTTACAGTCCAACAGTTCTCCTCAGCTGTCTGGTCTTCAGGCCTGGACATGGTTTCCTTTTCATTTGTGCTGATTGACACCCTCATTTTTTTCCTGCCCCATTGGAAACTCACAGAACACTTGCTGAGCAAACCTATTCTGATTTCCAGTGGATCTGGGAGGGGTTCTAGGCCCGGAAGGCTGTGGGAACTCCCTGGCTCCTCAGTGTCCTCTGTCAGGCTCCACCAGCTGGAGAACAAAGGGGCAGTCACAGCTGCACTGTAAGCACCAGCCCCTGGCTTTGTCATGGTGATTGGATTTTCAGTCCCTCTTTGCTGTCTTGGCAACCTGAGGTCAAAAACCACAGATGCTTCACTGTCTGGCAGCTTCTGCTTTGGGCTTGTGGTAAATGAGGTAGAAAAAGAAATTATATGTTGTAGTTTTAATTACGTAGAGGTAATACAGACAGTTGCAGAGAAGTACATGAACTAACCCAAGCTTCCTTTTAACTCTTAAACTGTTTGGTTTCATGTATTTTTTCTTAGGGGAGATTTTTGGAATGGCTATAGCAGAAAACATTGGATTAAACTTCGAATCAGCTGGAACCATTTCCATAGCCAAGGGCAGGTGCCTCGGCCAAAGGCTTAGAGCTTGAATTGTTTTCACTCCTGTTCTTAAACTGTGAGAGCTCACATGAAGCTGATGGCTGTTGGCCTTGTGCCTGTGCCTATCCAAGAGTCATCTATGACCCGGGGTCACACAGACCTTGGAACTAAGAGAGAAAAATCATCCAGTATCTATGGACATATCACATATGTTTTCATTTCTCCGTTTCTAGTTTTTCCTTTTTTAGAGTCAAAATTACTATAATGAATGTTTTGAATGTTTTAATTTCTGATTGATAAATCAATACAAATATTGGTTTTAGTCTGTGTATTGTTTTTATTCTACTAAAATTTTACTCATCAAAATAAAAACCAGTTCTTCCAGCCTCTGAGGCTGAAAGGGACCACATGGTGGTTTAGCGGTGAGTTGGCAGTGCTGGGTTAATGGTCTTAGAGGTCTTTTCCAACCTAAATGGTTCTATGATTCTATAAATTTTATCTTCTTTATTTGAAAATAATTCTATGATTTACCTAGTGGGGGTCTGTCCTATAAATGTGCAAATCATTTTAGAGTTACGTCTCTAATAAATCAAGCCTGTGCTTTGGTCTCAGGACTGTCTGTCCAAACCATTTGCGTGTTGTAAATATGGGCTGCAGTCTTTAAATCTGGGCTATCTCTAAAAACATCAGAGCCATCCTGACACCCCCTAATCTCCAGATGAAAACTTTGTGTATTGAACACAGAAGCTTTACGGGGCTTGATTTAAATCAGTGTAAGTACTTATATTTTACAATATTTTTCACCATTTATTGCTTCTGTTATGTCCCTTGCCTCTAGCCCTTCCTGTGCTCTGCAAAGAAGAGATGCAAATAAAAATCCTATGAAACAGTGCACCCCTTGCACAGGCTTCACCTCTGCCATCGTAGGTCTGTCATTATTCACCACCTGGAGAAGATCCACTTGCCTGTGTTTTGACACACATGGATTTGTTTGTCACTGGAGTCAGAGCTGGGTGGTTTTAGGCTCAATAAACCTATCAACAAACCGTTTGGGAACCTAAACACACCAGGTGAGCCAGCAGTGTTATACCAGGTAATGTCACTGGGATAGGGACCTTGAGCATCCCGTTGTCCTGTGGGTTTGATGAGATGGCTGAAGGACACGGAGCACAAGCCTGCCCTGTGCCCAGGTGGGATCTGCCTTCCTGGAGGGCTGCCGGGAGAAGCAGGAGCAGGCAACCAGAGCTGGCCTGGAGGTTTGTGTGGGAAGTTGGAGGGATTTGCTGTGTTTCGGCAGCTGCTGCCAAAGGTTGTGAGGAATTAACATGTAGGGAGTTACTCTGGGAACTGTAGTTCTGTTATACTGAAATACCAGTTACTCCTGATTTACCTGCTGATCTCCCCAGCTGAAATCACTGTTCCTCTTTCCTCAAACTCAGTTGTGTTCCCTCTCTGTTGAGAACCAATCTTGGAATAACTCACCAGAAGACTTGTTGAATCCCTGTTCCCAAGGGATTCAGTGGTTCTAGTTTCTAGTACTGAGCCTTTTTTTGTGTGTCCAAGTGTCAATTCCATATTGTTCCTTTTTTTTTTCTTTGCAAAAGTGCCAGATAGCAGTTGGATGCATCATGAAGGTGTTACAGCACCAGCCTCTTTCCAGGTCCTGTCCCAGTCAGGGCACAGAGGTTACACAAATACACATTGATTACCACTAATGGTATTTTTCCAGAATTCTTGAATGGCCTTTGCTTAGTGGCCTTTTGAAGCCTTGACTGTCCTTGTCCCCCATCACCTTTCAAAAGGATCTGCCAGCTTGTTTTGCTGCAGTGCTCTGGGACTGCTCCAGCTGCCTGTTTCTGGAAAATGAGCATTACTATTCCAGGGAAGCTCGCTGCCTGATTCCACGTGGAACTTCTCTGGTGTAAGTTATACAGGTGATTCCAAAGTTCTAGCTGTAGCAGCTACTAACTTTGGAGGCAGGGCTGGGCAGTGGAGCCTCTGGCGTGGCTCCAGCTGCTCTCCCCAAGCAGAAAAGGGGTTTTTGTGTTTTACAAGTATTTTTCTTGAGCACTTTCATCTCCTTTAGGATATTAAGCGTGCTGCCATTCCTAGAGGTGCGTTGGCTCTTATCCCAGCAAGGATTGGAGCCCCCTGTGCTGCCCTAGAATGCCTCCAGCCTAGCAAGTGAAGTGTGGGATCATGAGAAATCAGCCATCCTGGCTCCAGAGGAGCGGCTTGCTGCAGCTCCTTCCTTTCAGCATCCGACAGACGTTTCACAACCTCAGGCCAAGCTGTCATTGCCTCAGGAAGCATTTCTGGTCTGCCTAAATCTCCCTCATGCAGTTTCAGTCCACTGCTTCGTTCCATGTCTCCTGTGCATGTGGGCAAGATTTATTCTCCTTTTATAGAATCTGTAAGGTAGGAAAAAACCTCTAAGATCATTGAGGCCGGTAGCTGCAGTTTTGTGTCTGTGTGGTGTGTTACATGTGGGGCAATGGCCTTTTCCTCCCTTGCCCCCAAAGCAGATGCAGCGGATGCATCTGGTGTTGGAATGGAGCCTCTGCCACAGGGATGGGGCTGCGCTGTTTGTGTCCTCGCTTACACAGCTCCTTGGCAAGTGCTGAGACAGGGAAGAACTGTGGCTGCAGGGACTGCTGAGACACAGCACAAGCACTCCTGGAATGACCTGGGGATCTGTGTGCCTGACTGCCAGCACATCGTGCAGGGACAAGAAGGGGACAAGAAGACCACCTTGCTCTGTGCCATCTTTTAATGCCCTGCCATTCCCTGGCCGGTGGTAGGAGCAGATACACCACTGCTGGCATCCTGGAATGCTGCGTGATGCTTACCTCATCCTCAGGCTGTGTCTGCAGGAGGAGGAGGGGAGCATGGCAGGATAATGAGAGGATTACTTACAGCCAGCCTCCCCGAGCCCTGCAGCTCATCTGTGCTGCTTTCAGAGCTGGAGGGGGGGAGAGTGGGGAGGGATAATTTAGGAACATGAGGTTGGGAAGTGATTTATTTAGGACATGGAGCTGCTCTCTCCTGGGTGCAACCCACCATGCCCTTCCAGGGCTTGGGGCTCCCCTTTTCCTCCCTCCAGCATGGACAGGGCTCAGCTATGCAAGCAGCTGCTTATTCCAGTTATTAAACTGTGCACCTGTGACTCCTACTCCCCTGTGCTTCCCCAAGCAGGAGCCCAGCAATCCCTGTGGGTTCCACAGCCCAGTGATCCCTGTAAGAGCTCCCGCAGCCCAGAGATCTCCGCAGCTCTCATAGCTCCCATGCCAGGGGCTGCATGGGTAGCAGCAGTGATCCTGTGCCCTGAAGCCTCCAAAATCATCACTGGCTCAGTCCTTGTGCCCATCCTTGGAGCATCCCTGAGCTGCACCCGGGGCTAAGGTCCACAGGTTCAGTTACTCACTGCCATTTAAAGGGTGTGGGTGGCAGCCCCAGCACTGATTTTCTCTCTGGTACAAATCCCATGTTATTCCCCTCTGGATTTGCATTTCTCCTTGTCCTGCTGCACCTGCCTTATGGGAACTGTCCTCCCAGGGCACAACATACCAGCACTGCCCTGCCAGCTACACCAGTCCATCCAGTCCAGCAGCATCACTGGAGAGGCTCAGCCAGGCCTACCTGCTGCCTGCCCACTCCCACACTGTCTGTGGGGATTATCATCCAGGACTCACATTAACCCTCTTAGTCCAGCCCGGAGCACGTGTGCCAGAGCTGCTCCTGCCCCATGGCCCATAAAGCCCTTCCCAGTTCCTGGAGCCCCAGGATTGGCCACTCCAGCACTGACCCACATACCTCTCTGCAGCTCAGGAAGCAGATTGATTTCCTGCAGCCTGATTACACCATTGCCATGGCTCCCAGAAAACGGAGGACTTTATTTATATTTTTAAGCTAATTTGGAGGAGGATACTGCTCTGGAAAACAGGTGTAGGATCAGCCACAGGGAAACAGCAAGCAGCTGCTCCTGGAGCTCCATGAAACAGGGCTCTGGGACCTGCACATGGGAATGGTTTCATTTTACATCTGTTTGGAATTGGGGGTATGGATGGGGGAGCCAGTGTTTTCTCTTACAATTACAGGCTGCCATCTTAAAGCCCTGCTGATGCTGTTTAGTTTGGAATTTTTTTTCTCTGCTGATACAATTTTCAAAATCAAATTCCTGTAGAAGGGCTGTCTGGGTGCCAGTGGCTGCTGCCACCCCTCTTTTTTTCCTGTGTGCATTAATGAGTCATCAATTAAAAATCAATTAATACATATTCTATGCAGAGCATGTTACTGCTATAGGATGGTGTATGACACATGAACCGACCAATTTTGTAATCCTATTTAAAAAAAA
This sequence comes from Gymnorhina tibicen, assembly GCA_013399875.1. NCBI lineage: Eukaryota > Metazoa > Chordata > Aves > Passeriformes > Artamidae > Gymnorhina > Gymnorhina tibicen. Next base: position 95,691 of record VXAZ01010109.1, read on the forward strand.
CCCACAAGTGTGCTCGAGAGGCCCCACTGGCCTCCCAGGTGCCCGGGAATTACATTTCAATCCTTTAATACCCTGCTGGCTGCATCCCCGGGACCCCTGCTCTGCTGGGGAGGACCCCGTGCTTTGAGTGCCACAGCCTAACAGGGATTTCTATGAATTTTTTGAAATTAATGTTTTTAAATAGATGAAGTATCAGTGGTTACAAGGCTCATTCAATAACTCTTTGGTCTTTTGCAGCTTAAAAGGCTGATTGAGACCCCTGCTAGGAGAGCTGAGAGATGTGACTGCCATCGACTTTCCTCCAGGGAACATAAAAGTCACCCTCAGCCCATCTCTCTCTGTGAGGACTTTCCTGCCCTTCCTCAGCCCTGCGAGGACTTTCCTGCCCTTCCCCAGCCCTGCGCTGAGCTCCCTTCTCTTCCTTTGTCCCTGTGGATCTTTTTATGTGCCTTTGTCCTGCTGACAATGGATTTATTACCGAGATTAAAGCTGAGTTGCTAAGGAGGGTTCAGCCTCTGCCTCCCCAGGTACCTGTTGAACACTTGCTTTTTAATGAAGAAGGACTCTGTTACCTCAGGAAAGACATTTTTTTAGAAAACAGCAGTGTGGGGATGGGGGTATCTGTGGGTTATCCTTTAATTCCCATTAATTGCACAACTTCTCCCACCCTTTGGCTCATAACCTTGGGCAGCTTTAGTGACCTTGCCCTGGTGCTGCTCAGCACCATTCTCGCTGCTCACAGCGGGGTTCAGTCCCATCTGGGTCAGTATTGGGGTATTTGTGTACTGTGAGGCTCAAGTCCCAGCCTACGCCAGCCCTGTGGGGTCCTGGTTTCTGTGGGTCTGGCTGGAGCTTGTCCTTGTGACTGGAACCCCGGTGGCAGGTGGCAGCGGGCAGCACAACCCTCCCTTTCCACACTTTCTAGGGGGGGCTTTCCTGAGCATCGACTGGGGAGCAGCTTCCCACCTCGAGTCTTGGGGACACAGAGATCACAACGAGCCAGAGCCATCGCAGAAACAGTGTTTATGAGGATGACCAAATTAGCCCGTTGCTCACAAGCCACGGCACAGAGGTGCCAAGCGGGGCCACAGCTCCGGTGGTGGCAGCGCAGGGACAAAGCAGGACATGGAGCAGTGCTGGCAGACAGAGGGGTTCACTGGAGCCAGCGTATCCTACTGAGGGTCCCCACAGCCTCTCTAGGGCCCCCCAGGGACTGGCCAGCAAGAAGTAACGGAACAGCTTGCCCACAGTCCCCACCTCCTTGCAGCATGCAAAGGATGAGGATGGAGCAGGGTGTCCATGCTGCAAGGCCTGTCAGGTTGGCAACCTCATGCTTGACTTCCAAAACTTGCTGAAACCCTCTTCCCTTCCACTTTAGGTTGCCCACGGGCAAAGCAGCCAGGGGTGGCTGCAGCAGTGCTGCTTGGGGTGACCCCAGAGCACAGGGATGATTGCTGGGGAGGGGGCAATACTGAAAAGCACGTGCTGAGCCTGTCCCAAGCTCCAGAGAGCCTGGAAGGGGCATCACACACACCCATGGTGGGGCAGGTGGTGCTGCTAGGGTGCAGGAGAAGTGGGGAGCTGGCTCCAGGCAGATCAGCCCAGGGATGCTGCTGGGGACCTCCCAGGGACAAGGCAACATAACTGGGGTCCTGAGCACCCATACCCCACTCAGGGCTGGGGCAGGAGCATGGCCATGGCATTATCTTCCAGCAGGCATAGCCCCAGCCCACCCTCAGAAAGCCAATTCCAGCAGCTGGGAAGATGCAGCTGGGCTGCTGCTATGCCAGCCTCCACTGGCTTTCTTGGGGTGCTTGCCCAGCCACTCACTCTGGCCATATTCCTTCTCTGTGTCATGTGTCCAGCTGCCCCTCAGCCCCCTCAGCGCCAGCCTTTGAGGAGAGCAGCCCTGGGGATAGGGATGGCAGGGGTGCCTGTGGGGATGCATGACTGGCCCCTGCCTCCTGCCAAAGGGGACTGAAGGAGGCAGGGGGGCTGCAGTCAGGACGAGAGGATGTGCAGCACTGGGCTGCCTGTTCCAGTCCCTGGGGAACCTCTGCATCCCCAGCTGCATGGATGTGCTGGCAGACAGGAGATGTGCTGGACAGTGCCAGGGTGTGCTCAGAGAGAGGTGACGAGGACATGGCTCCTCATGAGCAGGACAGGCACTGGGCTGAGCTCCTGAGTGCAGGAGATGGGGAGGGAGGCAGCCAGCCCCTCCACACTGTCAGAAGTGCGTGGGGAAGGGAGAGCATCCTCATCCTCTCCAGATGGAGCCCCACACCAGGGCAGCCCCAGTGGCTCTGCTGTCGGAGGGACCAGGAGGAGGGGATGGGTTTCTGGCCTCACTGCGGGAGGGGATTCCGATGCTCCCATCTCCAGGTGCCCCCGTTCCCAGGGGTATCATCTCTTGCAGTCATCGATGTCAGTGTCTGGCAGCTCCGGTGTCTGGGAGCTGGGCTGCACAGCCTGCACCCTCTCCTCCAGGCTGCCACCTGGGAACACCACGTAGCGGGCGCTGACACGCTGGGGCTGTGGCTCCCGCAGGTTCTCCTTGCTGTGCCAGATGCCGTAGCTGAAGTAGACGAGCAGGCCTGCAGCAGGGACAGGGACAGCAGGGGCTCCAGCATAGCCTGGCTGCTGGCACTGTCATGGCTGGCATCACAGCAGAATGTGGCATGGATGTGGCCGGGAACCCGGCAGAGGAACAAGCCAAAGCACCGCAGGGGCTTAACTGAGCTGCTTGCAGGAGGAAAAGGGTCCTGCAGCATGTTAAGAGCAAGAGGAGCACCCTCAGTCCCTGGGAAAGGGAAGGACTTCCTGAGGAGCACAGGGAGGTTCTGGCCCAGGGCTTCAAGGAGGATCTGAACTTCAACAGGGACAAGCTGTAATGCTCTGGGAAACAGAGAGGCTCAGGAGATGCTGGGAGACCTCAGCTTGCATCTCCAAAGGGGAACTGGAGGCAGAAGGGTGCAGGATACGCTTTATAGACCCGTAAGTGGAGGAGAGGAGCTGCCAAAGCAGCTGGAGTGTGCCAAGACAAGCCCTGTTCCCCCTCCCTGGAGCAGCCATGGGAGCACTCACCTAAGAGGAGCCAGATGGCGAAGCGGAGCCACGTCATGTAACTGAGCTTCAGCATCAGGTAGATGTTGAGAATGATGCTCAGCGCTGGGGATAGGGGTACCAGGGGGATCTGCAGGAGAAAAGGAGCTGGCGGGGGTGAGACCTGCAGGACCACACTGCCCATCTTTAAAATCATAGGGACAAAAGACAGCACTGGCAAATGTGTGGGACAAAGGGACTGTCACCTTGGGATTTCTAAAAGGGGCACTTTTTTTTAAGGAAAAGGAACAATGGAGTCAGGAGCTGGGAGCCAGGCTGGCAGGGTGGGCACAGGCATCATCATGAGGACCAAACAAGCTCCTGGCATGATCCTGAGCCAACGTGGTCCTTGCTGGAGGAGCCAGGGCAGGGGCGTGGCAGGAAAATGGTGTCACCACTGGTGTTATGAAGCTGCACTGACCACATCAGGGCTCAGGTGGGCTGAAAACAGGAGAGGGGGAGCACAAGAGGCATAGAAGTGGTTTGGAGGCTGAAAATGAGCTCCATCACATAGCTGAAGGGCAGCCAAAGTAAGGAGCTGAAGCAGGAGAGGAGTGGAGGAGTTGTGGGGATGCAGAGACGGGAGCCCAAGGTGGAGAGGAGCAATCCCCATCCCACGGGATGGACACAGAACTGCTGGGGATGTCCCCTCCTGGGGACCAGTGGCCACACAGAGTAACAGGCAGAGGCACCAACACTCCCCACACCCAGTGTCCACAAGCACCCTCTTCCTCCTCCCCTCCCTCCTCCTCCTTCAGCAGCTGTGGTGCCTTCAACAAAGTGCTGTGCCTGGGAGCCCTGCGGGTCCACCAGAGCTGCTCCCACTTCCCCTCAGCCCTGCAGTGGATTCCCTGCCTGGGCCTTGGGCATACCTGGAAGGTCTGGGTGCTGTGCTGTTGCTCGTGCGCCCAGATGAGGAGGAGGCTGAGCAGGAAGCCCAGACTGAAGAGGACCAGTAGCAAGGAGTAGCTCCAGGTGGGCAGGTGGAGGTGGGTGTTGCCAAACACCAAGATGGAGCAGAGGCAGATGGCAGACACCATCAGGGTCACCACAGCCACTGTGACCACTTCACCCGGGTAAAAGTCGCTGAGGAACTCCAGGTAGGGCTCAAACGCTGCCTTCAGCTGCCCCGGCTCCCGCTGCTCTTTGCTCTTGTCCCTGTCTACCAGCTGCAGCTTGTCGGAGAAGGACTCGTACTCCTTCAGCTCGCTGCTGGACGGGCCCTCATGGGGCTCGGGGTTGGGCCGGCTGCTGGCCACCGGCACAGGGACATCCCCCTTCTGCTGCTGGAAGCGCAGGACGATGATGCTGGCAGCCACAAAGGTGTAGGCCAGCAGTGTGCCGATGGACAGGAACTGTACCAGGGCCTCCAGGTCAAAGACAAGGGCCAGGAGGGCCATGAGCAGCCCGAAGACCACAATGCCGACAACGGGCACCTGTGTGCGGGGGTGCACTCGGGAGAAGACCTGAAAGAAGAGCCCATCCTCGGCCATGGCGTAGACGATGCGTGGCAGGGAGAAGAGGTTGCTCAACAGAACTGTGTTCATTGCTGAGGGATGGGCAGAAGAAGGGAAACCCCATGAGATCCAAACCCAAACTGGGGGCTGTTCCCAACCCCCAAGGCAGGGGGGTGGGCAGCTCCCTCCCGCCACTGCCTGTACTCACCACAAATGGAGCCAGCAGCCACCAGAAACCCTGCCCAGGCATAGCCCCTCCTGTAGAACGCATCAGCCAGAGCAGAGTCAGGGTCCAGCGTGTGCCAGGGCACCATCAGTGTCAGCACAACTGACACCAGGATGTAGGCGCCGGTGGCCAGCCCCAAGGAGAAAGCGATGGCCCTGGGGACAGCCCTCTGCGGGTTCCTGGCCTCTTCGCTGGAGGCTGCGATGACATCAAAGCCCACAAAGGCATAGAAGCAGGTGGCTGTGCCAGCCATGATGCCCGACAGCCCATATGGGGCAAAGCCACCCTCCTGGGTGCTCCAGTTCTTGGGCTGTGCAAGGACAAAGCCCATGATGAGGATGAAGAGGATGACACCCATGCTGATGGCCGAGAAGACGTGGTTGAGCCAGGAGGACACTTTGGCCCCAAAGGAGATGAAGGTGGTGGCTACCAGCAGGATGGCGGCTGCCAGGAAGTCTGGATAGCGGGCCAAGAACGGCACCTGCCAGGCACCCACATGGGTCTCGGTGAAGTTCTTGATCTTGTGGTTAAAGATGGAGTCCAGATAGCCACTCCAGGCCCTGGCCACCGCAGCACCCCCAATCATGTACTCCAGCAGCACGTTCCAGCCAATAAGGAAAGCCCAGATTTCACCCACGGACACGTAGGTGAACATGTAGGCAGAGCCTGTCTTGGGCACGCGGGCTCCAAACTCGGCATAGCAGAGAGCAGCTAGGAGAGAGGCAAAGCCAGCGATGATGAAGGAGACGATGACGGCGGGGCCAGCGATCTCCTTGGCCACCGTGCCTGTGAGGACATACAGCCCGGAGCCCACCATGCCCCCGATGCCCAGCAGCGTCAAGTCGATGGTGGAAAGGCATCTGTTGAAGGATGTCTCCATCATGTCATCCTCCAGGGTCTTCACCCGGTTGAGTTTCTGGCAGAAGCGGGTCAGGTCAGTGGACCGGGGCAGCCATCTCGCCATCCTGGAGGCAGTGGGCCCTGCCCTTGGCAGAGTGAGGGGTCCTTGGCAGCGAGACCCTGCCTGGAGACCTGGTAGAGGGGCAGGAAGGGGTGAGCATTCTCTTGGCAGTGAGGTATCAGGTGCTGGGGATGGGGTGGAAAAGCCACCAGGGCACATTCCAGGTGTCAGCCAGCATGGAGCTCAGCCCAGAGTGTGTCCTCCTCCAGGGGTGGCACAAGACAGGGACATGTGCCTGTGTGCCAGGTGGCAGGCAAACCACAGCGCTCCCAGGGCAGCATCTCCCCGTTAAAGCCCAGTCTGCTCTGGCCCTGATGAAGGTTTCCTTGCTGCTTCCTCTCCACCTTATCCAACATCTACCTGAACTTCACCCTGCTGTGCAGGGACACCACCACGGGGGCATGCAGCATCTCCCTGCTCCCAGGATCCTGCTGCTTCCCCAGGGAAAGCTCAGGCATGATGCAGAGGCTGCAGCATAAGTCCAGAGCAGCTCCTGCGAGGACATGGGAGTCCCAAGCCAGACCAAGAAGCAGCCAGTGCCAGGGACCAGCCATGCTGGCAGCTGCCACTGTGACAGTGGGAGCACATAGCACTGGGGACCTTCAGGTGCCGCTTCTCAGCTGCTCCAAGGGGTGATGGGTGACTTTGGGGACACTCTCCCCTCCCAGCTGCCCTCTTTCCTGTGCCAGAAGCCCCACACCTACGTAAACAACATGTCCTGCTTGGAGGGCTAGTGCAGCCCCGCTCCAGGGTCCACCTCTCAGAAGCCAAAAGTTCCTGGAAAGGCCACTGGGAGATGACGGAATGACAGGGCCAATGATGACCCATGAGGACAAGGGGCACAATCCGTGCTGGCTGAGACCCCCGTCCCTGCACACCCGGGTCCCCGCGACTGGAGGCGTTGGCAGTACTGGGGTAGCCAATCCCAACACACGCAACAGGCGCAGCTGGGAGGATGCGGAGCTCGGTGCCCACTGGACACGGAGCATCCCCGGAGTTCGGCCGAGGGTGGGGACCACCGGACCGAGGAAGGTGTGTGGGGGTTCCGGATTCATCCTGGGCGGGGAGAGGCAATAGTTTCGCCCCTGCTCAACCCCGCCACGATGCCGGTTCCGGGCGGCGCCGAGCTTCGGCCCCGATCCCGGCCGCGCTCCCCCGGGACGCTCCCCACAGTGCCGGTCCCAGCCCGGCTCCCGGTCCCAGGGGCTGTCGCTCACCTGCGAGGGTGGTCGGGGGCCCCGCACCGACCCCGGCCTCACCTGCTCCGCGCCGCCGCCACCGCCGCCGCCCGGCTCCGCCTCCTCGGGCTCGGCGGAAGGGCGGGGACAGGGCGGGGGCCGGGCGGGGGCCTGGCTCCATCCCCGGGGGTGCCTCCCCGGAGCGGGGAGCAGAGGTTGGGGGGTACCGGCGCTGCACCCCTAGCCCCAGGGAGGGGCAGACACGTGGAGGGTCCCCACGGCCCCAGGTTGGGCATCCCCCCGGGAGTGTGTGTGCGGCTGGAGCCGCACGGAAACGGGATACAGGGTGGTCATGGTGGTGTTCCGAAGGCTGAAGCCCTGGGCTGCTCTAGAGACAGACTGGGAGAGCTGAGGGTGTTCACATGGAGAGGATAAGGCTCTAGGAAGACTTTAGAGCCCCTTCCCGTGCCTAAAGGGGCTCCAAGAGAGCTGGAGGAGGACTTTGGGCAAGGACCTGGAGTGACAAGGGAGAATGGCTTCCCACTGCCAGAGGGCAGGGTTAGATGGGATATTGGGAAGGAATTCTTCCCTGGGAGGGTGGGGAGGCCCTGGCACAGGGTGCCCAGAGAAGTTGTGGCTGCCCCTGGATCCCTGGCAGTGTCCAAGGCCAGGCTGGACAGGGCTTGGAGCAACCTGGGATAGTGGAAGGTGTCCCTGCTCATGAGCTTCTAAACCAAGGTCCCTTCTAACCCAAACTACTCTGTGATTCTATGATGGAGCAGTTATCCCAAATCCCATCCACTGGATGCAGTTCTGGATGGAGCAAAGGGCCTGGGCAAGAGCACAAAACCTGAGCAAAAGCCTGTGGTGCTTCCACCTGGCTCTGCAGGGCAGTGAAGGGGAATCACCTCTGTCCATCTCTAAGTCAAAAGGTGTTTCTTTTCCAGAAGTGCTTCACCTCCTCTTGAACCAACACAAACCTTCTGCCTCTCTAGCCCCCCTGGGGCAGGAGTTCCCCAAGCAGTCACCCGTCCCACCCAAACCTGCCTGTTACAGGTGCCCTGCAATGCTCCTGCTCCTGTATTTCTAGAGAGTCCCCCTCCGTGTCACTCATAGTTTTATCTCCACCCTGTCCCCAACCTGCCCCAAAGTGCCCTTTGTCAAAGATAAAGGAGTCTAGCTCAGCTGGAAGATGTTCCAGATCCCTGGTGTCCCTGGGGCCTTTGCAGAGCTTGTTCCATCCCTTCCATGCCTTTGTCAGGGTGAAGGGAATTGCATTTAGGTGCTTCACGGCAGCAAAATGGTTTTCATTTTCTTCTCGTGACTCATCTGATTTTCTGATGGCACCTGAGCAGTTAAGCTGACATTTTCATGGACCCACCAGTCATCATCCCAAATGTCACCCTCAAGTTGCACCCACAACTCAGAGCCCACTGGGCAACACTTGAGGGCTCCCACCTGAACAAATTCACCTTTATCCACACTGAATTGACCTCCTTATGTGGAGGGGACTTCGCTCTCCTCCTCAACAGCCCAAAATATAGAAAAAGGAAGGAGAAAACACCCATCACTTGCCTCCCACCAGTTCCTGGGTGAACGTGCTGCTGGCATGGAGCCATAGCTCTCATGTCAGTCACCTTGCACCTGAACAGGGAACTTGATCCTTGGGTTGCATCCCCTCTCCATGTCACTTCTAGCACACATGGAGCTCTGGGCAGGCAGTTTCGGTCCAGCTCTGGATGGCTGAAGCCAAACACGTGTTCCTGGTACACTGGTTGAGAGTTCGGGGGCTGCACAGGTCACTGAACCAAGGAGCTGAGACAGCCAAAGCCCAGCAGAACTTCCAGCCCCTTTGGGTTGCTCTCACCAGGTCTGCCCCGTGTTACTGGCGGTACCACAGCTTCAGTAGCTGGGGCAGTGCTGTGGCATGGTGTCACAATGACACTTGCTTAGAAAAATATCAGTATCCTCCACGTTGTACCGTCCAGTTTCAGGGGGCTGAGCAAGTGTTCTCTGCTGAAATCCTGCTGACCTGATCACAAGCCATCCCCAGCGGCTTTGCTCCCTTAGGGTAACCCTTCCCACCAGCTACCCACGTCTGACCCCCTGCAGCTCTCCACCTTGGCCTTTCTGAAACCCAACCTGACAACAGGCATGGAAAATTTCAGCTTGGATCTGATCAGCTGCCTGGCAGAGCCATCTGCAAACAGATGGTGGAAGCAGGAAGCCCAAGAACTGCTGTTGCCATGGCAGTGCCAGAACAGCCCCCTTGATCCCTGGCACCAGCTCTCCTTGGAGAAGCAGCAGCAATTCTGGGTCACTGGGGGCTCTGGACCAAGGTGGGCTCCATTCCTCATCCCACAGGGTAGCGCAGTGAGGCTGATCCCACTGGCAGTAACCTCAATCCCAGCTCCTCCAGCCACATGCTCACTCTGCTGTTGCTCCAGCCATTCCAGAGCTCTTGTGCAGAGGAAAGGGGAGCTTCTGGGAGGTAGTGTGACCCCCAGCATCTGGGCACCCTTCCTGCCATAGAACCCATTGTTCACCCCTGCCTTTCTCATCCTCACCCCGGGAAGCAATTTCCTTGCCAATAGCTCGGGTCACGAACCTGAACAGAGATGCTGACTTCGCCCAGTCTGCACCAGTGACTACCCTGTGTCCTCCCAGGAGGATGAACGTGTCTCCAGAGGGGAATGTTGCCTACCGTGCCCATCACCATTTCTCAGCTGTGTAGCACAGAGCTCCCACCTGAGAGTCCAGTGGCAACACAGTTCCAGGAGGTCTGTGGGGACCCTGAAGTGGTGCAGGTCCCACACCAGCCAGCCTTCCAGACAGGGATTTTCATCCAGGAGGTGAAGACCCCACACAAGCAGTACGTCTTGTCTCCACCTGCTGAACCACAGCAGCATCACCCCCATGGGGAGGGAACACCCACACATGATGGAAACGGGAGGGGGCCTCAGCCCTGAATTTCCACAAGCCTCATTGGTCCTTGTAGCTCTGATCTTGTGTTTGTCTCCTACAGCACCAGCTCTCTCCACCATAAGGCCACCCACAAGTTCTTCCAACACCCTGAAAGATCTCAGAAACACTCCAGGTTCCTCCCCACCTTCCATCTAACGCACCACAAGCCCCACACTCATCAACTGAGGACAGGACAAACACAACCACTGGCATTCAGAAAGCTGCAGCCTCAGAAGGGAGTGCAGAGTGTTTTATTTCTCTTAATTTGGAAACTGGTTTAAAAGAACAAAGCAAAAGCTCTGCTTTCTGAGTCAGTGGGAACACCGCAAACACCAGTCCAGTAACTCTGGGCTGAGGCCTGGAATCCTCCTTTAATATAGATAATGCTGGCTAGCATACAGATAAATTAATACAGCTAATGCTGGTACCAGCCTGGAGGAGACTATGGGAAGGGTCTGCCTGTCTAAGAGGTTGTTTCTGCCTCAACAACACACAGAAACATCCTTGGAATTATTTTCCCCCCAGTTATATCATCTAAACACAGGGTCACCCTCACACAGCAGGGCTCAGTGTGCTGCCTCAGTGCTCAGCCCAGCCTTGGCTCAGTGACAGCCTCAGCACTGCTGCAAGACATTCCTGGCAGGTGACCACGCTCCATCAGCTCCCAGCTGAGCCAGATGCAGCTGACACTGCTCCAAGGATCAGAGAGCCATCCCCAGGCTCCCAAGCACCTCCCTGCGCCAGACTCTGCCTGCCCCAGCTCTAATCTAAGTGCCTCAGCAATTTCTTCTATTCCTGTAGCCCCTTCCTGACGCAATACAAAGCAAATGCATGGACAGTCTGTTGTTTAGAGGGAAGTCTGAGGAAAAACTCTGGGAAGTGAACAGATTTGCTCTTTCAGGAAAAAGTCTTCTCAGCCTCAGCTTCCTTCTGCTGCAGCTTCCGAATCAGCTCCAGCAAATTCATCTGTAGAGTCAGCTCCTGCAAAGGGAGAGAGACGTTTGTGCAAGGAGATGATCCCATTCCCTGCTGCAGGAAGCAGGAAGGATTGGCCTGTACCAACTCCTGAAGAGCTACTTCTTCATAGGGAATTAAAAAAAATCAACCAGGCAACTAAAATCCAAAGGCTTCATCTTGTTTAAGTGTTTCTCTAAAACATGGAGCAGTAATATCTTAGCAGACCTGCTGCAAACTGTGGCTGTCTTAGGAATCCCAGCGCTTGAGGATTCCTTAAGGATCCAGTGAGGCTCACTCTTGACCATGATAAATGTGGTAGGGGCTATGAGGCCTGGCCAGTTCTGCAGGATGAGGAGGGGCAGCAGCCCCAGAGGATGTTCTCCAGGCCCCTCCCCACATCCCCCACAGCATCTCCAACTTCCTGACCCCTTCCCAGCACAGAGGGGCAGGAAGAGGAAGGATCGCTTTGGGAACCCTCTAAGTGGGATCCAAGGCAGGTGCAACACATGGCTGTGCTGGTACATCAAATTCCCTGCAGGCATTTCATTCCCCATTCCTGGAAAACTCCCTTTTCCAGGACCACAATCAAGTGGAGACACCAACATCAGCTCATGGTTCCTCTGCCATCTGCTTGTTCTTTAGTTACACGTAGCTCAGAGACAACATGGTGGAGCCGCTAATTCACAAGTGTAGGTCTGTGACTCAGCCCTGCAGACATGGAGCTATGGAAATAAAAATCTATTTTTGTAAAAATATATCCTCTGCACAAGGAGGCATTTCATACAGACTGGGGGGAAACACATCAGCTGATGGGAACCACATGAACAGATTCCAGCAGGGATTTCTTGGTGGCACTCACAGGCACAAGCCAAGATCCGGGTCGGGCTTGGCACCTATCCTAAAGGCAAACATACACAAACCCAGCAAACAGGAACTCTGGTAAGGGTTATTACTTACAAAAACAACATAAAGGGCAGGACATGAGGGAAGGAAAGGGCTCCCTGCATTATACAGCCAGGGAATAGCACTGAAAAAATGAGAGGCTTGTTCAAGGCTCCACAACTGGAAATCGTGTGGGTGGGTGCTAGAAAATGCCTGTTTAGCTTCATTTAAGCTGTCTTTTCTCAGCAGTAGGTCTTTATCAAAGTGACATTTAATCAGCTGAAAAAACAGAGTTAAGAACAGCCTGTCTCTGTGTTCCCTGCAAACTTGTATGGCTTTAGAACAGGACTTGGGAATTCTAAGGTTTTTTGTTCCTGTGGTGGCATAAGGACAACGTGGACAAACCCAGGCGACTCCTCAGATGCTTTGAGAGCAAATGCACTGGGGAAACTGGGAACAATTCTTTAATCACAGCCTGAGATCATCAGCTCCAGCATGCAAGAATGTCACATACAAGAATGAACAAGGTGCCTAATGAACAGTCTTGAAGGCAGTTTTTACAGCTAAGCTGAATACAAAAGCAGTAAATAATTATTTTAGTGCTTTTCAGACCAATTTGAGAGTCACAGGACTGCAGGCTGTTGGCACAGTGTTTCTTCCCTCCACAATGGAAAAAAATACTGCAGGAAGTTGGGAATGCTGCCAAGTGGTACCTGGGTTTCTGTTCTTTTGTTATGAACTGAGTACAAGGTCTGCCCAGTGCGCACCACCCACCAGCTGGGAGGCAAAGAACGGATTGTTCTGTCTCATACAGCCATCCCCAATTTATCTACAGCGAGATTTTTTTAAAAATTAAAGATATTAAACCAAGAGTACTGTCAAACAATCATGGAACAGTTTGGGTTGAAAGGGATTTTTAAAGGTCATCCACTCCCACCCCCTGCCATGGGCAGGGACACCTTCCACTGTCCCAGGTTGCTCCAAGCCCTGTCCAGCCTGGCCTTGGACACTGCCAGGGATCCAGGGGCAGCCACAGCTTCTCTGGGCACCCTGTGCCAGGGCCTCCCCACCCTCACAGGGAAGAATTCCTTCCCAATATCCCATCTAACCCTGCCCTCTGGGCTTCCCTCTGGCAGTGGGAAGCCATTCCCCCTTGTCCTGTCATTCCAAGCTCTTGTCAAAACACCTTGCCTGCCATGCCCAAACACCAACCTGGGGGTTGGTGGTGATGTAGAAGCCAGACACCCCGGCCTTCTCCAGGGTGCTCTGCTGGTCGATTACTTTTTGGTCCAATTCCAAGACTATCTTCTCATCCATCATTCGCTGTTCCTCTCGGATCTGTTGCTCCATGGCCTGGAAAACATAAGTCAACAGAAAAGTGAAATATCTGCCTTCTTCCTGGCTTTTTCTCATCCCTACGACTATTACTGGAACCCAACAGCAACCAGGCCCTGAATCTCTCCTGATGAGTCCAAGGATAGCAGTGTGCAACCAGCACAGCCCCAGGTCTTTAACACCTCCACCTGCAAAGCTACCACTCAAGAAAATGCAGGGAAGTAATGGGAACAGCCTGCTCTCTGAGTGGAGGCCAGGAAAGACCAGGAGGAACTGATCCGTGTTTGAATCACTCTCCCTGATGAGTTACCACCCGAGCAATGGCTGAGCTCAGCCCAAGAACTATGTGCCCCTCTCAGGTGAGGCTGAAGGAAGCCTTGGAGGAATAACATAGGCCACTGAAGCTCATCAAGATGCCTCCCTGGACACTAGTATGGAACTGGAGCTGTAAACCCCACACAGATCCTATTTATTTGTGAAAGGATTGGAATGCTGGGACTCTGTTTTTGACAGACTGAGAACATTATGAAAGAAGGACTTTGCCAGAATAGCCCCAGCCCGGAGGATATGGCCACTCTTGCCTCACCAACATCTGGCCAAACTTCAGCAGATAGACTCTGTGCTGCCTCCACCGAAGAAATGGAGCCCAGCAAACATATGGGTGCCAAAGGCACACTGGAAATCAGGACTGGAAGCAGACAGCAGGATTGCAGGGGACAAGCAGAGCACAGCTCAAGTAAAGAGCCCCATGTGTGCAGAGGTGATACACCCTCACCAGGCAGTACTGAGCAGCAGACTTCCTTTGCAAGCCACAGGGAACACCAGGAATCATCAAATCCCATCAAAACACAATGACAGACTCATTTTTCTAGGGTGGGCAGCGGAGTGAGGGGGTGGATTCTGCCCCTCTGCTCTGCTCAGGTGAGACCCCACCTGCAGAGCTGGCTCCAGCTCTGGGGGCCCAGCACAGGAAGGACATGGAGCTGCTGGAGCCAGTCCAGAGGAGACCACGAAGATGCTCCAAGGGTTGGAGCCCCTGTGTGACCTTGGAGCCCCTTCCAGTGCCTACGGGGCTCCAAGAGAGCTGGAGAGGGACTTGGGACAAGGGATAGAGTGAGAGGACAAGGGGGAATGCCTTCAAATGGAGACGGCAGGATTAGATTAGCTGTTAAGAGCGAATTCTTCCCTGTGAGGATGGTGCACACTGACAAAGGCTGTCCAGAGAAGCTGAGGCTGTCCCATCCCTGGAAGTGTCCAAGGCCAGGTTGGATGGGGCTTGGAGCAACCTGGGATAGTGGCAGGTGTCCCCACCTATGGCAAGGTGTGGGACTGGATGAATTTTAAGGTCCCTTCCCACCCAAACCATTCCATGATTCTGTGCTTCTCCTGCAAGAAATAAGAAAGAAATAAGCCATTAGAGAGCATCCAAAGAAGGGCAATGAAGGTGGTGAAGGGCTTTGAGGGGAAGCCATATGAGAAGCAGCTGAGGACACCTGGTCTGTTCAGCTGGAAAAGAGGAGACTGAGGGGACACTCACTGAAAGTACAACTTCCTTGAAAGGGGAAGAGGAGGGGCAGACACTGATCTGTTCTCTGTGGTGATCAGTGATAGGACCCGTGGGAATGGCTTGAAGTTGTGTCAGGGAAGGTTAGCCTGGATATCAGGGAAAGGTTCTTCCCCCAGCAGGCGCTGGGCACTGCCCAGGCTCCCCAGGGAATGGGCACAGCCCCAAGGCTGCCAGAGCTCCAGGAGCGTTTGGACACCACTGCCAGGGATGCCCAGGGTGGGGCTGTTGGGGTGTCTGGGCAGGGCCAGGAGTTGGACTGGATGTTCCTTGTAGGTTTCTTCCAACTCAGCTTACTCTGTGATTCTGTGAAAAGCCACAAGTTTCAACATTTCATTCGTGTAATGCTGTCCCTTTGTAACAGAGAACACAGGCACATGTTCAGCTGGAAACATCCATGTGGTTAAACTATCCCCACTGCACAGAAAGGCAGAAGTCACAAACCCCAGGATTTCTTACAGCAGTGGCTGGTGGTTAAAAAGGCCTTGGAGGGGAGCTGAACGCCTCCACCCTGCCACAAATCCTAGTGAAAATTCAGAATTTGTGTGACAGATCTCTTGGCCATGAACAGTCTGGGGAAGGGCTGAGGTGTGTCTGCAGCAAGGGTATCCATGGCTCTCCGCAAAAGGTGTGACCTAACAAAGAGCAGTTCTCACTCACATGGGGCAGGAGCTACCTCTTGGAATCTCTCCTGGATGTAGAGCCCACAATTAGCATGTCACAATGAGAAACCTTCACAGAACCACCTGCAATTAAGGAGGATGCAGAACTTGGATCCACTAGAAGGTGACCATACAAAAGCTGCTCCAGAGAAAACATTCAGGGCAGGATCTCATGGCAATAAATGGGAAGAAACTCAAGACAACTCCAGCCCCAAGAGAAGGCAAGGCAGAGGGATGACTGCTCCTTCACCATAGGATGCTAAGGAAAGAACCTAAGCAAGCTCTGTTCTCACACCTTCTTCAGTCCAGGGGTTCACGCTCTTTGTGGGAGATACAACAGATTAAAATCCCTCATTCCCCAGATTTTCCTTCCTCACACCCACCTCAGTGTGCCACTGTCTCCTTCACTTACTGTGCTGGAGGAATTACTTTCTTTGGGCTTGAAAAAAACCCCCAAATTTAAGTGCCTCACATTGTTTAGTGTTGGCATCTAATTCTGGGTTAGAGAAAAGTGCCGTATCTTGGACAGATCTGAAGCTTAAACAGAGGTTTTGCTTCAGCCCTGGTGGCCAAGGACTCTGTATGATGTGCTAAGCTTTTCTAAATGCCATGGGTTCCACTAAGAAGCCAAACATCCAAAACCTACACCTTGCACTACCTGTCCTGGGAGCCCAGTCCCAAGATGTCTCATGGGAGCTGGTCATGGAAACCTTTAACCACAGAGTGCAGCTCCAATTAGACACATATCAGATATAACAGAGGTGATTAATCTGTTCCCAGAATGCTCTACAGCAGAATTGTCAGATGATAAAGAAGGGAAGAAGTGACTCTATTAACACCTCAGAGAGGAAAACAGAAGAAAGGCAGAGGGCAGGTAGGAGGAAGTGGGAGGAAGTTGCACAGCATGTAAGTCAAAGAGAAGTGAGACGTATTTGGGCAATTTAATGAAATACTGGAAGCATTTAAAACAGGCATTAGAGATTACTGGTGCAAGTCTAAGTTACTCAAAGACAGAAGTAACAGGGACAGGTACCAGAGGTCCAGCCTGGCTTTAGTCACCTTGACAGGAAATGAGGAATGTGCAAACACCAAAGGATCCAACAGAGAGCACTGACACGGTGCTTGTCATGGGCCAAGGCAGGAAACAGATCTTGTTCACCTAATGTGGACCAAAGTAACTTCCCCCCACATTTCAACTCCACTGATTAACATAATCGGCTACTTGCCATTTTCTTACATTACAAAACTGCCTCTATCTATCACCAACAGGTGACAGAAAAGTCCTTTGGGACTGAATCTTTTCGAAATGCCTTGGGATGCTCTCAGAAACTATTACTATAATTATGAAACTTGAGGTGTTTCCTCCTTATCAGCGCTACTCAGTAAAATGTGATTCTTTTGCATATTGTCTACTTTTGACTTGTTACAATATCATGGCAGATCTCAGGTGCCTTCTGCATGTTTTCTATCACTTGCTTTCTATCCTATACAGGCTTCAACCCACCAGATAATGATGGATCATTAAAGTACTGTGGACAGCATTGCCTTTGGAGCAGGCTCCTGAGCTTCCACAATTCACAGATCGCACCTGGGGTGGCAAGAGCCTGGGCCCCTACCTTGGGGGGACAAAAGGTAGAGCAAGAGGAGGAAGCCTCTAGACTGGGGTGGGGAACCTAGATAGCAAGGTTCCCCTTGTGCTAGCAAGGCCAGCCAGGACAGCTAGTGTCTCCTGAGGCTGCACAGCAAGAACAGCCAAACCCTCTGGAGATGCTGCAGTGCTCCTGCAGCAACGGGGCTGTGAGAGCCCTGGGAAGGGGCACAGCTCTGCACCCGACCCCCCCTGTCCATGGTTAAATC
>VXAZ01010109.1:113145-144237 GCA_013399875.1 Gymnorhina tibicen
CTCCCCCCACCTCAGAGATATCCCAGGCCCGTCTTCCCCCGCAGTGTCCCCATCACTTCCCTGCAGTGCTACCCCCATTTCTCCTGAGCTGTCCACCCCCTCTGTCCCCCCAGTGCTCCAGGACGGCCACCCTTGTGCCCCTCGCCCCAGTGCTCCCCTCTCCGGTCCCCCCAGTGGCCCTGGACCAACCCCCCGGTGCCCCCGGTACCGCGGTGCTCGCTGTGCAGCTGCCGCCGCTGGCTGTACAGGTTCTTCTCGGTGAGGTGCTGGATCTCCAGCAGCCCCTGCACGATCTCGAACACGGTCCCGTCCAGCAGCGCCAACGCCAGCTCGGACAACGTCGTGTACGAGAGGCGCTGCTGACAGGCGCTGCGGGCACAAACCGGGTCAGCGCTGGCATCGGCAGCGGCCTCCGGCCCCCCTCGGGCTCCACTCACCTGGGCAGCGCCTTGACAAGCGCCTGCAACTCGGCCAGCAGCCGGTAATGCCGCTCCTGCTGCCGGGACAGCAGTTGCTGCTGTTGCTCAGCCGCCTCGAACCCGCCGGACCGCGCCATTACCTCCACCCCGCTCCCTCACCGTCCTCTTGCGATCTGCGCCTGCGCAGGGCCGCACCTTCCTGCCGGAAATTGCGCATGCGCGGGGCCGCCCCACGTTCCGCCCCTGAACATCTCAATCCTCACCCCTCCGGCCCCCCCGAGCCCCGCCCCCAGAAAATGTCAATCTCGGCCCAGCCCGCTCCCCACGACCCCGCCCACTTAGCCCGCCCCTTTCCCCGGTGCATGCCGGCGCTCCCGCTCGCTATTCCCGCACATCCCCGGTCCCTGCCTCTCCCGGCAGCGCGGCGGCAGCACCGGCCGCCGCCCCCGCTTGCCCCGGGACCCATACGCCCGCCCGCCCGGGTCCCGGCCGGAGATTTCCAGGCGGTTTCACCCCGGCCCGTCCCATAGGATGCACGGGGAGGAATCTCGGAGTGTCCCGCTGCTCCGGCTTGGAAGCTGCTACAGATGTTTGAAATTACTTTATCAGGAACGTTTCAGACGTAATTTGTCTGCTTTGGAGTGGATGAGTCAAAAGTGGGTGACAGGATAACTTCAACCACGGCCAAAAATGTGATGCATCACCAGCACTGGTGGGATTGCACTGTCTGAAGTAATTCCAGCCTGTGAAGTGGGGAACATTTTCTACGAACACTGCACCAGGGTTATGCTGGGCAATGTTTGTGGGTGCCCTGGGAAGGATGAGGCCGCACGGCTGCCCAGATCCCTTCCAATCCCTGAATACACACAGAGATGTTGCATGCTGGGATGGTGATAGGTCCTTCCCGTGGGTGCTGGGGTATGGGTGATGAGAACTGGAGCAGCATGAGCTGTGTATTCATGGCAGCAGAGCACAGGAAAACGTTCCTGTCTTGAATTAGTAGGAGGAAAGATTCACTGAAATGGGTTAAAAATACCTTTAAAATACTGGATTTAATAGGACTTCAAAGCCTACAGAAGTTGTGCTGCTGCTTGAGGGGACAGGAAATGGCCATGTGAAAGAACACAGAGCATCTCCAGCAAAATGGGATATCCTGAAAACATCCCTGAATAGATATTACTTTTTTTCCCCAGTTCAATGCCTCAAATTTCCATTAAAGGATCCCCAAATCCCAAGTGCTGGAGAGGCTTTGGGTGGGCTGACTGCAGATCTCTCTACCTCTGGGCTGCTTAGACCTTATGGAGTTAACCCTGCCATGTCCATCTGTCCAGCCTGTCCCCTGCCTGCCCTTCCCCCAGCCTGGTAGCAACACCTCCATAGAATGATTTCCTCAAGAACCACCACGAGGTTTTGCTGTGCTGGAGCAGCCAGAGGCTGAGTGCTGCAGCTTCTGCTGAGCTGCTGGGTAATGGGAAAAAAGGGTCCTTTAATGCAGAGCTATGAGCTGTGCTGCCCAGCTTCGGCTGGGGCAATAGCCTGGATCAGGATGAAAGCATCCCCAACACTTTGCCGTACTCCTCCATGCAGATTTGATGGCAGCTTTTGCTAAATATCCCCCTCTACTGTCACAGAGTTTTGCTGTCCCAGGGAATTCCCCCAGCAGCACAATCCAAAATCCCATTGTTAGCCGATGACGCTCAGGTATGGTGACCAAGGCTTCACCTGAAACACGACCAGACCAGCTGCCTCCCCTGACATGGCTGCCTGCACTGGTGAGGACTTAAATGCCACCTGCCTCATCCCCTCCAAGTGTCACAGCCTCATGGGCATGGCACAGTACAGCCCCTGCCTTGACTTCACTGCTCTCATGGCTTCACTGAGCTTCTGCTCCCTTCCCAAGGCTGTTTTGAGGGGCTTTTAAGCCTGGGGGTGTCTGCTGTGGGAACCCTGCGAAGCAGGCTGGAGCAGGAAGGCCATGCAGGAGGCTCTGGCAGTGCATGGCCATGGACATGGACAGTGGCCATGGGCTGCCCGTGCATCCCCACGGGTGGAAAGGGGGGCAAGGGGGCAGCCGGGCAGCTGAGAAGCTCAGCCCAGGGAAGAGGAGGGCACATGCCCAGGGACACTCTCCAGCAGTGCCGGCAAAGGAGCAAGCACGATCTGGTGCCTGTGCACCCCTGTGAAGGTGGAGGGAGGGGGCAGCCAGGGCCTCTGCCCTGCCATGGACATTCCTCTCCCTTCCTTTGTGCTGCAGGAAATCTGCGCTTCCTCCCTTCCCAGCACTGCTCCTGGCTCAATCGCTACCAGATGTGGGTCCCATGCACTTCTCATTAGCCCGGCAGCTCCGGGCGCTGTGTCTGCAGCCTGCAGGGCTGGTGATGCAAATGCTGGGATTTTGGGTGTCCTGGGGCAGGGATCCGAGCTAGTGTGTGCTCCATGAGGTATCTGACCGTGCTTTGCACTGGGATCTTTGCTGGGGCAGGATGCTGGTGGGGATGCAGGGTGAGCTCACTGTGGGGATGGAGCTGGGACAGGGTGCTTCGCTGGGACCTGCACGAGCACCATAGGGACGCGGGGTTTGGGTTGGAGGAAGGAGCTCAGTGAGATGGACTGCAGCTGGGTCACCCGTTGGGGACAATCTGCAGCCCTAGGCTGGGTCTGGGAGTGTAGGGGAGGTGGGTGGGTGGCACACATGGGGACCGGGGCTGGAGAGCACAGTGACCTGGGGTTTTCCATGCTCTGTATGTTCAGGCAGGGAGCACATCAGGATGTGTTGGGATGTGCAGGAGGTGGGTTCAGGTTAAGGTGGGGTAGTCCCTGACCAGCTAACAATGTTTGCAGTGGTGCCACAAGCAGCTCAGGTGACACAGCATGGGTGCAGGAAGCACAGGTCCTTCCTGAGCTCCTCAGAACATGCCAGCACCCAGGATGAAACCACGGCAGCTGGACCCAGGGACTTGAGAGCAGAAACAACCCTGCAGTTGGGTTGTGATGCCCAGAAAGAGCCTTAACTGAGCCTGGATTGAACTATGGAGGGACAGACAGAGCTGAGAAAGCTCCTCTGTCCTTCCTCACCCTGACACCCCCCCCAAGGAGTGAGAGAGTGGCTGGGGAAGAGCTCAATGGGACTCTTCCTGCTGAGCAGGATGAGGCCACATTTGGGTGCTTATGGCCATGGGACATCTGCACTGGGAGAGTGGGATGTTCCTTGCCTTGGCACAGAGGAATCTGTGGCTGATCTTGTCCTGCTGCTGCTTCTTGAGCCCCCAAACCAGCTGTAGGGCTTTCCTCATGCTGCTGGTGCAGAGGAGGCTGGGCAAAAGCAGGGGGACAAGCAATACAACAGGAGTGGGGTGTCTGTGGAGCATGGTGTGTGGGGGCATATTGCCATGGGGAATAATCCTGCAGAGAACCCCGAGCACACACCCGAGCACCCACAGAGATGTCTGTCCAAGCCTGGAGTCCCTGGGAAAGCTGCCACATCACCATGGCTCTGAGTCACCACTCCAGAGCCGGCAGTGGCGCCCCCCAACCTTTGGTGAGTGTGGTGTCACTGGGCAGCCAGCTGTCACTAGAAGAGGCCGATGCACCACCAATTCTGCACCAAACATGACTTTACTGCCTTTACTGTGGAGTCAGGGACAGGTCAGCATTGTCTGGTTCTCGGGCTGAGAGCTGGTGAGCATCTCAGCAGTGGCTCTGGTCTCCATGGCATCGGTATGGACCGAGATGGCCAGGGCTGGTGACTGGATGGCATCTCAGCCCAAGCCATGGTGCCTGCAGTTAGTCCCCAGCTGGCACCTGAACCAGGGTTGGAGCCAGGGTACTCCTGGAGCAGCAACCCCCCCCGCAGGGCCAGGTCTGGGAGGCTCCTCTCCTCAAGGCTGGATCTGTCTCTCCTCAGCCAGCTTGGCTTGGATGGTTTCCTGAAGTCTCTTCCAACTCCTCTATGGACCCTCCAGGTGCTGCACCAGCCCTCTGGAGTAGGGGCTCCAGCAGCAGCCCTCTGACTCCACCCTGCATTGGCTGAGTGGTCACCCACCGCAGTGGCTTTGCCACCCATCCCCAGCCTTGCCCTCTCCTTTTTCAGGTCACTTTAACCTCGTGTGGGCCCTCACCTCATCCCCCAGGCGAGGGGACAGCATGGCTGGGACTGCCAGAGCCTCAGCCTCAGGCTCACCGGATTTATTCCAATTTAAACACTGCGGAGTAAAAGTGTTTCCCCCGCTCTGGCCTCTGGAGCTGAATATCTGAATGGGAATTTCACCCCTGAGCTGCAGCTAAAATAAGACCTGGATCGAGGTGGTCACTGGCTCTCGGTGGTGCCGGGTGAAACCTCCATGCTCCCTTCCTAGCTGGCTGCTGGTGTCGCCAGGAGACCAAGGGCTACTGGGCTGGAAGGGCAGTGTGCATCATTGGAAACATGTCGGAAAACATGTTCAGGCTTTAATTGTCTGGGCCAAGTTCCATGGGGACTCAGAGGAGATGCTGCACCCATGTGTCCTGACTGCACATCATTCCTGGGACAGGACATGGATGCTCAGCCAGGGCAAATTCATGTGGGTTGTGGCTCAGCAGCCCAGGAGCATCTCATGTCTTTGCCACCTGCAGAGAGAAGGGTGTCAGGTCTGTTTGAGGTGCGGTGACAGGTCTATATCACCCTATGGACAACACCCTGCCTGGGGAGCCTGGGCAAGGGGCAGGAGCTGCTTCCGCTGGACCTGCTGGAGAGGCTCCAAGCTGGCTGGTGCAGGTGCTCCCAGGTCACTGCACAGGGCTTCATAACCAAGAATGAGCTGGGATGAGACAGAAGTGTGTGGGCTTGGCTGGGAGTTGTGTGCATGGGCCATGGGCTGCAAGGGGTGAGTGCAAAGGATATACTGGATGCAACTGATACAGCAGGCTGCAGAGGACACAAAGGTTGCAGCGGGATATAAGGGATTCAGTGAGCTGAAAAGGATGCAAGGGATGTAAGGGATGTAAAGGATGCTGGAAGGGCTGCAGCAGGCTATAAAGAATGCGTGTGCAAGGAGGCTGCAAGGAATTCAGAGAGTGCAACGGGATGTAAGGGTTGCAATGGGATGTAAAGGATCCAAGGGATGCAAGAGATGTAAAAGATACGACCGTATGCAGGGGTTGCAGCAGCCCGGAGCCAACCCCTTCTATCCCTTAGCTGAGGCTGCCCCTTTGACATCCATGCCCCTCTGTGTCAGCAGCCTGACTTTGGGCAGGGGCAGGGACCCCAGCTCGTCGGTCCTGGGGTCCCCCTTGCTGTGCCCTTGCAGTCACCAACTGAGCAGGGGACAGCTGCAGGCTGCACTCCCTTCCCCTCCGGATATTTTCGGGGTCTCCAAGCCCCTCAGGGAGACCAAACCCCCGCCCCAACGAGGCGGCTGCGGCTCCTCTGCTGCAGACAAGGGGCCCATTCAGCCCCGCGCCCCGACCCCCGCCCCGCATCCTGCACAGTTCCTCCGGGGGAGCGCGGCCAGCCCCCGGCAGCAGCCAGGGCCGATCACGTGGCTCCTAATGAAATCCAGATCCGGGCAGAGCGATGACATTGCGCAGTGATGTGTGCTCCCACGCAGACTAAACACGGGCGGGCGCGATGCGGCCGGGAGCACAGGCTGGGGATGAATCAGGTACCCGGAGCCTCTGCCTGCCTTCCGCCTAATTATTCCTCTTCTCCTGCTCAAAACGCTTGGATAGAGTGCGCTCGTGCTTTTCCTGCAAAAATAGGGATTTTTCCCAACTGATGCTTGCAGAGGCTGAAATAAAGGCTCAGGCTCTTGGATCTGCCCAGCGATGGCTCCGTTTGTTAGAAGTCCCTTTGCACAGTGCAGGTCGTTGCGGCCAGGGATTTATTGGTGTCCTGGATCACATGGAAACACTTCCACTACTCCATGGGGCGAGGGAGAGTCTTAAAATGGAGCCAAGGTGGGTTTGCTGGGTGTGCAGCCGGGGAGCTGTTGCATGCCCACCTAATGCCTGCGAGCGGGGGTCCGGCTGCAGCCCCTCCCCTGCACAGTGCTCAGGGCACTGCCCTGTGCCCCGCTAAAGGCACATTCATGTGCACCCCATCCTTCAGGCTGAAGGGCTGGGGGCTGCAGAGGCGCCCCTGGAGGTCTCAATGAGCCGAAGGTGCATCCCCAGTTTGAAGCCCACGCAATGCATTGCAGCGCACGACAGGGCAGAGGAAGTGACCGTGGCTTTGCCCAGCCCTGAGTGTCCATCAGTGGGGACAAAATGGCTTTAGAGGGGTGCCAGGTCCTGCTTGCAGAGCCTGGAGCTGCTGCTGGGATGGTGCTGGGAGGTGAAGTCCCGTGCCAGCCAGACATCCTGTTGCCCTGCTTCCCTGCAAATCCATGCTAGAGCCCCCTGAAGCCCAGATCCTCAGAGAAGTACCCAGCACAGCACTTGTTGGATTCAGCATCACAAAACCTGGTCTGTGGGCACGGTGTTGGGAGGTGCCTGGGTGGCACTGCCATGAGGCCAGAGGGGATGGGGCTGGCACCTGGATGCTGTGGGCAGGCTCAGCCTGACCTCGACATCCTCACCTTCAGTTCCTGGAGCTTAGAAAAATATGTAAGTATATAAGTGTTTGTGTGTGTATATATATATATTACTGCATACATAAAACTATAGAAGTGTATATATCTATGTTACATATTTGTAAGTATATGTACCATGTACTGTGGGACTGTATAGGAGAGTGTAGTTGTCTATACATGAAAATAAATATAGAAATAGAAAAACATTTACTCCTGGAGTTTATAGGAGTGCATACAAATACATTTTTTAATATATATATAAAATATACACTCCTATACATTCCAAGAATAAATTTTTAATATATATATATATAAATGATGTATATTGACATATAAAATTTACATATATAATATATACACACATATTTTTGTGTGGCTGCATATACTCCTGGAGTATATATTTTTTTCAGTGTCCTGTGTCTTGTGGAATCTCGGGCACAGGGTGCAGAGACAAACCACCCCCCTGCCCCATTTCCTCATGAGGGAAAAGGCTGCAAATACCCACCCAAAGGAAAGCTGCTGGTGCTGGATCAAGGTGTCCATGCCATGCCAGGGCTGGTGGTGCAGGGTCCCAGAGCCACCACCCATGCTCACAGGGACCCCTGGGGCAGAGCTTTCTCCTTCCTGCTGGGGGCTGATGCTGGAGCCGCCATCCCGCAGGACCGCAGTGCCCATCCTTGGCTCTGCAGGTTCGGTGCTACCTGCATGGAGTGGAGCTAGTGGGCACAGGGAGAGCACACAAGCAGCAGCTGATGGCCTGCAACAGGCTTCTATTTCTTGCCACTCAAACACCACCAGAGCCTTCCTCAAACACCAACTATCCCCAAGGGATGTTGACGAGGTTGCCGATGGCTGTGGTAAGGAATGGGAACTGATTCTCGTGGCGTTGCAGTGGCTGCACCTCTTTGGGGTCCCAGCTGGGGTGATCCACACAGCCTGGCAGCAGGGAGCCCAGTGCCAGCTGGATGGTGGCTGCACGAGGACATCACCCATATGGCCTGGGGACATCCCGGTGTCCCCAGCCTGGCCATCCCTGGAGCCAAGTGTCCTTGGGGAAGGCAGTCGGGACCCTGCATCCATTTTGTGAGGCAAAGAAGGAAATGGCCATTTCCCCACGTGTAACATAGCCACAGGAAGCGTCAGCTGCATATATATTTATATCCCTATAATCCTGATAGTGCTGCCCAAACCCCTTCACAGTTCCCCCATCCAGCGTGAAATTCCCTCTGACACTGCTGTCCTCCTTCGCAGAGAACACTGAGAGAGAAATTTCCTATATAGTTTTGAGAGCTCTGAGTTGTCTCCTGCTTGTTTCGTTCTCATTGGAGTTTCCCTTCCAAGTTTATTTTTGGTAGGGCCTGAAATAGGAAATGAATTGTTGGCAGCAGGCTGGCTTTTATTACTGCTCGCCAGCCAAGCCAAAAAAATGCACCATTGTCCAACCCAAAAGCTTTTTCTTTGCTTTGGGAAATCAGGAGGAAATGGGAGGAAGATCAGTGTTGTAGTGTTGGTGGAAGAGAGGATGAGCCAAAAGTGTCACTGTACTCGTCTGATCCCATGAATGAGGTGCTGGTGGAATGGAGGGCTGGTGGTTCCATCACAGCCACTCCCACAACTTCTCCTCAGCCATGGCCACCATGTTGTCACCAAAAGCCCTACCTGTCTATCAGGGAAGGTGGATCCTGCTCTGTCTCAGGGGAGCAGAACACCTGATTTCTTCACATTATGACTGGGTTCAGCTGGTTTTTCCTTGAGGTCAAAGTCTTCTGCCTGCCCAAAACAGCCCTGGAAAGCAGCTCAGAACAGCAAGTATATATAATTTCCTGGTGGAACTCAAAGCTGCAGGGAAATCGTTTGATGGTTTTCAGCCTCTGCTGATTTGTGGACCCCTGAACAAGACCTCCTCACTGGTGTCTATCATGGGGGGCTGTCAGTCAGAGATATCCCACATGCAGCAGTGGGAAGAAAGCCTGCAGGATGCCTGGAAAAGAGATTCATCAGCCCTTCATGATACTGAGGGGTGGCAATGCCTCATCCATCTCCTTCACAGCCCATGGCATCGCAGGACATTACTGGAAGATTCTGAGGTGTCTGCGCTGGAAAGGACCCTGCTGAAAAGACCCTGGAAGCAACAGAGAACCTCAGGCTGAACATCAGCTTGTTGATATTTTCCCTCAAATAAGGCAAAGCCCATAGCGGGAGCTGCTGGGAAGGGCACAGGTAGACACCTGAAGGAAGTGTCCAGATGAGGCCTCCTAGTTCAAGAGGAATGTGAAGAAAATGGAGAGGCCTGGACAAGGGATATCAACACACTCATTGAGGTGGCACACATAGCACCAGGAAGAGGGGGCAGGGCTGTGCTGGGGGAAGGGTTCTGAGAACAGCCAGTGACTAAGGTCACAGAATCACAGAATATCCTGAGCTGGAGGGGACCCACAAGGACCATCCAGTCCAACTCCTGGCCCTCCACAGACACCCCAACAATCCCACCCTGTGCATCCCTGGGAGTGGTGTCCAAACGCTCCTGGAGCTCTGGCAGCCTTGGGGCTGTGCCCATTCCCTGGGGAGCCTGGGCAGTGCCCAGCGCCCTCTGGGGGAAGAACCTTTCCCTGTTACTCAGCTTAAATCTCTCCTAACACAGCTTCATGATGAAGTTGAACCCTTGTTGGTGGTGCTGGATGATGCGATGGGGTAAAATAGTCACCAGTTGAAGCTTGGAAGATTCAGGTTGAATCTTGGAATAAAATTCCTCCCCAGGAGAGTGACCCTGGAACAGTCAAAGGGAGCTGGGGCATCTCCACCCTTGGAGAATCCCAAGACTTAGCTTGATATATTGCCATGGCCACCCTGACGTGATGGTTGGGCTGGAGCCTCTGGTGACTTGCCTGCCTGTCTGTGACATGGGATTTTTGCATTTATCCATAGACTGCTCACTTGCAGGCTGTCCTCTGGCTGGCTGGGGCTGTGATCAGAGCCCATGGATGGGCTTACGCCTGGGTGATCCTCTGTTGTCCCAGGATAGCCTGGGGACCAAGGGAGAGCTTACAGTGCCCAACTTTCCTGAGGCACCAGCCCCAGCTTTGCTGCCTGCATGAGTGAGAAAGTGCTGGGGAGGCTGGGGCAATTCACAAATTCACCTTGCCAGGTCACCATCATGAACATCATGGGTGATGATGTGCCCTTCAGCACTGGCACGAAGAGACGTGTATAAGGACCATGTGATATCTGTGACAAACCTTTCCTCTTAAATTGTGTTTAGTTTTGCACTTTTATTGCCTGGATTCAAATCTTTTCCTTCTCTTTCCTAACCTATGAGTGGTTATTAATCTGAGTGTCTTGGAAGCCTCTTCAGTTTGTCCAACAATGGCCTCCGCGGTGGAGAGAGAGGGGCTTGGATGCTATCCCAGGTCTCATAGATTCAGTGTCCCCATTTTTCTGTTGATTTTCTCTGTTTTGTATCTGGTGACATTGAGCTGATTCATCCACTCCATTTTCTCCACTGTGTGATGTCCCAGGACTAGTTTCAGCCATTGTCCTTCATCTTCCCAAATAAAACCTGAAGGGGAGAGAGAGTGAAGGAACTCTGAAACGTGACCAGAAGCCTGTGAAGCAACGATGTGATGTCATTCTTCAGCTTTGTGTTATGTGATGATGCTTCTCCAGCCAGTGTCAGGCACTGTGCTGGCTCCAGCTCCACAATGCTGAGCCATGCCCAGGTGTGGGCCAGAGCTCCATCCCTTCCTCTGTGCTGTGCTGGTTGCAGTCCTGGTTCCACATGGTCTCATCCCATTCAGGTGTTCACCAGCTGCCTCCACCACCTCTGAGATTGCTGGGGTTGACCTTATGACCTGGTGGTCCTCTGGGCCATCATCCCCCTCTGTGGGCACAGCTCAGGATGGCTCAGTGGTGGACACCATTGCTCCTGGCTCCCCTGGAAGCAGACAGCCCCAATTCTAATGGCAGGGATAGTTCTGCTTAGGAATCTTGGGCAGAAGCTGTGTGGGAGAAGCCTCAGCTTCTGGGCTGCCCCTGGGCTTGTCCCAGCCTTGCTCCCTCTGGCAGCATCATGCGTGGGGCTGTGTGGAGGCCCCAAATGCTGCCAGGGTTGGCAGCCCCTGGGCAGGGGGTAAGAAGGCTGGGCTCAGAGCCCTGCACCCCCATGCTCCCCCACATTTGTGTCCCAGCACCCTGAGCACCCATGGGTGGGCTCTCTTTGCTCAGTAGCCAGAGGTCTCTTGGACCTCAGTGTCTGACCCAGGCCACACTGAGGAGTGTCTGACCATGGGACCGGTCAGCCACTGGGACAATGCTGGATACTGAGGGAAGAGAAGCTTCTCATCTTGTCCTCAGGGTTCATCTCTGATGCCAGGTAAGCACACGTAGCAGCAGCCCCAGTGGGGACCTGCTTCCCACCCTGTCTGCTGCTTGTTACCACCTGCCTGTACTGCTGCAAGGTCATCCATCTCCCCACTGCATCCCACTCAGGACTAGGTAGCGCCCAAGCAAGGCTAGGCATGTTGCTTGCCCACGGGAAGGCTGAGGCAGGGAGAGATGGCACCCAGCTATGGAAGAAATACATTTTTATTAGGAAAGCGCTCTGCAGAGGTGCCAGGCTCTGTCATACCAAACGAATCCCTCCAACTCCACTGGATGGGATGCAGGAGCCCGAAGGGCATCCAGCTCCATCCATAAATAGTGCTTCCTCCTGTCCAAGAGCAGCGCCGGGACAGAGGGGAGGGCGGGTGGCATCGGTCGAAACCAGCTCGACCCCACTCCGGCAGGCACCGGCAGTGGAGAGCTGTGCCTGGAGGGCGCCGGGGCGGGAGGGCTGCTGCCAGCGATGGATGTGGGGCATATCTCTGGCACTGCCCTGGGCACTGAGCAGCAGCTCCCTCTCTCTCCCGTGCTCCGCGACCCCGACAGACCGGAGTGGGGCGCGGGAAGCGAGCGGCTCGGTTACTGCAGAATATACCGTGGGCACGTCTAGTACAATAAGCGCTGCTTATGCGGTCGATAATACTGCTACAAAAATGGGGGCGGGGGGGGATACGCCACACACGGAGCCCCCCGGGATGGCGGCCGGGCCGGCTCCTTGCAGTCCCGCCCTGCGCGGGGAGGGAGGGCGGACTGAGACCCAGGCAGGGAGCAGGAGCAGGGCACAGATGGAGGGACCGGGTCCTAGGGCAGGGGGGACTAAGGCAAAAAGGGATATGAGTGAGGTGGAGGGGTTAAAGGGAGGCTCAAGACTCTTCCAGTGCCCCCAGCCCAGTCCAGGCTCCCACGTTCGCTGGTTGTACTGGCAAATGTCCTTCTTCCCGGGCGCGGCCGGTGCGGGGCCGGTGCCCGGTTCCTGGTCACTGTACTGCCTGAGCAGGCACAGCAGCTGCCCTGGGCGGCTCCAGGCTCGCTTCCCGGCTCTTCTTCCTGGGAGGCTTCTTAATGGGGGTTTTCTTGGCTGCCTGCTCAGTGGGGAGAGCCTGATCCTGGCCGCTGCCGGCACTTGGCCTCTCCACCCACTTGGGCTCCCCGGCTGCCGTCTCGGCCACCCCAGGGATCAGTTTTTGCAGATGGGGAGAGGTGGGCAGCAAGGGTTTGCTGGTCTTCTGGCCGCCGGCGGCCGCCGAGCGCTTGGCTTTCTGTGGAGGGGTGGGCTTCTCCCGCTGAGCACCGACCCCGTTCGCCCGGATGCCTCCGTCCCCCTTGTTGAGGCTCTGAGTCTTTTCCTTCAGCTGGGCAGCCAGCTCGGAGGCCAGCTGGGGATGCAGCGGCTCAGAGCGGGGTTTGCTGGTGCCGGGGCTGCGAGGAGCATCCCTGGCGTCCCCGGCCCGCCGTTCCGGCTGGAAGGCACCCATCTTTCGGAAGGCGTTCTGCACCGCCCCATTGATGCTCTCCGTCGGCTCCGAGCCGGCTTTGCTCCTCTGCTTGGGTTTGGAGGGTGACTGGGGCTCCCCGGCGAGGCTGGATTTGCCCTCGGGGACGCCGGGCTCCTTCGGTTGCTTCTGCGCTTTCTCTTTGCCCCGGGCGCCGCCCTTCTCCTCCGCTCTGCCCTGCACATTGGCTGACGTCTCGCTAGGGCTCCTCTTCCTCTTGGCCAAGCCCTGGCCTTGCTCGGGGCTGGCGGACCGGGCGGCCGCTTGCTCTGGGGACTGGCTGGGTGCCGGCAGCGAATTGGACTGGCCAGAGTTGTACCTGCCGTGGATCCAGGAGACTTTGGGCTTTGTGGCTGGATCTGGAGGACGGGGCTTGGTCCTTTCCGGGGATGGCGGCTTCCCGGGGCTGCGGGGCTCCGCAGTGGCATCCTCCTCCTCCTTGGACTGCTTCGAGAGGCGGGAGACCCGGGCGTAGAGCGCGGCGCCGGCTGAGCCCGAGCCGCAGGAGGAGCGTTCGCTGTCCGAGGACTTGAGCAGGGGGGTCTCGCTGCTATCGGCCGGGAAGGCTCTGACAGAGCCCGTCTCCTTCAGGAATGTGTATTCACCTGCTTCCTCCCCGCTGATCGGGGCCAGCAGCTTGTCCCCAGGGCTGGCAGGTGTCCCTCTGTCCCTGCTGTCACCCATGCTCTCTGCGGGAAGAGAGCACAGCGGTGTTAGGTGGGATGTGTCTGAGGAGGGGAACGACTGAGATACTCCCGCAGGACAGTTAACTGTCCTCCCAGTTAGGCTCCCAGTCAGGGATCTCCTGGCTCTTAACCCTGGAGCAGCAAATGCTGGAGGAGGGAGCTCTGAAACTGTGTGGGAGGCAAGGCTAGAACCTGCACTCCTTCCTGGGGCATGAGGAACCAGGGTGACATGGTCCCCACCACACAAAAGTGACTCTCCATTGACCAAACCCCTGGTGATGTCCCTGAAGCCCCCTGGGGATGCACCCTATTCCCTGCTCACCTTCATGGGGGACGCAGTACACGGGCCCCTCATCTGTGGTGTCAAAGGAGGAGAAGGAGCCACGGGATGACCAGGATGGGGAAGGCTGCTCCACCACAGAGGGTGGCTCGATAAAGCTGCAGTTCAGGGTGTTTTCCAGGTCATGGCGGGCCACTGTGAGGGCAAGGAACTGTTGTCAGTGCCTGTTCTGCTGAACCCCCCAGTCCCCGCTGCCAGTCAGGAGGGTGGGATGCTGCACAGCTCCCCACTGCCCAACTTCCTGCTGGGTGTCAGGGACAGGGACAGCATCCAAGGCATGGGGACACCTCTTGCTGCACAGTCCTACCAGGTTCCTCAGCCAAGTGGCCACAGAAGCCATCAACCCCCATGCTTGGGCTGTGGGCAGCAGAGCCTGTTCAAGCCTCACACGTCCATCTATCCCCCTCTCCAGCTGCCCAAATTGAGGATGCACATGGTGGAGAGATGAGCCATCCAAACCCTGGGTCCCATGAGGACTTGGTGAGTCTCCTGGTCCTGTCCCATGAGCTGCGCAACTGGTCACAGCCACCTTGCAAAGAGGGTCCTGGCACTGTGACTGTCCCCTTCCTAGGGAGAAAATTAGCTGCTGGCTTTAATCCACTAATTCCCACTTCAGCATCACTGACTGCATTTTCCTTTTCCATGTGCTTTTGCACACAGATGCAGAAGGATGATCAAAGGAAGCCTGCAGCAGGGGGATGTACATTTTCCCAATTCTGCCACTTTTCAATCCCTTCCCCAGCTTCTTACCTCCTGAAGCTGAGTAGGAGTATCCCTCCCTTTACCCCCTGCTTCTTACCTCCTGAAGCTGAGTAGGAGTATCCCTCCCTTTACCCCCTGCTTCTTACCTCCTGAAGCTGAGTAGGAGTATCCCTCCCTTTACCCCCTGGCACTGCCCCTCTGCCAAGGGGCCACCACAGAGAAGCCAAGTGGAAGAGAGAAACCAGCAGAGGAAAAACAGTGTTAATAAAACAAAATAGAGAAGATGAGCAGTTAAGAGTTGTCTGGGCTGGAGTGACCTTTTTTTTCAGCTTGATAATTTTAAGACATTTTGCTGGATAAGCTCATGTCCCAACACATCCTGAGGGGCTTCCTCAGGTGCCCACAGCTTCAGCATCATCCTTAGGTACCCACAGAACTGAGGCAGCAGCCAGCTGGGACGAGGGACTGACCCTCCCAGAGAGCCATGCAGCAGTAGATGCACTTGTCCCCATCTAGCTTTTGTCCCCTGGGACAGTGACAAGCTGCCTCCAAGGCCAGGCAGAGCCTTGCTTTGGATGAAGGGCTGAAAAAGGGTGGTCCCAGGGGATGCTCAGGCACTGCCCAGGCTCCCCAGGGAATGGTCATGGCTCCAAGGCTGCCAGAGTTCCAGGAGCATTTGGACAGTGCTCTCAGGCACAGGGTGAGATTGTTGAGGTGTCTGTGCAGGGCCAGGAGCTGGACTGATGATCCCTGTGGGTCCCTTCCAGCTCAGGATATTCTGTGATACCCCATGCACAGAGAGGGTCCCAGCTGTACATGTTATTTCCAGGTATTTTTAACCTTTGACTGAACATCCTAACTGCATGCCAACCCCAACTGCATCCCAGTCATGCTGCAATTGCCTGCCTGGACTGTTTGATTCTTGCAGCACATCCCTGTTTCACAATAAAATAACTTTTAGTGTTATTGAGATGCCCACTGGAATGTTTATTAGGGAATCTGGCTTCAGACATGTAGGGCCGTTAAAATGACAGCAGTGCTGCACACTCGCCCCTGCATAGTTTGGCTTCTTGGAGTAAGGAAAAAAAAAAACCCAAGCAGAGATATTTAAAGAGCAAATGGCCCAGAGAGGGGGAAGCAGCAGTTCCAACATGGCTTTCCCAGTAATGAAAACCAAAAAGAGAAAATTAAAAGCAGCCGTCTGGAAGCAGATGAAGGGAGATGCTTCCTGAGAGGAGGCATGACGAGCAGCTGGGACTCACGGCCACGAGTTGACTCTGGGACTCCAGTGAGACCCAGGACACAGCCAAAGAATAAAATGAGGATATGTAGTGCACCTGGAAACTTCGGGAGGCTTGGGGGCTCCAGCATGGTCACCAGGGATTTTTCTTCCCTGGCTGTTGGGGCTGAGAGAAACTTGGATGCTTTCCACATATCCCTACCTGTCACTGCTCCCGGAAATCTCCCGGAGCCACAGCATCAGGATGACAACCCCAGCCCTGCTTGCACAGTGGCCGGTTGGTCTCAAGACCGGGATGAAGCAGAGAAGAGCAGCAGAAGAACCATGAGAGAGGGATCCCAGAGTCCTCCTGGCTACCCCCTCCCACTCATCCCAAGCTCCCCATGATCAGCATCACCCTTGGGACTGGTTGAGCTTTGCTGCTTGGAGAGGAGATGTGGTGGGGTGCAGGACTCAGGTTAGCCCTGGCATCTTCAGGGCGACGTGACCAATGCTGGTTCCACTGACACCTGAGGAGCAAATCCCACACACAGGGGTACCCAAACACTGGCCCTACGGCCGCTGGTGTGAGCCTAGGGTGTGGCCCTGCAGGCTGCCAGCTCAGGTGTGATCCCCAGGGAGATGTTGTGGATCCAAAGCTGCTGCCAAGGCTGGGGACCAGCTTTTGAGGGAGGAACCTGGGGTTCCAGGCACCTGATTAGTTTTAGTGGGGCTTCAAGACCCACTGTCCCACCTGGGAAGGTTCTACCATGTGTAGGCTTGCGCTCATTGGTGTTTGAGTCCAGAAGAGAAAACCCACCTGGTGCCAGCAAACACATGGTCAGGAATGTGAGCAGATCCAGAGCGACCACTGCCCAGGCATCAGCCAGCACCAGCTTCACTGTGACATCCCCACAAGGTCCTGAGCACCTCCAGCACTGACTTGACCCTTGGGCTGGGGCACTTCAGGAAGTCCTGCTGGGGCAGGACTAACGCGGGGAACAAGTGGCCTCTGCCAGTGGATACTGGCTACTGTGGCTTCCACCGCAACCAGGTGCGGTCATGATGTGGCACCCTGGTCACCGGGCATCAGGGATGCAGCTGCCATAGGCAACTCAACAGGTCCCTGTCACCCCAGGATCCCCAGACCCAGTGGGTGCTGGACGCTCTGCCAGACCAGGTGTCAGTGGGACTGGGAGCTGCTGGACCCCACACGGACTCCGCTGTGGCGGATAACACAAGGCAAGCCCTGACCAAAGCCTTTCTCTCCAGTGAGATGACAACCCTCAGCCCCGCAACAGACTCCAGGAACAGCCCCAGCCCTGTTGGGACCCGAGACCATCCTGAGCACCCTCAGCCTTTCCCGGGGCCGCTGCTGCCCTGTGTACACAGAGTGGCTGGACTGGTGCCAGCTGCCTGCAGGCAGCCCCCCTGCCCTCACTGCACACAGACAGTCTCTGTCCTCTCCAAGCTCTTCCCGGCCCCTTCCACAAACACAGCCTCTATGATCCTCTGTTATCCTTGCAGCAGGAATGTCTCTTGGGCCCTGGCACACCCTGCTCCAGGCAGGGCTTTGCTGTGCCCCACGTGGCGAGGGGTTATCCCCCCAGCTTGGATGCTGAAGGTTGTGCGTGGTGTGCAGGGATGGGGGTCACCTCTGTGTCCTGCCTGGAATGAGGGATTTAGCCTCACGCTGAGCCACTGTGTGCCAGGATGTGGCTGCTCTGGGGGTTCCACCAGTATGGCATGCCCAGGGAGGTGCTAGGCTCAGGAGGAGGGGCTGGGGCTGAAGTGCATCCCAGCACAGGGTGGGGATTGCTGCCTTCACACCAGGTTTAGTCAACGGGGTTGCAGCAAATCCCCACCTCCCCATGCTGGGAAGAGGTGCAGGAGTCCAGAGAGTGCAGGGGATAGCATTCCCCAGCTGCTGGGATACAGGGGGTCCCCAACAGCCCTGACAGTGACAGGTCAGGGGCTTTGCCAGCTATGAGCAGCTCCCTACAACCCAATTCTGTGCCCGGGCAGAGTGGGAAGCTCAACCCAAATCTCTGCCCCTCCATCCTCAACTCTGCTGCACATGGCAGGAGGGTGGGCATCCCCCCAGATGCTCTGGCTCCAGGCAAAGCTGGAGCAGGATTACCTCAGGATCAAAAGCACTAGCAAGGCATCTTGCTGAGTGACAGGGACCATTCCTCTCCAGGGGAACCTCAGGAGAGTAAACCCAAAACTACTCAGCAGAGCTCCAGAACCAGGCACAACCTTTGCATCCTCACAAAGCAAAATGTGTTTGGAGATCCAGCAGCTGCAGACAGAAAGGGCTGAGCCCCTGCGAGCCAGGCAGCTCATACCAACCATTGCAGTGCTCCCAGGGATCCGTGTGTCCCTGTCACTGCCCTGCCATGCTCACCACCCTGCTTTGGGGCTGCAAAGGATGCTGTGAGCCACACACGCTGCCCTGACAGGAGTAAAGCCTGGCTCTCTGCACCCTCCCCAAACCCCCTGCACCTTACCTGTGACCTTGGGTAGCTTCTGGCAGCGCAGGGGGATGCGCGGGAGCTTCATCCCAATCCGACTGAACCGCCCACACAGAAGTCTCGGAGGCTTCTTGGCTGCTGCTGGGTCCTGGCTGGAGCTGCAGAGAAGGTAATGGCAGTCAGAGGCACTGTTCCCCTCCTGTGGTGGGGACAGCCTTCACAGGCAACAGAGAGAGGCAGCAGCTCAGGGATGCTGCAAGTGCAAAGGGGTTTTGGAGTGATAAGGGGGTGGATCAAAAGCAGGGCTGTGCCCAGGCCGAAGGAGTTGGGGACCCACAGAGGCTGCTGCCATAGCTTGCACTAGCTTGCACCATATCAGGATGTAGAGCAGTGCCAGGGGATGGTGGCAAGGCCAGATCCAACCACAGCCACTGGCAGTGCAGCCCCAAAATATGCAATGCCTGGTCAAGACCCCAAATCTTTAAAAAAAAAAAAAAATCACCCCAACCCAAAGCTAAACATATGGCTTCTCTTTATTTGCTCTCTGGTTTTGAAGCCTCCTGGGGCCGCCTTTTCAAGCAATTTTCCACAGCCGCAGGAGTGAGTGGCTTTGTGTGTTGACTCAAGGGAACTTGTGCCACGCCCACCACCCCCTGCAAGGAACCGCGCTGGGACAGCACCACGGGTCACCCAGCAGTCTGGGGACACTGTGGTCTGGGCACCCTGGGAGAGAGGAAACTCTCTGGAGCCATTCCCCCTCTCCCTGTGCTATTCCTCACCTGCTGGGTTTGTGCTTTATCTGCAGGATAATTACCTGCAGCCCCCAGGCTCTCCAAGCCAGCTGTGCCAGGCTTGGATTCAGCTCACAGGGCTGCGAGGGGAGGCTTCTGGAAAATTCCTGTGCAGTGGCTGGTGGCACGAGGGGCTTTTCTCTGCAGCTGGAGGAGCTCCAACAGCCCTCTCATCCGTTGCTGAGTAGCACAAACTTTTCCCCTGCCTTGGGTCTGTCCCCACTCGTATTCTCATGGTGGGACGTTAACCTGGTGCTGCCAAAACACTGCCAGCATCCTGACCTTGCTGCAGGAACCCACCCTCCCAGCCCTGATCATCCATCCCCATGTGGGACAGTCAGCATCCCTCCCATCCCCCAGGCCTCATCCCTTGGCCCAGGGGTTTGTTCTGAAGGTCTTGGCCATGTCTTAATGCCCTTGCTGTATTTCAGGGCTCCCTCTGCAGATCAGCTTTGGACCCCAGAGACTGGAGGGGACTTGGCAGGTCTCCATGAAATGATGGTCCACAAGACAGAAACAAAGTCAGGGAGAGCAGGAACGGGTTCCCCAGGAAGAGCTCACCCTGAGCATCTCCATCAGCCCTGATGTAGCAGCACTGCTCAGACCCAGGTACCCACATGGTGTCATGTGGGCAGCACAGTTCTGCCTCAGTTTCCCTGCAGCACTGCTATCCTAGCATGGTCTCTGCGTCCCCCTGTCAATCCCAGACCCCACCGGTCTTCCACATTCCCAGCCTGGTGAGATCCCTCCTAGTCCCGGCACTCACCTGCTGGCTTCGTCCTTCTTGCGGCAGACACAGCAGCAGCAGAGCAGGGAGAGCAGGAGGATGAGTAGCAGTGCCAGGAGGGCCCCTGCCCCGATCACCCCCATCCTCTGGTTGGCCTCTGCAAGGCAGACCTGCGGCTCAGCCGGGGGCCAGCCCTGTGGCAGAGCCCAGCCCCCAGCTCCCGGCACTCACCCATGTGGCAGGCACCTGTCAGGGGGTCGCAGGCACCGTCGTGGCAGCTGCAGATGTTGGCACAGTTGGCTCCGTAGCGTCCGGGAGGGCAAGTCAGGTTACAGCTGGAGGGAAGAGCTGGATGAGAGTGGTGCATTCCCCACCCCAGGCACAGCAGTGGGGGCCACTTGGCTGCCACCTTCTCCCAAACTCTCCATGCTTCACGGAGCACTTCTCCAGCTCCTCCACAACCTGGGGGAACCCTTATCCCACAGGGATCAGGAGCCCGTCACCCACGCAGTGGCTTTGCCCATTGCTATGGGGATTCAGCCCAGCTGGATCTTAGACATCTTACTGCTCTCTGCATGGGACTTCACCATTAGACACAGTAATTAGGAAAGGTCATTAACCCAGTAGTCACATCTAAAGACACCCTGATGTCACACACAGGGATTCCAGCTCAGCTCAGTGGTGATGTGGCCATGGCACCCCAAGCCCCACCTGTCACCAAGCCAGGCAGAACCACAGTGGCTACAAGCCGGGAAGGTGATCAGATTGACTTTTTTTTTTTTCTTTTGCCTCCAAGAAGGAAAAACAACAGAGCAGCCCTAAGACCCTCCCAGTTTGGTTACGCCTGGTGTCAAATCTCCGCTGCTGGTAAAATGACTTCGTGATGGTGTCATGGAGATGATGGGGGCACGCATAAATGGGCACCAATCCATGAGTTTCAAGGGCTTGAGCATGGAAAACAGGTGCCAGGCATGTGCCAAAGCACCTGGGCCTTTTGGTGTCAGTGGGTCCAACCCAACCTGCCTCCCCAGCCATGGGCCAGGCAACACAGAGCAGGATGCTGATGGAGCTGGGAGATGTTGGCAGCACTGCTGGGCACCAAACCCTCCACCAGCTGCATCCTAGCTGGAGTGGCTGCAGCTGGAAGAAGCCAGTGGATCCCAGCCCAAACCCACTCCCCTGAGGACAGAGCTGCCCGCAGCCCTTGACACTGTGCCCTGAGGCAGCTCAGCCCATTTCACACGCCAACAACTTGCAAAGTGCCACCTTGGCCAAGCCTCATGCCTGCTGTGTGCCTGCCCTGTGGCTGCTGTATGCCTGTCATGTGCCAGTCATGTGCCCATCATGTGCCTGCCAGGATGGACGCTGAACTTCTGCGTCTGCTCTGCTGCACTGGGCAGCTAATGCAGCAGAACAGGAGCAGGGATAGTCCCCCAGCAAGGCAAAACCTCTTACCCCACCACTTGGCTCCACATTTCAGCCCCAGGCTGAGATTTTGGGAGAGCAGAGGAGGGTGGTTTTTTTCCAGGAGAGTCCTGACACTTCTGGGAAAGACAGAGAAGATAAAGCACTTTGTGCACACATAAGTATTTCAGCAGCTGCTCCTCTAGCCTCCTCTCAACACATGCTGCATGGACATGCTGCATGGCAAGAACGTTGCTTCTGCCTTGATTGCAGAAATCCCCTTTTTAGCAAAATTATACCCTGCTGACAAAAACACTGGTTTGGATATAGTCACAGGGATCTGCCTGAGCACCCGGAATATTCCTGAACCTGCCTGACTGCACCACTCGGCATAGCTCAGCTCAAGGTTATGGCACCAAAGCTGCATCCCGAGTATCCCCTATCCCCACCTTCCCAGTGCTGTGCCAGGGTCTCAGAACAGGTTAATCCACACTCTGCCCTCTGGCACTATGCTGAAAGCATCACCACACCCCCCTGGGGAGCATTCAGACCCTCTCACCTCTGCCTTTGCTATCAAAGGTGGCCATGATGCCCAGGCCAGGCATCCTGAACTGGTGCCAGTGCCCAGAAACTATTCCAGCACCACAAGTGGTTGGCAAAGCCGAACAAAAAAACCCCCCAAAATGCAAATGCTCCCTGTTTTTATGCCCTGAGTGAAATGCCAGTGTGGGCAGGATGACAGCTCCAAATCCCTGTCCTTGCTGTCACCCTCAGGGAAAACCTGAGCACCACCCGGCAGGACCTGGGGGAACTGTCTGTATGTCCCAGTGTGGAAAACACTTTCCTCATCTTTTCAAACAACATTTCCATTCCACACTGGGAAACACTACCTGGGGATGTGAGCAGACCCTCGATGGCCCTTGTGCTCCTGGACAGCGGGAAGGAGGAGGCCTGGGAAAGACCCTAGCCAGAGGCAGAGCTTTAAGCAGTAGTCCCCCATGGATGCCATGCCTGCGAGGCTGTTTGTTATTCTGAGATGTGGTTTTCGCTCTGCTTTTGGATAGAAATTCCACCCCGGACTTAAAAACTCCCAACAAACCACCACTTTGTTGATTTGTTTTTGCCAAACAGGCCTTTTCTAAAGCACAACACCCCTTGCTGCTCTGTGAGTTTGTCCTTCCCCCTCTGCTCACCAAATCATCCGAACTATTGCCCATGAGCGCTTCCACTGCAGGAAACCTCTCAGCTGGGAACAGCATAGGACACAAGGGGGCAGGAGGTACCTGAGCATCACCTGTGCCCTGAGGTGCCCGCAGGTGCGTTCACCAGTGCCTCACTTACTATGTGCCATGGGAGCCGGGGTGGCAGAGGCACTGCCCAGTCTCGAAGTGGCACTGGCCATTGACGCAGTCGCTGCAGACGAAGGCGCAGTTCTCCCCGTATGTCCCATTCCGGCACTTGGTTTCACACCTGGGAGGGATGAGGGCAAGCGGCTGGAGCACCCATGGCACTTGGGGATCTCCAGCATCCCTCCACATGCACGGAGACGGGGCTGTACATCACCGTGGTGGCTTGTGGTTTCTGAAGCCAGGAGAGGGGTACAGGGATGGACTGAGCCCACTGACACGGCCATGGAACTGGAGGGAGCTGGGGAGACCCCTGCCCTATGCTGCTCAGACCCTGGGTGCTTGCAGTGAGCCTCAGCTCCTAAGCTGGGATGCTCTCCCGCAAACTCTTGTGCCCAGGATTGGTTCCAGGGCTACAGAACCCTTCAGTGAGCCTGTTCCCTGGGAGAATCAGGGAAGCCAGGCACTGCTCTCCCAGAACCCAACGCTGCACCCAGCCGCACTCACCGGTCTCCGATCCAGCCTGGGTTGCAGTGGGAGCATTTTCCATTGATGTGATTGCAGGTGTGGCCATCCTTGCAGGGGGGACAGAGCTTCTCGCAGCCCTCTCCGTAGAAGCCGGGCAAGCAGGGCTGGTCACACTTGGTGCCGTTCCAGCCTGCCTCGCACGTCAGGCAGCGCCCATCAGCCACAGTGCATGGCTGCAGGCTCTTGCACTGCCCACACCTAAAACAGCCGAGGGGAACGCATCACCCAGCAGACCCCAAATCCTCCTGCTGCCACCTCCCACCGGTGCTGGATCAGACCCAGCAGGGCTGGCCACTCACCTCCTCCTGCAGCCTTGGCCGTAGAAGCCGGCCGGGCACGGCTCGCGGCAGTACTTGCCGCGGTAGCCCGGCTCGCAGGTGCAGGTCCCGTCCACCTGGTTGCACTTGCCCTTGTAGCACTGGCAGTAGCGGTCGCAGCGGGGCCCGAAGGTCCTCTCTCGGCACTGGCAGCGCCCTGTGAACTGCTCGCAGGGCGAGTTGTTGCAGGAGCACTGGTTGTTGCAGCCGCGGCCCCACCAGCCAGGCTGGCACAGGCAGTTGCCTGTCTGCTGGTCACACTGGGAGTTGTGGCTGCAATAGCAGGAGCTGGAGCACTGCGGGCCCCACCAGTTGGGCTCGCACGTGCATTTGCCCGTCTTCTGGTCGCACTTGCCATGCTTGCAGAGGCAGATGTTCTCACACTTGGGGCCCCAGCGGTTGAGGTTGCAGGTGCATTGGCCCGTCACGTCCTCACACTGCCCGTTGGGGTGGCAGCTGCACATTTCCTTGCAGTCGGGACCCCAAAACTGCCGGGGACACTCTGTGGGGAGAGCCATCAGCCTCAGCACTGCCCAGGGGGACAACCCACCACCAGGCACCAATGGAGACCCCCAGTCCCAACAGCACCTCTTGACCACAGTCCTCTTTCTCCTCCCTCCAGTGCACTGGATCTAAGAGGAGACCCTGGCAAAGGGACAGTGCCCTGGGAACAGAGCCAGGGGACAGGCAAGGGCAGAGAAAGGGCATTCACAGCTCCATCCCTGATGATTTGCTCTGGAAAGTCACCCCAGAATGAGTCAGGTCCACCCCAGTGAACCCCCTGAGGACACAAAGGCACCTGCCAGTACTCACTGGTGTCGCAGTTGGCACCGAAGTAGCCGTGGCGGCAGCGGCACTCGCCAGGCCTGACGCACACCTCGTTCTCCTTGCAGGTGAAGTTCCCCTCGCACACGGCTGGACAGATGGACAGACAGCAAGCATGAGCACCTCCCTAAAGCCCTCCAGACCCCTCCAGATCAGAAGAGGGGCTGTGCAGTGACCCTCTGAGTCCTGCTGAGCTGCGGCACTGTGACCATCCTGGCGAGCAGCTGCCTGGGCTGCATGGGACCCTTGCCAGAAAAATGCCACCAGCCTCCTGTCACCCAGCTCAGCTCCATCTCTGCCACCCAGATAGGATGCCACCCATCCTGGCCACCAGCCTCCTGCCACCCAGCCAAGCCCTGTCCCTGCCAGCAGCTGCACCCAATGGTGTTGCCCCTTGCTCAGCTCCGCATTGCCAGAGGGGAGAAGGGGACAGGGAGTGGAGGGGTTGTGGGCAATGCCACCCCAGCACTGCCTCTCCCATGTGGCCACCAGCCCCCAAAGGCCACCAGCCCCTCTCCTGCTGAGGGGACCTCAGGCTGAGGCTGATGCCTGGAGCCAGGCAAGCGCAGGACGTGGGACAGGCAGCAGGGACAGGCAGCACCAAGGTGCAGGCAGTGCTCGCAGATCCCGCACTGCCCTGGACAAGCTTCCTTAGGCACTGGGAGAGGGACAGACAACCACCCATCCCGGCCACCTTACCTGGGAGCTGTTAGACCTACGGTGATGGATATTATAGAAACCCCTAAAATAGACAGATTACACAGGTTAGGAGCAGTGAGTCTAAAGGTTAGAGCAGGTCAGGGGGGCAGGAGATGGGGACAGCTCGCTGTGGGACCATCCTCCCCCCATTGTCCTGGCAGATCCTATCCTTCTCCCTTCCAAAGGGGCCACATCCTGTTCCCAAAGCATGCAGCGAGTGGTTACAGGGCTCATGCCTGTGGTTATGTGGGGTTAGTTGGTTATGCGGGCTTTGGTCCCCGCTGCAAAGTGCCACCTCCAGCTCTCCCGGGGTATGGTGAGCCCTGTGGCCAGCCGAGACTGTGCGGGAGCCCAAAGCAGCTGCCTTCATTGTGTGGCAGTGCAGGGAATGATGCTCCCAGGGTTTCATGCTGAGCATCCATGCTGGGCTCACTGTGGCCCCCAGTAAAGAGCTGTGACACCTTGTACGGCCCCAGTCCAAGCTCAATGCTCTTTGTCAGCCCCAGCAGCCTCTCCCCGGTGAGACCACGATAAACACGTGCCTGGTCTGGGCAGCTTTGGCTTCACCAGTGGCTCTGGCTCAGCTACCCACGCTGATGAAGCATCTGTGGGGAATCTCAGTCCCATCCCTGCAGCTTCACCTTCACCCTGGGGGACACTTCACTGTCCCTTGGGACCCTGAGCAGCATCCCCAAGTCCTTAGACCCAGAGCTGGCTGGTAAGGAGAGGAACCTCCACAGCTCTGTGACCCCTGACACTGGGGCTGAGCACCCATTCCATCCACATGGGGCTGGCTTGGAGCACTGCAGGGAGGCAGGACTCTGGGGGGTCCCCAGGACAGGGGGGTCCCAGCCACGGGACACATCAGAGTGGCCCCTGACAGTGGTGGTGAGGCCAGGAGGACTCAGTGAAGGATGGGCAGAGCCCAGTGAAGCAAGGTGTTTACCTATTAAACACTCGCTCCCTTGTTGCCTCCATCCCAGGCAGCACACAAGCACCGAGGAGCTGCAGGGATAAAAAAAGCATCACAAATAGTTACAACTCTTAGAAAGTCCTGGTCCTTCTCAAAAACCCACCAGGATCACTGAAGCCCTGATGGTGAGAGGTCCTGCTGGGGGCTTCTACGCCTCCGAAGGGGAAGGAGAGATCTTGGCTCCTCCTCCAGCACACAGTGAGTTAATGCATCTGCTGGGGAATCCCATGGATGCTCCACCACCCACTAAGGTGATGCCTGGAGTAAGAACAAGACCAGTTCCTCCCATTAATAAGGCGTGATGAAAAAGCAAAAGTCATGTTTGCAACCTCTACAATAAAAAAAATGCAAAGACCCCCTCCAAAGAAAAAAGGGAAGATTCTAAATGCCCCAGGGGAAAACATGACTTGAATCCCAGGCTTGGCGCTTGGTGGCCTGGGGATGGCACCCCAAAGGCAGGTTGGAACCACCTGGCTGGAATGGCTGGAACACAGCCAGCTCCCAGGGAATGTCCCTATGTACAAGCAGGGGGATGCCAACTGCAGGCAGCTGGAATGTGTCCCTGAGCTCTTGAGAGTCCTGGAGTGCCACCACCTCCAGGGAGTACCAGGCACAGGATCATCGGGCAGGATGTTTTTAGCACAAGCTTGATTGGGATGGGGGCTCAGACCCACTCAGAGGCTCAGCCAGGGATGCTCAGCTCTCTGCTGGGAAGGGACAACACCTCACCCACACTTCATCAAAGAACCTCCCCCCTCCAAACAAACGTTTGGGGGCTCATGATGCTGCAATTGGGTGTGGGGAGTACACTCCCCATGACCCCAGAGAAATCCCTGTTTGTGGACTCCTGCTCATCCCTGGAGCCACCCACTCATCCTCAGGGTGATCCACACTGCCTGGTCTCACAGGCGAGAGCGATGCTGGAGGGTCACAAACAGCCCAG
This sequence comes from Gymnorhina tibicen, assembly GCA_013399875.1. Classification (NCBI taxonomy): domain Eukaryota; kingdom Metazoa; phylum Chordata; class Aves; order Passeriformes; family Artamidae; genus Gymnorhina; species Gymnorhina tibicen. The sequence continues at coordinate 139,957 of VXAZ01010109.1, forward strand.
GCAGATGCTGCAGTCAAGGAAAACTTCACCCGGGCTGGTCCGGCGGTGCAGCCTGGAATGCATTTGGCTTTTTCTTTTTTTTTTTCCTCTTTTCCTCTTTATATGTAACAAATGCAGAAGAGGAGGAGACAGCGAGGAAGTATTCGCTTGAAACCCAGCGCAGTCACAGGACCGTGTCTGGCTGCCAGATCGCCTCGTCCTGGGGCCGGGGAGGGAGCTGCCAGCAGCCCCTCGGCCAAAGCGGGGTCCTGGGGCCACAGCTCCCGCCCCAGCCCCTCGGCAGGCAGCACCCGCATGGCCCAGCCAGGAGCACCGTGTCCCCCTTTTCATGGCGGACAGTGAAAAGTTGGAAAGGAGGCAGAAAAGAACCACAAAAATGATTCAAGGCCTGAAAAAAATGCCTTGCAGCCGGAGCCCAAAATAGCTCCATCTATGCAAGATGCTGCGATGGCAGCGGCACAAACACCGCCAACAGGGACCCCAGGGCTCAATGGGGGGCTCTGCTCCTGCCGAGCATGCGAAGGGAGGCATGGGGTTAATGGCAAAGGGGGGCCAACCACCAAATCACCTACCCGAGAACTGGGTGGGCTGGAGTCAAGGTCCTTCTCTGCAAGAGGCTTCAGGCTGTGCCCCCCAAAAAGCTTTCCCAGCTATGCTGGGATACTCAGGCACAGGTGGGGAAGGGTCCACGGTGCTCTTGCCCTCCCATGGCATGGCCAAAGCCATGTTCCACCTTGGGTTGCTTTCATCACTCCACTCTTTAGAAATTCAGTTTGGTGGCTTTTAGAATGAAACCATCACAGGTTTGCAAGAGGAAACCCTTCCAGCTGGGAAACCTGTCTCCAACAGCCCAGCCTGGCCACCAAAATGGGCATCATGGGGAATGTGCCAAAAAGTATCCTTTGTGATGAAAGCTCCAAGCTGATGATGGGGAGGCTGGGAGTTACTGGAACATGGTGCTGGAGGAGGTGAGCGGCACCGCGACCGCCCCCAGCTGGGACCCAGCCCACCACCTCACAGGATTTGGGCTTATCTGTTCCCTGATAGCTAATCTCTCCTTCCCTGTGCCTGCTGATGGCCTCCCACACCCTGCTCAGCCCCCACCTCATTTATCAGCAGCTTTGACAGCAAATAAACTTGGTCCTGTGGCAAGGAGAGGTAGCCAGGATGCGGCACTGGGAAACCACTGCTCCCAAAGGACTGGTCCTGGACCACAGCCAGCCCCATGGAGGGTCAGTGCTGGCTGCGGGCCACCAGTGCTCATCAGGGTGTGGGACTAAAAGGTGTTTCATGGCCTCCGCTCCTTGACAAAGGGCTTGCTCCATGTGCCCCCTGACCAGTGGAAAAGGATAACTGAGAGATGTGTTTAAAAGTTTGCTCCCGACCCACACGGACATGGCACTGCAGACATCCCCAATGCAAATAATTTCTTTCCTTCAAAGCACTACAAATGCTGGGAAAAAAAGAATGAAAAGCTGCCTCTGAGCTGTGGCCAGGGCTTGAGACCTCAGCTGATGTGGAGGAAAAGGAGTGGGATGTGGGCAGAGCTGGAACTGCCACCTGCAGGGATGAGTCTTTCATGCCAGCCTTGCCCCCAGCCCATGGCCACGTCCTGCTCATGCTGAGCATCACTGGGATCTCAGCTAATGATCTCAGGCTTTTCACAGAGGTAGAATATTTTTCTTGTGGATTAGTATCCTACACTGCTCCCTGAAATCACTTTACCAATGCCTCTGAGGCAGGAGGGGTGGCTCCTCACCCTGACCAGCACAGCCTGCCCTGAACAATGAGGAACAGGCTCACATCCCTGGAAGCAGGAGCAAGACTCTGGAGCTCAGCTGGGAGCTGCCACCTGTGGTCCTATGTGAGACCACCTGGCTCAACCCAGTGGATGGAGCTGTAGTGGAGCCCTGTGGACACCCAGCATATCCCTGGTGCTCAGAGAGCCACTGGCACCTTCCCCATCCCCAGTGCTTCTCCATTCCTGCCCCACTGCTCCTTCCAAGCATCACCCCAGTGCTAATCTTTCTCTGTGTCACCCATCACTTGGTGCCACCCAGCTGGCACACAATGCTCTTGGGACTACTGTGTCCCAGGCACTGGCACTCCCTAGCTGATGCCAGCTGCAGCTCCCTGACCCCAGCCTCAGTGTGCAGACAGACAGACAGACAGACATCCCCAGGGCAGGCAGGCATAGGATGGGCATAAATAAATAGAAACCCTTCAGGCAGAGAAAGAAAATAAAAGACCAAAGATTGGAAAAGAGAGTGTGAGCAAGAGAGCAAGACAGGGACAAAGCAGTGCCCAGGCTGTCACGACTGGCACCTTTGGTCATGCCAGTGGGCAATCAGTTGTCAAAGAGCTTCAAATTTAAGGACAAGTTGAATTTAGGATACGAAACCCCAAAGAGTCCCAAATATGACCTTTTCTTCTGCCCTAAATTATTCCTTGAATTGCTACTGGGGAGCCAGGTCTCCTGAGCCCTCTGAAACCCATGGTGGCATCTCGACAGGATGTCTGGATGGGCTTTGCAGAGCCAAGGGTCCAACCAGCAGCTCCACCAGCCTTGGGTGGAGGACGTTGGGATCTCCCAAAGCCACCTCCAGCCCCACTGCCTGTGGCCCCAGGGACAGGGCAGGACCTGCAGCACCAGGGCCTTGGGGCCACTGGGGCAGGTTTGGATGGTGACATATGGGGTGTCCTCCATGTCCACTGTACACAATAATGATGGGGGTGGGTGCCAAGTGGCTGGGTGGGAAGGGAAAAAGGGTTTGCAGAAAGGTGAGGGATGGAAAATGATGCAAACATCATCTGAGCTTCCTAGGGACTCTGTCTGCCCCACCATCCCCAGCTCCCATGTTGCCTTCAGGTCCCATTCCTGCTGGAGGATGGACACCACCAACCTGTCCCACTCAACAGCCAGGGCCTCTTGCATACCCTATGGCACCCACAGCTGGCACAGTGAGCGAGTCCGAGCCCTGTGGTACTGGTACAGCATCTCCCCCACCTTCAACCAGTGGGGATGAGGGGGTCCTTCTGCAAGGGAGACCACCCAGGCACCCCATCCCCAGCACGTAGGGCAGGATACAAGGAACAGGGTGGGGACACTGCTCAAGTTCCCTCTGCCACCTCAAGATGTAGTGGCAGCATTGCTGTGCAGGTCATAGGCAGCGAAGGAGGGACGGCGCCCTGTTGAGGAACAGCACGGGTGGGAGCTGCGGCCACTCTGGCTTGTGAAATGCCTCCTTAGGAAACTCCAGCTGTAATTTGAGGAGGGGGCACTAGCGCCCTGTGGCCCTGCTGAATGGAGCCATTATGCGGCCCCTCTCACTCGCAGCACATGTTTTCCTTGTGGACTCATCTGACCTCACGGGCGAGATGTAAAGGTGCATTTATGACCTGGGCCTCCCATCAAGCACAGGGCATCCAGCTCTCCCAGGCAGGAGGCAGCGGCTGTGGGCTCCCTCCCCCTTTGCTGGGGCCAGCCTGGCCCAGGAGCCTGGGCAGCACTGAGCCTGAGCACTGCAGAGAAGCTCGTCTGAGGTGATGCTCTGCAAAGGGACCTGTGGGACACGGAGAGCACTGGGAGTGGGGACAAGTCAGTGCCACCTCCTGAGACCCTGGCTGCCCCTAGCCAGCCAGGCAGGATGTGACCCCCGGGACAGCTAGACAGTGCCAGCACCCACATTCTGAAGCCAAACACGAGGGTCCTGGGGCTGCCAACTCCACAATCCCCAGCAGCCTGGGGCATCTCCACCATGATACCCAGAGCATCCTGTATCCCACCAGCCCAGGCTCAGCAGTGCAACGGGCCCCCGGGGGAATGCAGGACCGGCCCCCACAGTGCAACGCGATCCCTGGAGACACCCAGGACCGGCTCCCCAGCGCAGATCCTGCCCTAGGGATGCAGAATTGCCCTCCGTCCCTCTCACGACTCCATCCCCAGAGACACCCAAACCCAGCTCACCACAGCGGAACCGGCCCCGGGCATCCAGGACTGGCTCCGGAGGCATCCAGGACCGGTTCCCCACAGCCCCTCGGGGATCAGGACCAGCCCCCACGTCCCCGGCCCCACTCGGGCTCAGCTCCTCACGGTCTCCCCGCCGCCGGCTCCCCCCGCCTCAGCCGCACACAGGACGGACTTTGTCTTGGAAGGCGCCCAGCGCCGCGGCTGCCCGGGATGGGGGATGGACCGGCGAGCCCGTGCCGTGCCGCGCCGTGCCGTGCCGTGCCGTGCCGTGCCGTGCCGTGGCCCCGGCCCCGGCCCCGGTCCCGGCCCCG
>VXAZ01010109.1:144627-159874 GCA_013399875.1 Gymnorhina tibicen
CGGGCAGCGCCGCCCCGACGGCCCCGAGGGGCTCCACCGGGTGGACAGCGCCGCCGAACTCGGGGAGAGTCCCCGAGGGGGAATGGGAGGATGCGGAGTCCTGGCTTCCAGCGCAGCCCGGGGATCCAGTAGCTCCCGGGAGTCCTGGGACTCCTGGGAGTCCAGTGGCTCCGGGGTGTGGATGGCCCGCGATCCGGTAGCACCGGGGATCGGCTGTCACGGTGGTTTGGAAGCTCCAGAGCCCCGGGAGTCCCCAGCAGTCTGATGGCCCCCGGGGTCTGGCTGTCTCGGGATCCAGAAGCTCCAGGAGTTCGACAGCCGTGGGTGTCCAAGAGCTCCGGGTTTTGACTGTCCCGGGGGTCTGGCAGTCCCAGGCTCCGGCTGTATCTGGAATCCGGCAGCCCCAGATGCACAACAGCCGTGGGATCTGTCTGACCTGTGGTTCCAATAGCTCCAGGGGTGCCACAGTCCTGGGTGCCCAAGGACCCGAGCGTCAGTCTGTCCTGCAGTATGGCAGCCCTCAGGAGCCCGAAAGCCCCAGTATCCACCTGACCCAGGGATCCAGCAGCTCCAGGTGCCTGACAGCCCCAGGATCTGGCTTCCCCAAAGGTCTGGTAGCCCCAGGTGTGTGACAGCCCCAGTGTCCAGCTGTCTTGCAGGTCCAGGAGGTGCCAGATGCCAGTGATCTGGCATCTCCATGTGTCTGGCAGCCTGGACCAGCCTATTGGGAGGCATGCAGGGAGCTGTGGGAGCCAAGTGGTGCCTGCAGCAGCAGAGGCAAGGACCTGTACAGGGACAGAAAGGCTTCAGAGCAGCCACTGGTTAACCTGCCGTAAGTACACAGAATCAGGAGAACACCCTGGGCACCCGCACAAGTCCCACACCTCTAGCATGGTGGGGCAGCCCTGTCAATTAACCTCCTCAGCCTGACAGTGCAGCAGCACTGAATGGGCCAGGGCTTCCTTGGCCACCACCCTGTGCCAGCTGGATTTTAAGCTTAATGGTCACTGCAAGAGATGCCTCAAGCTTCTCTGAGCTCCCAGGACACCTGATAACAGTATGGGAGAGGTGTGGATGGGGACCCCCTGGCCATCTCCCTTAAGGTAGTGCAAATGCAGCTGAACAGCTGCATGTGTCCGCTGAGGAATGCTGATGGCTTGCATAGAGCTGGGGAAGGTGTATGGATAGCACATCTCCCAAAGAGCTGCCTCTGAAGGCCACACACCTCCAGGGATCTGTTGTGGATGTGGAGCCTCCATCCAAGTAGGCATGAGTTGGGCAGCATCCTTCTAGAGAGGATCAGGGAGTTCTGAGCACCTTGGGATCCGTGCAACAAGCAGAAAGTAAATGCGTTTGGTGGGTTCTCTCCATCTTCAGTATTTACAGTACTGATGTGCATGAAGGCTTCTCTCCTGCTCATACAGGTGACTTGCAATGGAAAGTCTCTGGTGGTCTTACCAGTGGGAATGTGACCATTAGGTAGCATCCCCTCTCCCCCCTCCTTTTTTCCCTGGCACATTCCACATGTTTGGCAGCAGCACCAGGAAGTAGCATCCCTCGCCCATCTCCCCCTGCCTCCACATCCCTGTCCCCCCTGCCCCATCCTGCTCACAGGTGCAGGAATGAGGGTGAATGCACTCTTCACCTCACAGGTGAAGACAGTAGAGGCACAAATTGCTCCCTTGGGATGACTCAGCCTCAGGCTGAGCTCAGCATCCCTTTCTGCTGGGGAAAGTGGGATGGGGAGGGTCACCTCCAAAGTTAGGCAGAAATCTGGGTTTGGTGGTGGTGCCTCCCCTGGCAGCTGTGCCCACTTTGAGCTGTAGCCTCACTCAGCCTGTTTCCACAGCTAGGATTCCCTTCCTATCCCACTCTCTTCATCCCCCTGCATTGTGCTGAGCAGCCCTTGTCCTCTGCTGTCCCGGTCACAATGAGCCAGGGTAGGATCACACTGGCTCACCTTCACTATGCTGGTGAGGATGTGCCAGTTTTTGGATGGTTTTTTTGGCTTCCATAAATTTAACTTCTCTTCCTCTTGGCCAGCAGGCAGTGCATCTCAACTGCTCCGTTTCTACCAGTGTAACCCATGGCAGGGCAGGGACTGGGCTGTAGCCAGGGAGATAAGCTGGTCCCTCAGAAGATGCTGCCAGCTGGCAAAGAGGCTGGAGAAGCTGAGGATGCCATGGGGAAGAGGCAGAGGGAGGTTTCACAGTGCTATGGGCTGGCTGGTGCTGCCAGGGCCTGGGGCATTGCACAGCCCACAGGTAGCACCCACCCCTCCCTCCTCTCCCACTGGTCCCAGCCAGGCTGTTGTCCATGCAGAGCTTGGCCCATGCTTTCCATCACACCATTATTTGCAGTTCCTATTTCAGACCCTGCCAGGTGCCTGTCTCCTGTCTTTCTGTGTTTTGGAAAACACCACAGCAGAAAGAAACCCCAGCACGACAGTATTTCCGAACACAAAACTAAGTAAAAAGATGCTGTTTTGTCAGTGGTTCAAAAATCCCCATGGCCGTTTCGGTGGCAGGACTGCACAGTGGGGCATGGGGAGCCCTACAATATGAGGCACTTGTCACCATCCTGACTGTGCCCAGGCTGTCAGGATGGTTGCTGCAAGGATATGGCTCTTTCCCCTTCCAGCTCCCCCCTGCTGCAGCAGCAGCCTTGCAAGCAGGAAAGCTGCAGCACAGGGTCCTACACACACACCACCATTCCATGCCTCCTCTTCCTTCAGGACAAGCAGAAAACAGCAGCAAAAGCTAAAACTGAGCAGGGTGGGGAAAGCCTGGGACATAGGAGGGTTGGTTGAGTCAGTGCACCCAGAAATAAAAGAGGCAGTTGCTATTTTCTGGCTGAGCATGGATACAGCTGTGCCAGGGGAGGGTTAGGTTGGAGATCAGGGAAAGGTTCTTCCCCCAGAGGGCGCTGGGCACTGCCCAGGCTCCCCAGGGAATGGGCACGGCCCTGAGGCTGCCAGAGCTCCAGAAGCATTTGGACACCGCTGCCAGGGATGCCTAGGGTGGGGTTGTTGGGGTGTCTGGGCAGGGCCAGGAGCTGGGCTGGATGATCCCTGTGGGTCCCTTCCAGCTGAGGACATTCTGTGAAAGGTTGTAGGGAAGCAGGGATTTGGGGGTTTCAAGGGCAACCTGTGCCTTGGATGTTCAGGACGCAGCACCCGCAGCCCTACACAGCCCCTGCAAACACCTGCACACACCACCACCGACCCAGGCTGCGAGGCTGTCCTTGTCCTAGAAAGAGGGCTGGGGAGAGGATTAACTGCAAAAAGGAGGGTCAAGAGGGGCTTCTCCTGCCCTACTACACAGATGTCCGGGGGTCTTTGCAGAAGCTCGCAGTGGGTAACAGCTGGTGCTGCATCAGCCAGCCCTGGGTGCAGCTGCAGCAGCAGAGCTCAGGCCCTGGGGCACCAGGGTACTCTGTGCCACTGTCACAGCATCCTGCATGGGCTGGAGAGGCAGCCCAGGGCCTAGAGCATCTCCCATCTTCCCTTAAATTCCAGGAGCCCAGCTGCTGCCTGCACCAGTGCTGTTCTGTTCCCATGCTCCAGCAAGGCTCCCTGCTCCCCTCCAGTTTTTTTTTTTTTAAGGCAGAAGTCTCAGCTAGAGAAAATGCAGGAGGTGAACAGCTCTGGAAAGCCGAAACATCACCCCTTTGGTGTGGGTGGCTCACCAAGTAGAGGGACTGACCCAGGAAAAAATGAGACACTGCCACAGCTCCAGGCAGGGAATCCCAGAGATCCCTATGGTCCTGCAGAGCCCAGGAAAAAGTGCCCCTAATTTGAGGTGTGAAAGTCTGCAGGGTGCATTTCCCCCAAAAACAGGTCTGAGGGTGGGAAGAGGCTGTCCCATGCTGCCACCCCCTCCTCTGCAGGTAGAGGGATACCCCAGGGCTCCCAGCTCCCCCCAAGCCCATCACAGGCAGCTCCACAGCTTCTCCAGTCCCTGTCCCAGGAAGTTTGTCCTCACTCCTTTCCCCAAGCCCTGGCTCAGGCCAAAGCGTGCAGCACTAACCCCCCTTTGAGAGCACGGTAGTGCCTGGGAATATGTGGCTGCCCAATATCAGAGAGAGAGACAGGAGCAGGAACAATTGTGATTTAATAATTTCCATTCCCTGCAAATCCAGTGTACAGCAGAGACGAGCTGTGGTCCAGCTCCTGGTGCTCCCACCGCCTCTGATCCATCATTAGAGCCAGGGACGGTGGGCAGGGCAGGAATGGTACAGGGATGGGGCCAGCCCACTCCCCTCACCCCTCCTGCTTCATCGGACATGTGCCTGAGGATGGACAACCCCAGGCAGCTTATCCCAGTGGGACAGGGGAGAGCCTGGACCTGCCCAGCTCTGGTCAGTGCAAAGCCAGTGAACAGGCAGGTAGTGGCTGTCTGGGACAGGAAACAGGCTGATCCCGCCCCTTCAAAGGTATGGTGGAGGCAGAGCTCCAACCCTGGCAGAGGCTGGAGGAGCTTCTTGCTGAGGCCAGCTTGTCCCCAAGTCACCCAACCCACCTGGACCTGAGCCCATGGGCACAAGGCAAGTGGATAAATCACCCTGTGCAATCCTGCCAGGGAAAAAAACCCGGGACAGTGTTCATCAAGGCACGGGGTGGGCTGGCAGGAGAGCCCCAGCATCTCCCCTGGGACAGCTTGAGAGGACATGGGATGGCAGAGGGACATCTGTGGGGCAGTGCCAGCTGGGGTGAACCCAGAGGCCACTGGAAGGTGTGAGTGGTTCAACAGCAACAAGGACACTTCTCTCGCAGGGCAAAGGGGGCTGGGGGAGCTGCAGCAGAACTGGGATGGGGAATGGTGACAGTGGTTCAGGCTGAAGGCACAGGAGCCCCAGGACTGGGGCTGTGGTCAGTGGCTGAAGAGGTTTCCTGTGAGGAGACGCCTCTTGACCTCTTTCCAGAGCAGGTCCCGCTCACGGTTCGCCCGCTGCATGAAGCCCCTGTTCTCCTGGGCCCGGCGGGACAGGTAAGGCAGCACCTCGTTTACCGGCCCATAGGGCACGTACTTGTACACGGGGAAGCCAGCCTGGCCTGCAGGGAGAGAGGCAGCGGGTCAGGGAAGTGCCGAGAGAGCAAAAAAATGTGGAAAAATGAAAAAAGAAGGTAAAAAAAGGAGGAAGAGAGTGAAAAAACGTGAAAAGGGAAAAGGAAAAATAGGAGGAAGATACATGAAAAGGGGATAAAAGGGGGCAAAGGGGAAAAGAGGGGAGAAGGGGGAGGAAGGGACAGGAAGGGACAGAAAGGGACAGGAAGGGGGAGAAAAAAGAGAGAGAAGAAAGGGAAAAAAGGGGGAAGAAAAAGGGGTGAGGAAAAAAGGGGTGAAGAAAAAATGGGGGTGAAGGAAAAAAGGGGGGTGGAAGAAACAAAAGGGGGGCAAATAAAAGAAGAAGGGGGAAAGAAAAAAAGCCACCCGCCCTTCCCTGCCTGCTCTCCCATGCCCCTGAGGCTGTGCTGATGGAGCAGGGATGGATGTGCAGGAGGCTGTGGCTGGGCACTGGGAGGGGGATCCTGGCAGCGGCGGAGCCTGGTGGTGGGAGCAGCGGTTCATCTCTCCCAGCTCAGCACCGGGAGCTTGGGAAAGCGCCAGAGGGAGCAGGCCAAGGTCACCAGGAGCCCTGGGAATGTCAGCAGCCGGGGCTGGGCCAGCTCAAGGAGCGTTCAACCAGAAACATCAAGTTAACACATTTTTCCAGCATGACCGGAGAAGGCTGCAGACGGGCGGCCAAGCCTCGCTTCCAAGAGAAATCCAGGACAGAGCAGCATCTGCGCTGGACAACTGCCCAGTTTGCCTCCTGCTGCTCTGCTGGCCTTGGGACTCTGCTCTGGACACTGGTGTGGGCAGAGGGATCAGTCCCTGACCTGGGCTGGGTACCTGGACCCTTGCATGTCCCTCTGTCCAGGCCCCTGGCAGTGCTGCTCCGCTGGGCCGGTGGCTGAGGACAAGGTCACACAAGAGGCTGGTGCCATCCTGTTAGCAGAGAGCCCAGGACTCGGTGTGCACCTCCCATGGAGCCAAGGGAGGTGCAGGAGGTACAGGAGAAGGTTTCTGTCTGCCAGGACCAGTCTCTGCCCCACCTTGGGGCACCCCGATCTCTGCTCAGACTCCAAAGTGGGAATGTCCCTGTCCAGCCACTATGAGCTCATGGAACTCCAGGAGAGAGATGTGACTCTTCGCTAATATCCTCATCTACATCTTCCCCAAACCCCACACAGGGGTCACAGCACTCCCCATAACGAGACACTGTGCTCAGCCAGTCCTGCTCTATGACAGGCTGGCCTTCCTTCCTTCCTTCTTTCCTTCCTTCCTTCCTTCCTTCCTTCCCTAGAACCCACAGCAGCTGTTTTGGGTCCCGTTGGGGCTGGAGCACCTCTGCCAAGTCCCCCCCCATTCCCATCACTCACCCAGGGGAAAGGTGATCTGGTCACACATGCCCAGCAGCTGCCCAAAGCACACCTTCTTGTCTGAGGGATGTATCCCCAGCTCCATCATCCTGCAAAACAAGCCTCAGCATAGGGGGAGAGCAGACACAGCAGAGCTCACCAGGGCAGTGTGTCCCACCACAGGACTGGAGATCATCTGCAAACAGGACAGCATGGCACTGACCACGTCCCAGATGGATGCTCGGATATAGAGCTTGAGGGATTTGTTTTTACAACAGCCTCTGGGTTGGGGATTGGACCAGTTCTGCAGCCACTGGGGCCACCATGCTGTACCCCAGCTCCAAGCCCCATCTAAAGCCCTGAGCACCAGGTGGGAGCCACGATCCCCCCGGGTGAGCTCAGGGGGGACCTGACAAACCACAGCACATCTCCCTGCAGCTCTGCTGGGCCCCCACATTCCTCAAACCTCTTGTCCCTGCCTCACCACACTGCCTGCCCAGCACCCACCTGCGCAGGGTGAACTTCACTGTGTCCTCATTGTGAGATGCCACCATCACGCTGGCTTTCCGGCTATGCTTGATCTCCTCCAGGACATAGTCCAGGCACCTGTAAGGCAAGATGGACCTCTTGTGAGGCCTCTTCCCACTGGGGCAACGTGGAGCAGTGTGGCTGGGGCTGTCCCCTACCTGTGGTACATCTCATTGGTCTTCTCATAGTTTGGGTTGATGGGATCCTCGTAGCCCATCTGAGCTGCCCTCTCCCTCTCCTGCTCCATGTAGGCACCACGCACCAGCTTGGCGCCAAAGTGCCAGCCCTCCCGGCGCGACAGCTCCACGTCCCCTGTGACGTTGTTGTAAGCCTCCTGTGACCAGGTGGAAGAGATGGCACAAGGTCATTGCTCCAGTGCCAACCCTGACCGTGCCTCAGCAGCTGTGCCATTGCACTGCCACAGCTTCAGGAGCTGAGGTCTCCATCCATCCGCACCAGCAGGCATTGGGAAATGCCTGCCTCACCTTCAGGTAGCACTGATAGGTGTTGTAGATGATAGGCTGGCTTCTGTTGAAGCGGCGCTGCGTCTCTACAGTGAGGCGGCTGATGGCTGACTGGAAGTAGCTCTGCTCCGCGTCCACCATCAGCCTCACGCCCTTCTCCATGGCTCTCTGGGGGGTGAATGACACACAGGTTGGGTTCATAGGGCTGCCTGCTCCATGTGTCCCCCTCTGTGCCTCCCCCAGCCCCAGGGCCCCCTCACCTTAGCGAGGACATCCATGCGTTGCAGCACCCGCTTCATCTGCAGCTCCTCCTCCTCGCTGAAGTGTGACAGCAGAGGCTCCAGCTGCCCAGTCTGAAACAAGAACAGCTTTGTGGCACCTTGCCTGCACCCAGCTCTGCCCATAGGGGACACAAATGCCCCTGGAGGGAACCCATTCCCAGGACTGCTGCCCCACCCCAGTCCCCCAGCCCCCACCAGCCAGCACAGTGTGACAGGGTACCCACCCTCCCAGCCTGGTGGTTGCACACTGTGGTCACAGCGTGGCTGAGCTCTGCCACCAGCACTGCAGCCACCAGCACCTACTCAGAGACCCTCACCCTGCTTTCACAAACACTCCGTGGGACCATTCTGGGGGTGGCAAAGGTGGGTACCCACCTTCCTGTTGGGGATGAGCAGAGGCCTGGAGAGCTTGGTGCAGCTGTCGAACAGGCTGTTCCAGTCCAGCAGGTCCACAGTGCTGGGAGCAGAGAGCCAGGTCCTTGCTGGTGTCTTGCAAAGGCAGGGGGCTCTCTATCAGCTCCCAACCCCCACCAGCAAGAAGGATACATGACATGTGCCACCCTGACCTGTCTTGTCACCTCCGCCCAAACTTCCCCTATGCTCCATTGCTCTGCTGAGACAGCGCTGGCCTTTGGAGACCTCCCCTTGCTGCTGCCTAGGGACAGAGACAAAGTCCCCCAGTGTCCCCACCCTGCAGCACCCCCAGCTCCCAGGCAGCTTACCCGCTTGTGCCCAGGTTCTCGCCCATGAACCACTGCTGGCTCTCTGCCTGGCTCACAATGCCGAGGTTGGCCAGTGCCTCCTGCCACCAAAAGGAGTGTCAGGGGCTACAGGGGTCTGTCTGCTAGAGGTGTCACACCTCAGGGCTGCTCTGGCACCTGTGTGTCCATGGCCACCTCCAGCAGTGCATCCCCACAGCACAGCCTCCTCCCACAGGCATCACCTGCCTCACCTGCAGCTTTTCCACCTCCAGCTTTGTGTCCAGCACTGCCCATCCAGCCTGGCCCTGCTCTGCAGCCATTTGGTGGAAGAACCTCCGCCACTTCACCAGCACCTCTGAGAACCGCACCTGTGGGGACAGAACTGCAGGTGAGACACCCAGGCTGGAGCCTCCTGTCCTGCCAGGGATTGCAAGATCATGCCCAGCCCGAGGCAGATGCTGACCCCAGAGCAGGGCACCTTGGCCAAGCCAAGCAGTACAGACCCCACACACCCCCCTTCATGTTAGCACCTTTAAACTTCTAAGCTCTTTGTGTCTCCCCAAAAGTTGAGGCAGGTTCTCCAGGGGTCTTGGGCTCACAGGGGACAGGTGTTGGCTCTCACTCCTCTCTGCCATTACTAGAGATGCCACCTGGCACCTGCCCCAGCAGAAGCATCATTTGTGGCTGTGGCTCTGCCCCACCACACCTGGTCACAGCTCTGGCACTCACCAGGAACTGGGGTCTGGCCAGCGCTGTCAGCTTGATGGCAGAGAAGCCATCCTCTGAGCTGCCACCTGGATGGAGCCACAAGGACAGAGTCAGCCTGACAGTCAGCCCTCAGGCAGGAGGGATACAGTGGTGGTGGGACTGAGGGACCCTTGCAGTCCCCAGCACAGTGGGGCTGTCCAGGACACATGGAACACTCACTTGAGGCATCAATGCAGTGGAGGAAAGTCTCCATGTGTTGGTCACACTTGGCCTCATCAGCATAGAAATAGGTGTGGGCACCAATGACTCCACCATGGTGATCCCCAAATCTCTGATGGGCTCGGTATTGCTTCTCCCTTTGTTCTGCTCCTGGGGTGGAAGAGGATGGAGATGGGCCATGCCCCACCAAGCTCCTGTGGCCTTCCCAGGAGCTTCCAGTGTGGGTGAAGGGGAGAGAGGCTCCGGCATGGACCTCAGAAGAGCCCCCAGCACTGACATGGGCCTTGCTTGCTCTGTACCCGAGCAGAGGCTGAGTCTTTGCTGAGGGGCAGGACTGGGCCAGGAACCACGTTGTTCTTCATCCAGCTCATTTTTTGAGGCTGTGGTACCTGGGTCCTTCCCCCACAACACCAAGCCTGCAGTGCCCAGACCTCCAGGCTATCTCCTGTCACTCACCTCCCATCTCCTTCTCGGCTGCAGAGGTGCGGGAGCTAAGAAGAGAAACAGGGAAGATAAGGGCCAGGTCAGTAACCCCCTGCAACCCTATGCTGATGGACAGGGCAGCTCTGAGGCTCCTGTGCTGTCATCCTGGTGCTGGACCCTGCTGTTCCCTTGCCATCCCATTGCCAGTGGGATCCAACTGGCAGATCAGATGCCCGTGGAAGGGAACAGGGCTTCACCATCCATCCAGGGAAGACTTGGGAGCCCTGAGGCAGCACAGTGAGGATGCCCTGTCCCAGGGCTCAGAGCTGTTTCCAACAGCCCACCCCATGGCAAGGACAAGGTCAGTCCTGTGGGGCTGGCATGCTCCATCTCTGACCTGCTCATGGTCCTTGCTGGGGTGACACCAAGCCTCAACCCACTGCCTCCTCACCTTGATGGCACCAGCAGCCAGACCACGAAGCATGGAGCTTCTCCACACCCTGAGCACATCAAGCCAAGGGTGCCCTGCTGTCCCACGCTCCTCTGTGCCTTGGCTTCAGCCAACAACTCACAAACAACATCTCGTTTTCAACTCCAGCTGACCTCAGACATCATTTTAGGCCCAAACTCTCTGCCATGGAGATAACAGGGCTCTGACAGTCTGGGGAATGCTGGCCAGATCACGAGATCCTTACTGAGCCTGAGTAACTAAGCCTTCTTGCTGACACCCGAAACCCAGCCGCAGACCCAGGGTCTCACCTGGAACAGGGCCAGCCCCTGGATAGCAGCCCTGGGTGGCAGCAGAGCCATCTCCTCCAGGAGGTCTCTGCCTTGGCATCACTGTCCCCCAACTGGCCGTGCCCAATGGGGAAGAAGCACGGTGCGAGGGAAGCAGCAAAGCCACCCATCTGGAGCCAGCAGGCCTGGACAAGAGAGCAGAGAGGCACATGGCATGGTCCCAGGACATGTTCTCCCACATGGAAACCCTGTGACGAGGATTAGGGGCTGCTGGAAGCATAAACAACCGGAAACAAGTCATTCCCTCTGGCTCCCTGGAGCCAGGAACAGCCCCACATTGCTCAAAGTGCCACAAAGTCCGGGGTGAGCCAGGGCAGGAGCAGCTGGAGCTCATGGGGAGCAGCAGGCACCATATCTAGCAGGCTCTGCTCCCTAATTTTACTCGCTTGAGGACAGGGAAAGCAGCTTCCTGTCCCTGAATACAGAGGGTGGAGGAAAGGAAGGAGGAGAGATCATACACTCAGAAACGGTACTTATCAGCAAAGCCCTTGCTAGGTGGAAGCTCCTTTTGGAGCAGGCTGCGTGGCATAGGGGACAGCTTCAGCTGAACACTGCTATGACACGAGGACACACAGAGACATGGGTCCTGTGGGCAGGGGACAGCTCTGAGCCCAAGGCACACCTTGGGCACAAGATCCAAGGTGCTGGGGACAAGTGGCTGGAGTGAGGGCACACGGCTCAATTAGCAAACGGCATCCTTGAAGTTAGAGTGTTTTATGTTCCTGAAGACAAACACACCCTTCCCAGCAGCATTCCTGCTGCATGACTGCACCAGGCGTTCCTTCATCCTCTAGGGGGGTGTTCAAAGCAGTGCCATGGTGCTCACTTTGTTCTTCTGCATCAAGCAAAATAAAGCAAGCTCCTTCCAGCTGAAGAAATAACTTTGTCCTGGATATCAGCTGCTCACTTTGCAATATTAATCTTGGCCAGCAAAGCCATTCCCTCACCCACCAAGTGCCACTGAACCCAGCTTATACCTGACCATCCCTTCTGCAAACCCACAGCAAGTATCCCAGAGCAGGTCCCATCTCCAGGCGCTGTCCAGACGCTCCTGGCAGGCTGTATCCAGAAAGGAACAACCTCAGGGCCTGGGAGCTCACACTTGCCTAAAGCAGTTTGTGAGGACTTGCTGGATGGCTGGGAAGGGTAATCTGGCTGACACAGCAGATGGGGCTTTTAGAAAGTTTTGGATCAGGCTAAGTAAACCAGCTCAGGAGCAGCACAAAGGTCCCACTGTCAGAAATAATCCATTTGGCCCTGGAGGTTACCCGGAGGATGCCAGCAGCACAGCATGTTTGCTCTGCTCAGCAGCAAATGGGTCTGGCAAAGGGGATGAGGGACCAGGGAGAAGCTGTCCTTGAACTACCACATCCAAGGAAAAGACTCATGGTTACATGAAGCCCATTTTGGAGCTATGGGTGGTGCTTAAAATCCCACAGGTAGGAATAAAGCAAAGCTCTTGGCAGAATAGACCTTCAACCTACTCCATGCAGGAACTGTCAGCACACACCACCCCAGGACCACCACAGGACTGCCTTGGAGAGCTTCAAGCTAAACAGAAGCTGTCCCCATGATCCTAGGGACATGCTGACAGAGCACCGGGCAGGGCTGGCAGCAGCACTGGGAGAAGGAGGAGAAGGGGAGGTGGCAGCCCTGGGAGCAGGATTGGCCAGGCTGGACAGTGATCCCACACTGGGGCAGGTGTCAGATATCCACACAAGGAATTTCTAGAGGAAGCCAAGTCCACGCTCTGCATGGCAGAGCCTGAAGAGCATCTGACAATGCTCGGGGCAGGACTGTCCCTCCCCTGTGTCAGCATAACCCCAACCCATCTGCAGTCTCGGGATGCCTGTGGGCCAGCAGTGGCCCCAAGGCTGCCAGGAGGCTACAACCACCTCCACTATGGGGGCACTCTCTGTTTCACCCCTCAGGTACCAGAAACCCCTGCCCAGTGCTGCCTCTCCACCCCCCACCCAGGGCTGCGCCCACCCTGCCCTCTGCTGCCTCCAGGACACTTGTTTTCCAGCTGTGTCACCATGACCTGGCAGCAGCCTTCAGCACGTGGCTGAGGCCTCCTGGGACAAGCTGGCAGAGTCCTGGATGCCAGCCGGAGCAGGGCAGGCAGGGGCCTGCAGCAGGCAGGATTAGCCAGTTCTTGCCCACGTTGCTTTGCTGTTCCCAGCCGGAAAGGCTGTGAAAAAGGTGCCACGGCCCATTGCTGGGGCGGAAAGGGCATTTCCCTGCCATTATCTCTGTCTTGCTCCAGAAGAACAACAGAAGATGGCACCAAGAGGCCCCAAGACCTACTAACTGCTGTGGTTTGTACCTCTGCTTCCTGGCTGGCAGCAGCACAATCTTGAAGCATTCACCAAAGGAAGGGGACAGCTCCAGAGTCCAGCAGCCATGAACCCAGGACTGCCCACCCCTCTCAACCACGTGTAGCCCAACTCAGCACCAGCCCTGGCAGAAGCACTGAGAATTTGGGATTTTGGCCTCTCCTTGGGAGAGCCAAGGAGGACCCAGAGTGATGGTTGGCAAGGGACAGGGTTCAACGTAACCCTTCCAATGCCACCCTGGGCTTTGTCCTTATTCATAGAATTATAGAACATCCTGAGGTGGAAGGGACCCATGAGGACATCAAGTCCCACTCCTAGCCCTGCAAAGGACTACAATCCCACCGTGTGCCTGATTGTCCAAACACTCCTTGAGCTCTGGCAGCCTTGGGATTGCGATCATTCCTTGGAGAGCCTGTTCAGTGCCCAACCATCCTCTGGCTGAAGACCCTTTTCCTGATATCCAGGCAAATCCCACTGGGGCTTGGGCAGGGATGCACTGGGAACTCTCTTGGGTGTGAATGGCCCACCCAGCACAGGCAGAACTCACCTAGAAAGGAGTACCACATGCGCAAACAACAAATCTGCAGCAGCAGGGGAGAAGCACAGCCCAGCCAGCTCACAAACCACTGGCACCCATCAGCAGGAGGGATACAGGTGCAGGCAGAGCCTGTCTGAACGTCTGCTATGATCACCCACAGGAAAGCCCTTGGCCCAGGCATGGAGGGCAGCAGTGCCATCCTGGCAGCACCGGTGCTGCCGGCTCAGCCCCACGGGAATGCCGAACGCTGTGCCCGGACCATGGCTGCGTGTCCAGGGGAGAAACACCTGGCTACATACCTTCAAAACAGCCACCCCCCTGCCAGGCAGCAGCGGGGTGTTTTGAAGCTTTTCTAGAAAAACCCCAAAGTTTGCAGCCCGCTCTGGGATGGCGCAGCCCTGCCTCCCCCCACACAGCTCCCGTGCTCGCGCTGCCCTCACCAGTGCCTGCTCCTGTCACGGACACACAGACCCTTCACTCCCGGGGATGTCTGGCAGCGGCAGCAGCAGCAGCAGCGAGGGGCAGTGGCACCCACCATGGCACATGGGGGTCCCCGATAAGCAGTGCCCGGGTGTGGACCAGAGATAAGGCTCCCAGCGGCAGCACCTGCATCACCGCCCTGGCTCACACCCCGCTCGCAAACCACCCTAAAAAGCCGTTTCCGCTGTTTTTAGCACCACGTGACAAGCATGTGACACCCTGACGGTGTCCCCAGCTGCCAGCAGGGACTGCTGCTGTGCAGCCTTGCCCGGGGGACGGCGCATCC
Source organism: Gymnorhina tibicen (assembly GCA_013399875.1). Lineage (NCBI taxonomy): Eukaryota > Metazoa > Chordata > Aves > Passeriformes > Artamidae > Gymnorhina > Gymnorhina tibicen. The sequence goes on from VXAZ01010109.1 coordinate 158,793, forward strand.
CCAGTCAGTGTCCTCCGGAAGGGTCACCCTTGTCGTGGGTGAGGAGACAACGCCCACCCCCGTGACCGTGGGGTGCCGGCCAGCGGCCCATCGATCCGGAGAGCGGAGCTGCCGGGAACTGGAGCCTGAATAATGGAAAGTTACCGGCAGCTTTGGGCTGGTGCCAGCTCTTGGCAGAGGGCGGGAGGCACTGAAAGCTGCCCGGGATTGGGGGACAGTGCGGGAACGGGGGGCACCACCCCAGCTTGAGACGGGTGGAAATGGTGGAGGGTGGAAGTCATGGAATCATGGAATTGTTAAGATTGGAAAAGAGCTCCAAGATCATTGAGTCCACCGAAATGTGGGGGGCAGCACCCCAGTGTTTGTATGGTGGGGGATGGAAGGGGCAGGAATGGGGGGCAGCATCCCAGTGTGGGGGGAAAGGGGGACCTCAGGTGTGACAGCAACGCAATGTGTGCAGAGGGGTGGGGGGGACAGAGGGCCCCAGGAGGGTTAGGGAAAATGGGACGTGGCTGGCAGCACCCCAGAGGGAAGATGGAATGGGAGGGTCAGCATCCCATAGGAGATGGAGGATAGAGGTGGGAACCCCCTTAGGGTGTGCAGGCGGGTTCGGGGTGTACAGCACCGCCGGGGAGGGCTTGCACTCCGGTGTGTGCAAGGGAATAAATGGGGACAGAGGGGGTGCAGCAGACAGGGTGGCAGCACCCAGGATGTGCAGAGGGGCGGGGGGAGCGATACGGCCCAGTGGGGGCCTAGCACTCCCGTGTGCGGGGCACCACCGTCCCCGTGTGCAGAGCACTGCCACCCCCGTGTTCCGAGCACTGCCGTCCCCATGTTCTGGGCACTACCTGGGCACTGCCACCCCCGTGTGTGGGGCACTGCCACCCCCGTGTTCTGGGTACTGCCACCCACCCCCGTGTTCTGAGCACTGCCACCCCCGTGTTCTGGGCACTGCCTGGGCACTGCCACCCCCGTGTTCTGGGCACTGCTGTCCCCGTGTTCTGGGCACTGCCTGAGCACTGCCACCCCCGTGTTCTGGGCACTGCTGTCCCCGTGTTCTGGGCACTGCCTGAGCACTGCCA
>VXAZ01010109.1:161072-175158 GCA_013399875.1 Gymnorhina tibicen
CCCCCAAGCCGGACCCCTTCATCCACCCACCTCCCGGTTGTGCTGCACCAGGGGCTCCACGGCGCACAGCCCCAGCACCACCAGCCCCCGCAGCAGTTCCGCGCTGCTCTTGCTGCGGAACGCCTCGCGCGGGTCCTCGAAATCCACGGCGGGCGGCGGCAGGCCCCGCTCTGCGCCCCGCGGGGGAGGGGGNCGGGGGGGCCGCCGCCCGCCGCCGCCTTAAGTACGGCCCGTGCGGGACCGCCCCCGGGCCTCCAGCTCCACGGCTCCGCTCCGCCCCGCCTTTGGCCCCGCTCTGCTGCCACCGGAACGGGCGCCGCGCCCCGGCACTGCCCCAGCACCGGCACAGGGACGGGGACCGGGACCGGGACTGCGACTGATTCTGGGGTCGGCACCGGGACCGGCAGCGGGACTGGGAATGGGAGTGGCACTGGCACCGAGACAGGCATCAGTACCGCCACGGGGTTGGGAACGGAGATCGGGATCGGGACTGAGACTGGGACTGATTCCGGGACAGGCACTGACACGAGGACAGGGACCGGCAGCGGGACTGGGAACGGGACCGGCACCGAGACCAGCACTGGAACCGAAAACGGAAGCGGCACCAGGACTCGGACCTGGACAGGGACCGGGACCAGCACCGGCACCGAGATTGGCACTGGGACCGGAATTACGATCGGGACCGGGACTGAGACCACGACCGACACTGGCATAGAGACTGGGTCGGGGATACGAAACGGGACTGGCACCGTCACCGGGGCCAGCACCAGGACTGGAGCCACCCTGCCCAGTGCACTCCGCTCCCGCAGCCCCCTGGCCGGTGCCTTCCCCATTCCCATCCCCTTGACGCAGCCGGTCCCGGGGACACCTCCCTCCCCGGAAGCCCCAGGAAGGGCCTGGAGGGGCAGGTGCAGCTCGAGGGGAGCCCTGGGTGGGGCCTGAAGGGAACTCTCTTCCTTGGAGCAGTGCTGGGAGCAGGACAAAAAGAGCTTCATGCCCTTGGAGAAGCCCTTGGGAAAATTATGAAGGTCCCAAGGGAGCCTTGGAGTGGTCTCTGAAGGGGACCTGTGGGGAGCACCGGGGCCAACCCTGCAGGGCCAAGGAGCTACTGACTGCTCAGGGAAGCCCCAGGGAGGGCCAAAGGATGCCTCAAAGGGTCCTTGTTCCCTCATAGCCATCCCTGGGACAAGCTGTGGTATGTCCAGCCTGTGGAGCTGGAAAAACTTGGGGAGGGGATCTCAGACCTGCGGGATCTGTCATGGGAGAGATGTTTCAAGCCCCTGCACTTGCTCCTCCTGATGTATGCATGAACAATTTGGGGGTTTCAGCTGAATCCTCACCCATTTGGTCGGGGTCAGTGGGTGCTTGGGGTGTTTGAGGCAGCAGACTTGGCTCCCTCATCACGGACTGGGGCTGTTAGGCTTCGCCTGCTCCGTGGAGCCCCAGAGAGGGCTGGCAGGATCTCAGGATCTTCCCAGGCAGGGCAAGTGCCTGTCCTGCTCCTAGCAGGGATTTGCTTGAGCTGTTCCTCCCCAGCACACTCAGTGCTGAGCTCTGGAGATCACTGAGCACCTCCCTGACACTCCACGGCCAGATACGCTCCTGAGTCTCGGCCTGGAGATCAGGTACCTCCCTTCCTTTTTGCAGGTTTGTTTCACAGCAGCATCACAGCTGCATCCTTTCTCTGTGCCCGTGCCCCTTCTCTGTGCCTTCATACCTTCTCTGTGCCCACATCCTCTGTGACTATGTTCCTTCTCCGTGCCCACCTCTCCAGTCCCGTTTCCAGTGGCTCCTGAAGGATGACTCCGGGCCGATGCAGAGCTGTCCAAATTCAGTTCCTCAGTGACATCTTGTGCTGGGAATGCTCAGCGCAGGCAGGAGCTGGGAAAAGTAGTTCCTGCAATTGTTTTTTCCTGCCCTCCCCTACACTGACATTGTTGTGACCAGCAGTGAAACCACGGGGATTTGCTGAGCTCATTTGTAAGGTTTTCTTTGGGAACATCTTGTCCTTCCACGGAGACAGCCAGACAGTGGCATTGCCTCTGACAGAGCTGGGCACAAAGCTCTGGAAAAGCAACCACTTCCTTCAAAACATTCCTTGTGCTAACTCTTTTGTGCCATTTTGAGATAATAATAATTCACCCCAGGTTCCTTGCTGTGATGAGACTGCACATATGAATTCTTGGGCTGCAGTTCAAACCTTGTTTCTCAGCCAGGTGCCACAGAGAAAATTCCCTTCAAAGGCTCTAATGGCACCAGTCACCCCTGGGACACTCGCCTGGTCTTAGCAGGGAAAGCCTCCAAGCACTGCCTGCTGTGCCACCAGAGCTGCAGCCCTGCAGCATCCAGCTGGGACTGGAGTTCGTGATGCAAAACCAGGTCTGAGTTTCTGAAGAAACTTTATTCTCAGACCCAAACTCAGAGATGAAATGTAAAAAAGACACTTTTTGGTGGAAGTGAAATCTGATGGGGTTTCTGTCAGGATGGTGGTACCCGAAGCAGAGGAAATCCCTGAGCTGGCAGCCCTGCCAGTGGCAGGGAGACCAACAAGGGATGCTCCAGGCTGCTGTGGGGACTGTGCCAAGCCCTCGTGGGTCACCGTGGCCTTGCAGAGCACTGACCTCCCAGCTCCCAGTGCCCCCTGGCTGTGACGTTATGCCCTCAAGGCCACTGTCCCTGTCCCCACCATGCCCAGGCAGGTGCTGCTGGCATAGAGGGGCCGGTCCCTGCTCACAGTGGCTGCAGCTGGCATGGGAAGCTCAGTACAGCCCATGGCTGGAACACACACCATGGACACAACCATGCTGCTATATCCCACACGGGGAACGTGGCCCAGGCCAGATAACACACATCCAAGTTGTTCCATGGGCACTCTCGGCCACACCAGCAATGGGAATAAATCCTGAAGAAGCTGTTATGGATGGCTTGAGAAGCCGTAAAATGTGAAGAAACATTTGAATGTGAGACAAATAGGTGAGGAGGGAATTTGGCACAGGAGGAGATGCAGTTTAGAAGGGGAGGCCACGCCATGCATATTTCATGGGTCAGCCCTCAGCACAGGCCTCATGGCAAGGAGTAACAGCAGCCGCTCTCAGCATCCAGGAAGGAGAGCTGTGGGATGATTGCTCTTCCTGCCTCGTGGCAGAAGTGGGCAGGGGCACAGGACCTGGAAGCTGCTGGCTGTGCTCCCCCAGTGTGGGATCAGCCTTCCTCACCCTCCTCTTCCTCCAGCCCAGTGCCAGGCTAAAGGCAATCCTGCCCCATCCTCAGGGCTGGGGCTCTGTCCTCACTGTCCCGCAGCTCCGTGAGCTCTCCAGCCCTGCTGCCCCAGCACTCTGTGCTTCCATCATTGCTCCTCTGAGGTTTCCTTGGAGCGTGCTGACTCAGGTCCTCCTCTGTCAGGTGTTTCTCACTGACCATATGCCTGACTTGTGCCCAGCACCTGTGCTACCAAATCACTCCCACCGCAGGCCAGCATGCAGGGGGGACACCTACACCCTGCAGGTGGATCCTCAGCCCTCATCTGGCTCTGCCACCGTGCCCCTTGGAGCAGCAGGTGCAGGGATGGCAGGAGCTGGGTGGGTCAGAGTCTGACGTGGATCCACTGAAAACCCAGGAGAAGGTGGACATGAGGACTGCGCTTCCCAAATTGCAGCCATGTGTGGGTTCTCATCTTGTAGAGGGTTATTTTTCTTCACAAGAGGTTTCATCTCCCTCTGTGCAAGTCTTCAGGGAGAACTCCAGATCCACTACTGCCCACTCCGAGGGGATAAACCCCTTTGGGGTGCACAGGAGCTCTCAGCCTTAGGATGGGGTGTGTTTGGATAATGAGTTGGTACTCTCTGACCTTCCCCAAGCACTCTGTCAGCCTCAGTGTCAGACTCTGACTTGTGCCACAGTATGGACCACACTCTGGCAGCAGGATGGAGGAAGCCTGAATGATGGAGGAAGCAGGATGGATGAAGTTCCCCAGCCTTCCCTCTCACAGCTGGGGAACCAGGGAACTGCATCCTTCCCCTTGCGCCTGGTGCTGCAGAGGCCCCGGGATGTTCAGCTGCTCTGGCAGGATTAGGGGTGATCCTCATCCAGGTATGGCACAGGCAGGTGAGGCTGCAGCACTCCGTGTCCTGCCTCCGTGAGACCAGAGTAGGAGTTTTGGGAACTTGCTGGTCACCTGGGGAGTCACAGGGTGGAAGCTCCAGCTCCTTGGCTGTTCCTTTGGGTTGGGGGCCCTGTGGGGAGCAGCTGAGAGCTGCCACAGACCCTGCAGAAGAAAGAGATGCTGGGTGGCTCCTCTTGCAGCTGATCTCCTGGCCAGCCCAGACCTTGCTCTCCCAGCATGGTTGGGATTTTGAAAACTGGGCTGTGTTCTGATCCCTGGCATTTTCCACTTGCATCCCCATGATCTTTGGTGAATCACTTGTAACCTAAGAAATAAATGCCCTCTTGATTCTCCCTGCAAGTTCCTGGGTGAGGCTCAGAAGCCATGAGAGAATACCCAGGTGAATTCCTGTCTCCTTAAAGGTCAATGCTATTAAAAAAATACGTTGCCTCTGAAAGGGAACCTAGGAAATATCCAAGGCAGGGACAGACACATCAGACTTACCACATCAGCTAATTACTTTTTTTTGCAAAGAGTCCTTCTCTTTTTCCATCCACTGGCAGAAGGGAATCATTTGAGATGTCCACAAGTGTGCTTGGGGAAAAAGGAACGTCAGTGAAGACCTGAAACAATTTTGCTGCTCTTACAGCTGAGAAAGGATCATGCTGGAAGGTTTCTCTGGAAGCGGAGCCTGGGGAATGGACATGAAAAGCCTTTTTTCCTGGCTGACTCCCTTGGCGGGTGAGTTGTTTACAGAGCCTGTATGCCAGAGTGTCTGGAAGGGAGCCAGCTCTATTTTAGCCCTTTGTAAATGATTTAAACACCTCGTGCTGGGGAACATTCCCAGGAAAGGGGCTGCTTGGCTCTTCTTCCTGGGCGGACCAGGACTGTGGTGGTGGGAGGCAGAAGGAGCCAGCCCTGGCAGGGACAGCAGGAGCGTATGGTGGGGATGGCTGTGCCCCTCCTGTCCCCCAAGTGCTGCTGCTGAGACCAGAACCAGCTGCTCCTAGTCCAGATGGCCAGAGGCATCCTCCCAAACCCCTCCTAGGTGATGTTCCTAAGGAGCCTGTCTATTCCTTTTTGCACCCCTTGCCTGTCAGGAGCATTCCCAGGGGAGGCCAAAGGTCCCATGTGCCCTGTGGGATCCCAGCGAGGTGGGGACATGGGGCAGAGCTCCCTGCAGCACCTGGGGGCAACCACACATCATGGGACTGGGGACAAGCTCCTGAGGCTGGAGCAGGCAACTCCAACCCCCCTTACCCTTGAGGACCTGGCTGCTCCTTATTGATTAATGTAGTGGCTCATTTCTCTAAAAATAGGCTCTTAATTACTGAGCCTCTGGAAACAGAGTTGTCTCACAGCAAAACCTGATTGATTCAAGGGCAGCTGCAGCTCCAGGTCCAGCGAGGGCCCTGTGGCCACAGAGCCTGGATGGCCCCTGCCAGAGATAGTTCCTGGCCACAGGAGGTTTCAGGCTGGTTCAGGTCAGTTCCCAGCTTGCAGCAGCTGATGGATGTTTGTTTTTCCCAAGTGTTACTTTTGCTTCTTAACTTTCTGTGTATTTAATTGTGAGCAGGTGGCACTGAGGGGCACTTGACTTCTCTTCCAGCGGAACAAAATGGAAGGAAAAATGTTCATTTTTGCCTTGTGCTCCTGAACTGTCTGTAGAGAAGGGAAAAAGTTGTTCTGGTTTCTGTATTTCTTTATTTCTGTATTTCTTTGTTTCTTTCTTTTGTGTTGTTTTCCCACCTTCTTCCTTTACATGGGCAAATACTTTGTGGGAGCCTTCATGCTTTTCCCTTATTCTCCTGTCCCAGAGAAGCTGTGCAAGATCCCAAAAAGGCTGAAAAGAGAAAAAAAATGGAAAATAGAATTGAAAATAGATTTATTTTCTGGGGTTCTTTCATCTCTCTGAGTTTTGGTTCTTGTGTCAGGAGCGTCTTGTCATGTCCTGGAGATGAAGAGGGGGTACTTGAGAGCCCTGTGGCCCGCACCCTCCCACCAGCACCACAACCTCTGTGCAGCTGAGTGTAGGCTGGTAAGGGGAATACAGGGGCCTTCTGAGACAAATTAAGGAGAAAAAGGGAAGAGTGGCTGCAGTTGCTGGCTGCCAGCATTGGCCCTGCCTCCCTCCCCGGCCAACGTGAAGGCCATCTGTCACCTGGCAGATCACCTGGACACCGCTCTCCATCTCCATCTGCTCCTGTCCAGGCTCCATATCTGCTGTGTCTCCCTCCACCTCCCCTGTGGGCTCTTGTCCTGTGATCCCAGCCAGTCCCTGCCCCAGAGCTGGAATGGGCACCACAGGGCCAGGGGATGCTCAGAGAGTCCTGAACTCCACAAACCCACAGGTCCTTGCTCACTGCACGGGCTGCATATCCTTGCTGACCTACTCATAGGTCTTTTTCACCCTTTATATTTTATTTTTTCCAAGGCTGAATATTTCACTCTGGTGGTTGTGTGGCTACATTTTGCTCATTCAAAGTTTCTTCCAGTTGAAGTTTTATAGGTAATTTTTTAATTCTTTGCCCAAGGAAGTATCAAAGTGAGCATCCCTCCTCAGAGGGATTCAAGCCATGGCATCTACAGGGGAGGCTCACCCTGCTGAGCCCCATTCCTGCTGTCCCACAGACATGACAGCCACCCCAGGGCAGGGGAGAGCACAGGACAGAGCCCCTCCAGAGCTCTGGAGTATTCTCCACCAGGGACAGCCAAGGGGACACTGGGTCTGGGACAGCAGTGCTGGCAGCTGTCACCAGAACTCACACCTTGATTCTATGAGAACTCAAATAATGTTTCAATGTCACCAGCCAAATTTCTGCAGATTTTCCTGGAGAAAGGAGAAGGCAACACTCCAAGTCCCTGTTCCTCAAGCTGGCAACGAGACAGCTTTCCACTAGAATGATAGAATTTTTTTTCTTAATGCAGGCCAAAGTAATTTTCTCTCATTAGAGCTCCTGATACAGCTGGAAAAACGAACTCTCTCTCCAACGCCTCATCTGCCAGTGAAGGGCAGCATCCCCCCAGCAGATCTTGGGCCGATTGGCTGCCCCAGCTTTTCGTCCCTCTGGCTGCAGCTCTTTGCACTGGAACTTGGAAAGAAAAATAGTCCGGGATGGAAAATGTCAAGTCTAAAGGGTAAAGTTGGAGTCAATCCAGGTGGGACTTGGCAGAGAGACCCAGCAAAGGCTGTTCCTCGTGCTGACATTTTTGCTCTGTGCTTTGGAGAGCCTCTCTGCAGCTCTGCTTCAGCCAGGTGAGGTTCTGCCGGTGTAAGAGGTGATGTTAACACCACCACATGTGACTTTCTCTGGGTTTTCCCGTTTTCCCAAGTTTTTTTTTGTCTCTGGACACCCCACTCCCAGAGGTGGCCCAGAGGCTTTGATCCTCTGGCTGCTTGTCTACAGCAGATGCTGCACATCTGTGGCAGCACCGGAAAAACCCTGACATAGCCCAGGTAAATCACCTGATGGAAATGAGGAGCTGGGATCTTGTTGCAAGCTCTGGTTACTGGAAACCAAAAGCAAGGAGTTACTCTGTGTCTGTGCATTGCGGGCTATCTCTGGGATGCACACGAGGCTGCTTTTAACAAGGGACATGCTGGAGACTGCTGTGACTCCATCTCCCTCCTGTGAATTCTTCCACTCAGGTCTTGCCAGAGGATGCCAACCCATCCTTGCAAGGTTTGAAGAGCTCTGCAGGAGGACCTTCATGGGCTGTACTGAGTCCTGGGCTCCTCTGCACCAGGAAGGACCCCACAGCACTCCATGGGGACCCCATGAGTCACTGAGAAAGTCCCCAAGTGCTGACGCCAAAGGCCTCAAAATTCACCTGTGGAGAAACAAGGAGATTAGATCCGAGTCATTCCAAGAGTTTAAACCTTTTTTGTGTTACTAAAAGGGTGTCTTTATGCTTTGGGTATTTTTTTTTTCCAATAAAGAGAAAGGCAGCAAATTCAAGGCAAAAAAAAAGCAAATTGAAGATGAGAGATGAACCTGCTCCACTGTAAGTTTGGAGAAGTCATCACCAAATTAGATGTGGGGTTGCTGTCCTCTCCTTCCCTCCAGGGAGCACTGTGGCATCTCCTCTCCCCTGGGTTTTGGAGAGAACGGATTTGTGTTTCTTACCCAGAAACACAAATAAAGCTCCGACAACCTGCCTGTGCAGGTGTCTTGTTCCCTGCTTTGCTGACTGTGTTCCTTCATCAAGAGGATGATGAGAGGCCAAAGACACACCAGGACCTGTGCATGGTCAGGAAGGGGCTGCTCATCCCTAGGGAGGTGGATGTGCCTTTGTCCTGGAGCAGAGCTGCTTAAAGCACCATGATGCAGACGTGATCCTCAGTAGATGCTCTTGCCCCTCTTTCGGTCACATCATCCACCTGAGACAGCAACTCAGCTGGGACATGATTTTGGGTGGAGCACGTGGTGGTGGCAGCGGTTCCTGGCTGTCCTGTGCTGAGGGGACAGCTGGGAACAGCCAGGAGGGTGAACTGGGGCTGGCTGTAGGTTGGGTGTGCTGGTGGAGCTGTTGGAGAGAGTTCAGTAGAGGCCATGGAGATGCTCTGAGGGCTGGAGCCAGGCTGGGAGAGCTGGGGGTGTTCACCTGGAGAAGAGAAGGCTCCAGGAAGATCCCAGAGCCCCTTCCAGGGCCTAAAGGGGCTCCGGGAGAGCTGGAGAGGGACTGGGGACAAGGGACGGAGGGACAGGACACAGGGAATGGCTTCCCACTGCCAGAGGGCAGGGATGGATGGGATATTGGGAAGGAATTGTTCCCTGGGAGGGTGGGGAGGCCCTGGCACAGGGTGCCCAGAGAAGCTGTGGCTGCCCCTGGATCCCTGGCAGTATCCAAGGCCAGGTTGGACAGGGCCTGGAGCAGGCTGGGATAGTGGAAGGTGTCCCTGCCCGTGGCAGGGGGGGGCACTGGATGGGCTTTGCAGGTCCCTGAAGCATTCCCGTATTCCATGACGGGAACGCGGAGGACGCGGAGGGGCCGAGGCGGTGGCACCTCTCGGCCGCTGGGTGGCGCTGCGGCCCCGCTCCCGGAGCTCCCCGGGCCGGTCGCGGGGACACCGCGAGCTGCGGCTGCCATCGGGCACGTCGTCCTGCTGTCCCTGCTCCTTTTCCTTGGGTGTGTCCATCCCCAGCCCAGGGTCTGGCCCGCTCTGGAAGCGGCTGCTTCCGTGAATTTATCCCGCCTCAACCCCTCAGGCTCCTCCAGCCTCTGCCTTGCTCTCCTCCCACCCCTCCCTCAGTACAGCTCTGGAGGCCCTCCAGCTCTCCTGAAAACTCCAGTTATCTGGCTGTTCTCTAGCCGAGATGTCCTGGTGTCCATCCTCCAGCCTGAGCCCGGGCCCTTCAGGCAGCAGGGTGAGCAGTGGGCAGGGGTGTTCAGCTCTCCCATAGTGTGGGTGGAATTTGCGAGGTGTCAGGGACTGGGCAAGGTCCCCAAGCAAACCCAAGGTGAGTGTCCCAGGTGGGTGGCACTGAGGTTGCCCTTGGATGGTGGCATCTATTCCCTCACTGCCTGCCCCCACCAGGGCTCCTGCAGGGTGCTGGGAGGGCCAGGTGGGCTGGGGACACCTGGGTTGTCCCCTGTTCATATGCTATGGGACATGGCAGCTCTCTGAATGAGCCCTCCTCCCCTGCATATTGTCATCCAGCCCCAGCAGTGCCAAGTGCCCATGTGGGATGGTGAGGGGTGCTGGGCAGCAGAGGTGAGCACATGCAGGGCTGTGCAGACTGTGTGTGTGTGTATCCCTGGAGGTGCATGCGAGGGGGATTTGGGCAGAGGAGGGTGTTTATTGGGTTACACACGTGTCCAGAGGGTGGGATAAGGAAGGGGTGTGTGCATGGAGCAGTGCCCAGCAAGACCAAGGTGGGTCCATCAGCCCTGTCCTTGCTCTGCCCCAGGGGTGCCTGGCTGGTGCAGGGCTCTCCAAAAAGGCTGCTTTCCAGGCTGTCCCCCATACACCTCATCCTGGCCCAAATGGCAATGAAGTTTTATGGCTGCTCCCGGGAGCTGCTGTGGAGAGATCCTGGGAGGAGCTCGCAGCCCATCCATTACACACTGACTTGGCATTTATGAGGAACCTGAAGCAACAAATTCTCCCTGGGACATGCGTGGGTGTCGGTGTGAAGGATGGGCTCAGCAAAATTCCCGCAACCCCTGCCTCTGCCTGCTCCCTCCTGGCACCCACAGGACCACTGTTGGCTGGCCCAAGGTCTGCCTTTTCCCACACTCCGGAGTCCCCTTTGCCACACTGCAACGTGCCCATCTGCCAGCCTGGCCCACATCACAGCCGGGCAGGGGTGGGTACAGCTGTGGTTGAGTGTCTCGCCAGGACAGACACAGCTCCCACAGCCTGGCTCTCTGGTGCCAGGAATTACTGGGGTACCAGTTTGATTTTACAGACAGGCGTGGTGGCATCTGGAGTGTTGCACCCTGCTGTGCTTCCCAGTACAAGACAGATGCTGGTTACTGGACTGAGTCCAGGAAAGAGCTGTGAGGGTGGTTAAACCACCCATGAGAGAAGCAGTGCTCTCTACCCTTGGAGATATCCCAAAGCCTGTGGGCTATAGCCCAGAGAATCCAGCTTTAGGTGACCCTGCCTGAGCAGGGATGGCACTGGACCATCTCCAGAGGTTCCCCAACCTCAGAGTGCTGTGAGTCAGTCATGAGAGTGTTGAGCCCTGGAACAATGGGGCAAATGTCCAAGGCCAGAGGACAAAGAGAAATAAGAATCCAGTTTCGTTTTCTTTTGGAAGCATCTCTAGTTGCAGAGGATGGACAGCAATGAAGGGAAAAGCTGGATAGTGGTGGAAGATGCAAGAGAACTGAAGTCCCAGACCTCCTTTAGCTGTCCAGCATCACCAGAGAACACCAAAGGGAAATGTGGCATGTTCCCAAATAAAAGAGCAATTCAGGCCCAGTCTCATATTTCTCCACCTATAAGCGGATCATAATAACAAAAAAAAGATGATAAACAATATACGGTTTGTCCAAAACTTGGCAATTCTTTCCATGAAGGGTGCTGGGATTCTGATGAAACCTGGTTTTATCATGACGTTTTGCTCTGTGAGAAAGCTCTTGGTTGTAGCCAACACTGTGTATTGCTCAGCAGAGCACAGACGGCCTGACAACGATTTGGCTGCTAAAACTTCTAAAAATAAAAGCCATCATTTTTTCTTTCTTTTTTTTTCCTCTCTAAAGAAACGTTGCAGCATCACACCTTCCTCCCAGTACAAACTGTCAAACCTCTTCAGGCTGAGGGGCTGTGCATGACACTGAACTCCAAGATTGTGTCATTTTAGTTTTCTGCACTATTTTATTCTAAAAATGGGGTATTTTCTCTGGTCTTGGCAGAAAAAAAGGAGGAAAGCAAAGGTGATAGGGTGGGTTCAAACACTTTTTGTTGTTTGGGGCTGCCCACAGAGGAGCGTTTGGGGGGCTCTTCTGGAACCGTCCGCTCTGATGAGGAGGCATGGCTGGAGCTCACCCCTCTGCTCTCTGGGGTGGGGATGGTTCCTGGTGGTCTGTGCTGAACTGGTTTGAACTGGGAGCTCCATCCTGCAGCATTGCCCCTCACAGCAGCAGGGCAGCTGCCTGAGGCTCCCTTTGTGCTGCCCCTGGGCTGAGTGACAGAGCTGACGCTGCTGCTGGTCATTGCTTAACAGCCAGGAGACTTCAGAGTGGGGCTGCAGTGCGTGAACCAAAATTAAATAACAATAATAGATTATTTTCATCTGACTATGTATATATCTATATCTATATCTATATCTATATCTATATATCTATATCTATATCTATCAATTTAACAGGCTTTACTCAAAGCCGTGCACCTCCCATCACCTGAAATGTCCAGTTAAGAGGAATTGCTTTAACTTGCAGATGTTTTGAAGAAGCTTCTACCCTCCTTCCCAAGGGAAACTTGGCACCACTGAGTGTCTGTCAGGGGTTGGAGGTCCCTGGTGTCTTGTGAATCCACAGAGGTGTGACCCTTGCATTTGGACATGTCCACCAGTCATGCTGTAGGAAAATAAAAGGCATCCAGACCACGAGAACAGACCTGCCACGCCCCTTGCCTCTGCTCTCAGCCCCCCAGCTTTGGTTGGAACACCTATTGCTCTCAGTTTTACCCATCTCCCATGTTTTCACTCAGATTGTACTTCCCTGCCTGTTCCTGGGAATGCACCAGAGGCTTTGCCTAATGGATCACATCCATAGTTTCTTCCCCCACTAGACCAAATACCCTGGCAAGGGGGGAAATTAGATCACCCTGATATAATTTGTTCCTGGTAGAGTTGTGTTGGCTGGTTTTAATCCTTTATTTCTATCACATTATTGGTACTTACAAATGGATTGTTCAACAATTTGTTCCAAGATTTTTCAAGGAACTGAAGCCAGCTTGGTTGATCTGTAACTCCCCAAATTCCTAATTTCCTTTATTTATGTATTTTTATTTTTCACAGAAAAAGTGCTTTTTCTGCACTTCCCCAGGATCCCCTAAGCCTTCAAAATTTGTCACAATCTGCTGCTAATTGTTCAGAGGTTGCTTACATTTTCCAGGGTGATTTCTCTTGACCCCTGGCTACTCAATGCACCGAGCTTCTCTCGCTAATAGTGATGGCTCTGGGCACTGGTTACAGGCTTGCACTGTGCAGCCACGGTGAGGAAGTCACTGTTTGTGCCTTTGTGTCATCCCTTTGGTTCTTTCCATCACAAGACAAGAATGCTGACTCTTTTTTTCTTTTCATTGCACTTCCAGTATATTTCTGGAACTTATTTCCTTTCCTTTTATGCCCCTCACTGGCTGTAACACTCTCTGCTCCTTACCCTTTCTCGTTCTGCCCCCATGTGCTTGAGCTTTCCCTTTATACTCATCCTTATACCCTCATTCCCATTTTTATAGGATTCCTTTTTGAATTGCAGGACACTAAAGTGCTCCTGATGCAGCAATATTGGCCTTTTACTGTTGTCCTGTGGTTCCTCTGCAGCAGGAAGTTTAGCAGCTGTGTACCTCATATACTCCCTTTTAGTAACTTCCCTCAGTCCAGTATTTCTGATTTTTTCCTTGGGATGCCCTCCTGAGGGATGTTGCTGGTGGAAAGGCATCCCCCCCAAATTTGTTCTGTTCATGTTTGTGCAGCCACCTGTCTTTTTTTGGATTCTTTCATTTAATTTCAAAACCGATGAACCGCTGTTGGTGATGGCTCTGCCCCACACGACCCAACTGGTCCTTGCATACTGGTCAGAGGATGGAAGAGCTGCCCCCACCCTACCACCCCTGAACAGCACTTTGGAATAAAAAAAGTATCCAGAGAACTTTCCAAATGATTTTTGGGTGGGCTGTGTCCTCCTGCATTTGTTTGTGTGATGGAATGTCAAAATGGGATGGTTTAGACATAAAAAATTGCTGTTTATTCAGCCAAATGCTTGCTGAATGGAGCCTTAACTTGAGAATAATTGCAGATAAAACAAAGCTATATTTTTGATGAATAAATTGTTCTTCTTTCAAATGTGCTCAATTTGAGGTTTAGTGCCATGATAAATCTTCACTAACTTCTCTTCCTGAGAGAAGCAGCAGCAGGGAGGGAACGTGCCCAGCCTGATGTGGGACAGATGGTCCTAGCAGTGATCCTACAGGGAAGTGGAGCCTCCTCCCTCTGGAGGGAGTGATGGGGACCTGCCAGGTCTGAGCCTGAACATATAATGGGAAGGGGGAGTGGGAGGGCAGGAGGGGTGGGTTAAAGAGTGGTTATCACCACCAAAATGCCACACTTGTTCTCTAGTCAGAGTCAGTCTATCTACTCATCCCTTTATCTGTCCATCCCTTTATCCATCCATCCCTTTATCCATCCATCCATCCATCCATCCATCCCTACATCCATCATCCATCCATCATCCATCCATCCATCATCCATCCATCCATCCATCATCAATCCATCCATCCATCCATCCATCATCCATCCATTCATCATCCAT
>VXAZ01010109.1:175248-263995 GCA_013399875.1 Gymnorhina tibicen
CATCCATCCATCCATCCATCCATCCATCCATCCCTCCAGCATCCATCCATCCATCCTCCATCCATCCATCATCCATCCAGACATCCATCCATGAACTGGGTTTGCATGGCCAGGTTTTGGTAGCAGGGAGGCTCCAGGGTTGGCTGCTGTGAGAAACTGCTAGAAGCCTCTCCTATGTCCAGCAGAGACAATTCCAGCTGGCTCCAGGTTGGACCTGCCACTGGCCAAGGCTGAGCCCAGTAGTGACAGTGGGAGCAGGACTTGTGATCCTGTGGGTGACTCACATGAGAGCAGCCTGTTCCTGAAGGACTGACCCTATGGAGGGACCCACGCTGGAGCAGGTGAGGAGTGAGAGGAGGAAGCAGTGGCACAGAAAACGTGTGATAGGGACCACAACCCTGTCCCCCTGCACTGCTGGGGGGAAACAGGTGTAGAAATCAGGAGTGAAGTTGAGCCCAGGAAGAAAGGAGGGGTGGGTGGATGGTTTAAGGTTTGGGTTTATTTCTTATTGCCCTACTCTGATTTAATTGGCAATAAATTGTATTTTCCCCAACCAAGTCTGTTTTGCCTGTGATGGTAACAGGTGAGTGATTTCTGCCTGCCTTTATCTTTATCCAGAAACCTTTTGTTATATTTCCTGTCCTCTGTCCAGCTGAGGAGGGCAGTGATGGAGAGGCTTTGGTGGGCACCTGGTGTCCAGCCGGAGCCAACCTACCACAATCTGCTGCCTGTAATGGTGGGAAGTGGGAAAAGGGACTGTGTATCCTGCAATGTACATGCTGAAAGCTGGGTCGCGGAGAGATTTTCCAGCTTTCTACCAGCGTCCGTGTGAAAGTCCTTGCTTTCACACGGATGCTGGCCAAAAACAGTCAGAGGTTTTTGTAAACTAGTCCCTTTATCTTGCAGGTGCAAGATGTTACGCAGTATTGTTGTGATACTGACTGGAGAAATATTTTGAAATGGGTGTTGTAGTGTTTAACCAATCATTCTAAGAGGTAGATGGTCAAGGACCAATAACCTTATGCCATTCAAGCGAACTAAGTTATATAAACCCATCTGTAAATTAATAAATTATTCTATTTCTTCCTGGATCCAGCTGTGTAATTTCTAACTCCATCCCCGGTACAACAGTGACACTGCAAAACCCTTGGAGCCAAGGAGGCAGAGGTGCACAGTTCAAAGCACATCTTTGTGCTTTGGGGGCTGTGGAAGTCTGGAGAGGCCACAGCTGCAGCCCCATGCAGCAGCCAGGGGAAGGTGAGCAGGAGGCTGGGATGTGGACAAGGGCTCAGCCATGAGCTGGGAGATGGAAGGAAGCCAGAAACTGTGGGCAGTCAGAAGCACCAGAAAACAATTTCCCATCCCAGAATGTGAAACCATGTTCTGTGGTCTCTGCAATTGATACTTAATGAATACCTCAGGAAACATGATTGCAGTAGCCCGATGGCTGCAAAAATTTCATCACCAGGCCTGTCATATCCTTGGGGCAGTGGGGACTGTTCTGCTTGGAAGGTTCTCCCAGCACAGCCTTTTTCACTCCACGTCCTTGTTGGTTCTGCCTATCGTCTGTGACCACTGGATCGGGACTGGGAAGCAATGGCCAGTCCCCATGGGGACCATGCCAGTCCAGAGGGATGCTGGAGGGGACTCTGCCCTGCTGGGAGAGGTGGCAATGCCCATCATTGTGAGCTGTCCTTCTGTCCTGCCCCTCACATCTCTGCCAAGGTCCGAGAGAAGAGCGGGCTCTGCCCTTTGTCTGGCACAGACTGGACAGTGTAGGATCCAGGGCCACAAGCATGGACCTGTCTGGGGGCATCTGCTGCTTGTGCCGCCAGGCAGGGCAGAGCTGGCCTCTGACCTAGTGGGCTGTGAGGGCTGCCCAGTCCTGCCCTGGGAACAGCAGTGGCTCAGAGGGCCACATGTCACAAATGTGACCTCAAAGGGGAAATGCTAAGCTGCTCTGCTTTGGGAGAAGCTTAGCACTTAAAGCTGATTTCAACAGCTTTTGCCTAAAGTTTTAAGACCCGTCACTAATCAGCAGCTGGTTTATGGCTGTTGTAAAAGATCAAGTAAAAATAAAGAAATCTACCGAAGTTGAGGGAGCGCTTCCCAGCTCCTGCATCCATCATGGCCGAGCTGACATTTACGAGCGCAGGGAGCCATAAATCCACGCGGGGCTGACATTGGCCCGGGACTCAGTGCTGAAGGGGAAGTGTTGTGTCTGAATCTGTGTCCTGCCCTGGGAGAAACTTCATTAATGCTTTGCACAGTGAGACAGATGCATCCAAGCCCTGGGACATTCATGCCCAGATTTTGCAGGCTCTTCTACCCGCACCTGCTGCAGCCTGGCACTCCTGGTATGTGGTTTTATGCTCCTGAGCCTCATTGGGGCAGGAGATCCGGGTGTTTGGTTGGGAGGGGGAACAGGAAGTGGCACATATTGCTGTGATTCTGGTTACTCTCCTGCCTCCTCTGATTTGTGGAGCAGTTCTGGTGCAAACTCCCTCCCTCCTCAGACTTGGAATTGAATGGAAGAAGTTGGTCCAGGGGGGCTCCTTGGTGCATAACTGCTTGTTTGCTGGATGGAGCTGCTCTGCCTCAGGTTCTGGGATGCTCTGGGTCATGGGGAAAATCACCTTCAAGGGATGGCCATGGTCTGAGGTGTCTCTTTTCAGACTACAAGCACTTCTGTGGGTAGCAGGTGCAGACACTGCTGCCACAGGAACCCGCTGGGGAAGGCTCCTGGCCCTGCACTCCAGGCTTGTGGTAAAATTCAGTGAAAAGAGAGGGTGTTGTGGGCAGCCCAAGTGTCCTGGCTCCTGTCTTTGGGCACAGCTGGGACCTCCTGGGGCAGTGGGAGCTGCAGCTGGGAGTGGAGGAGCTGGAGTGATCTCATCTGGCCCCTAGTGCTGGGGCTGGAAATGTCTGTGGGTTTGCTCAGCCCAGTGCAAACCTGAGCTGAGCCTGTTGGCAGCAGAGACCAGAGCCAGCCACCTCCCCTGGTGCTGGCAGCTGTCCCAGAGCACTCTGTGTGTGCACAAACCTTGTGCATGGTGGTTATCACCTGCTCTGGCCAAGCCTCCTCTCCTCAGAGTGCAGCACCTCAGTCCTTTCCCTGTCAGCCACAGAGCAGGAGCAGGAATGAGCATAGGGCAGCTGAAGTGAGGGGAGGTCAAGGGAATACTCCATCCCCAGCCTGGTGAGCACAAGCAGAATGAGGTGCCTGTGGAAGCCAGTGATGTGTGGCAAGGATGCCTTGGCCATCATCAAGGCGATGTGCTCACTTAGCCATCAGTTCCAGCAGCCCTGCTTCCAGGGCAGGACCTCACTCCATTGCCTTGGAAAATATTTTCTTTGCAAATCTAAGGAAATCATGTGTGTGTGTGTGCAGGGGAGAGGCCTGAGATGTCCCCAGCCACCACCTTGCTGTGCTTACACATAAATTGACATCTTGTAGGAGAGCTGTCCAGAATACTGAGTAATTATAGCTCACCCTGAATCACAGACGAATGCGGGCACAGCAGCTCTCTTACAAATCACTGCAAAAGCCATGCAGATTACACCCTTCTTCCCCCCATTAAAGGACTGCATTTGTGCTGTAAACAGTAAAAATAGTAAGTGTTGTTATTAATGAGGATGTGCCGCAACTGCTGACTCGGAGGCACAGCTCGTCTCCATATGGCCATTACAGTTGAAGGACAAAACCAATATTTTATGTTTCTCACAGTTATTGTTCATCAAATGTTTATGAAAATGCATAATGACTGCATATGATGAGCGTGCTTTTCAATAACAGGAGTGAGATGAGGAGCCATGTGAATTTCCAATCCAAATAAGTAAGACCATTAAATTAATAGCTTAATTACACGATAAATTTCAAAACACTTTCCAGAATGCATTTTATTTTTATTTAACCTAATAACATGTTTAGCTGCGACTCTTTCTGGGATTCGTGTAATAAGCTCGCAGAAGTGGTGATGCTTCCCTGAGTCTCAGTTTGTATTTTTATTGCTGTTCTGGAGGGTGCTGAGGGTGGGGTCCTGCTGCTGTGTGGTCCCATGGCACACACCAGGCTGGGGATCTGTGATCACGGACAGGATCTGAGAGGGCTCTGAATTCCTGCTCCCAGAAATGCTGAATGCATTACAGTGCTGATCTCTATCCAGCAGGACCTGTGTGGGTTTATTCTCCCACTCACACACTCTGAGGTGCTCCCTGCCAGCTCAGGGCCCTGCACAGGCTGTGCAAGTGAGATTCAACAGTGCATCTTTCAAGCAAGCAATTGCTGTTAATTACCTTCACTTCTTCGCTGCAGCTGTCCAGCTTTGTGCCAAGTCCCTGTGGTGCCATTCCCAGCTCTGAGTGGGTGACTGAATCCTCTGGCTGAGGACAGCATCTCCACTTTGTCGGGGCTGTTGATGAAGTGGGAGATGAACAGAAAGAGAGCTGCAGGAAGGGCGGAGTGGCTGGAAAAGCTGCCTTGGCCTGGGCAGTGAGGGGCAGGTGCTCCAGTGAGCTACCTGCAGAGCAGGAGCCCTTGCTTTGGGAGAGCAGCGCTGGTGAGAGACAGGAATTTGAGTGAAGCAGCACATAGAGAAGAGCCCGTGGTATAAACAGTCACTAGGATGAGTCAGTCCAGAAATAAAAGATGCACATGAACAACTTAATTAAGGATCTATCAGATTTGGTGTCACTGACAATCTCCTCCCAAGGAGCTGTCAGGGAGCCTTGGGTCTCTGCCTTACTGTGCTTTGAGGTCAGTGGAGAGGGGGGCTGAGAGATGCTGTGAGCTAAATCCTGCAGGTTTGAGGTGTGTGGGGGCTGCTATGGCTGTGATCCTTCCTCCACATCTCCTTCCCTTGACCCTGCCCATGTACTCATCCCCTTGAAGCCACGTGTCTCTGTGCACCTCCAGTTCCTCCTGCACATCCCTTGTGGTGCCTGCTCACCCAAAAAAACAGTGCTCACACCATGGCCCAAGAAAACTCTCTCGGAATGGTCTTGTAGCAGTTTTGGGAACAGCCAGTGGTGTCCCATCACTGTCGTCTCATGGATGGGCTCCGGGCTTGGCCTGTGCACATCACTTCAGAAAATTGGGGCAATTTCTCTCCAAATCCATGAGAGAAACTAGCAGCTGGGGTATTTTCTATTCCTTTTCTAGCTGAACTATCAGTGGAAATGTCCCTGCATGCAGTTAATGTGTCAGGCAGGGAGATTTGAGGCTTGTGCTACTCAGCAGATCTGCTGAGCACCCTCAGCTATGGGTACATCAGTAACAACCAATGCCCACAACAGTAGCAGGGCCTTGCAACAGCTTCTGAGAGGCATCATGCAATTAGCTGAAACTTCTGTAAACTATAAATATATAATTAGAGTCTGTCTAACGATTTATAGTGGTGGAGGGGTATGTGTGTACATGGTTCCTGGGCACAAACTCCTCCCCGGCTGAGAGCAGCACATTCCTGAGGACATGCAGCGTTTATGTCCCACTTAATATTCCACTTGCAAAAAGGTGTTTTATTAAATGACAATTTGAAACTTAATTGT
This sequence comes from Gymnorhina tibicen, assembly GCA_013399875.1. Classification (NCBI taxonomy): domain Eukaryota; kingdom Metazoa; phylum Chordata; class Aves; order Passeriformes; family Artamidae; genus Gymnorhina; species Gymnorhina tibicen. The sequence continues at coordinate 180,796 of VXAZ01010109.1, forward strand.
ATTAATTTTCCATTGATTGCATATCTAATTCTAAATGAACTCACTGGCAACTCACTTCCCTGCTGCACATTGAATTAATCTCAACAGTTGATTGTTGAGACACAATGTTGATAGTTGCAAACACAATGTGGAAAGAGTCACAGGCTTGTCACCTTCCTGTCACCCACTCCTGCAGGTGCTGAATACTCACCCTTTGCACCCAAAGAACAGGGCCAAGGCTTTTGCTCTGCAGAGGAGGATGCTCTCGGGGTGTTTCCATCCAGTCAAGGCTCTTGGTCTGACCTTGGCTCTTAGCCCCTGGCTCTTGGTCCTCTGCTTGCTGAGATCCTGTTGGACGCTCATGAATCATGCCAGACATGCCAGGCTGGTCACAAATAGTCACCCTCAGCAGGTGTGGGTGTCTCAGAGCTGGTGTACATGGCCCCATGATTGCTCCAGGGATGGCTGAGCCCCTAAAGGAGCAAGATTACTCTGCTCTTGCTTGGAAGCCAGAAGTGCCGCTGGCTGGGACCTTCTTTGTGTCCCTGGATTTTTCTTTTGTGCTTTACCATGGGGCTGTAGCTCTCATGCCATGACAAGCCTTGAGCCCTTCCAGGCCCTGCTGCCCTGGTGGTACCCCCATGTGTCCAAGCACTGGGGTGCACAGTGCCTGTACAGGTGGGTGCACATCCCAGGGGTGCACAGAAGGGTGGGACAGACTGTGAAGACCCAGTGAAGTGACCACAGCTCCTCTGCCATCAGCCACAGCTGCTGCTGCCCCCCTTGGTGGGTCCTTCTATGCCATCTGCCCCTGATTAGGGTTGTCCTTTTCAACAGGAGCTGTGCTGGATCAGTGTCCCTGTCTGGTGAACTGGACTCTCTGAGGTAAGATCCACGATATGAGAGGATCCATGATACAGCTGAAATTCCCTCCTGCAAGCACAAGAATGAGCCCAGATGTTTCTCAAAACAGACTTTGAGGTGTGGGAGATGCTGTGCAGTCCCTGCACCTCAATACTCTCATGTCCCCTGATGCTGGATCCAGAAGATGAGCTGAAGAACATCACCAGCAGCTTTTTCATCCCTATTCAATCCAGGGGCTACTCCAGATGCTCCTGTGACTGGAGAAAGGAGAGGTTCCCAAGAAGAACCATTTGCAGGTGCCAAGCAAGGACCTTGCTGAGTCCATGAATATCACCATGGGCTGTTCTTAGTGCTCTGCTGCCCTGGACCCTCCCCAGCCCCAAATCTGTGTCCTCCTAATGAAAACGAAGAGCGTGTCTCACTTAGGAACACTCATGCTCTGGTTCCTACTCCCACAGAAGCTTATCCATCCACACCAGGTATGAGAAGAGGCATGGGCAGGTCCCCAGTCTCAGTTTCCGGGATGGGTAGGGTGGTGGTGGGAGCCTGCAGGGAAGGTGTGAGCTGTCTAGTGTCTAGAATGGGGGTGGTGGCCTTTTTCTTCAAAGGGACATGGGACACCACTGGCTGGGGGACTGTGGGATAACAGCCTGTGTGTAAAGCAGGCACATAGAGGGGTCTCTGGGGTTCAGGGGTGGGTTCTCTTGGTCCTATGGACTGGAATGGCCACAGGAGCTGGGCAGTGTTCTTGCCCCAGGCACCGTGTCCCTGCTCCTGCTGCACCCAAGCTCAGCATCTCTGCTGAACATGCCGATCGTCACTTTTATAGGTACTACAGCAGCCATTGCTTTATTCAAATGGAGGCTTCTTACGGTTTAGTATCATTAAACACAGATGCAACTTGTGTTCCTAAAGCCATAATGCCCCTTCCTGTTACTGCCTCACAATTAACTGGGCTATAAAGCTTTCAAACATATTGCAGGCACTAATTCAACTGGATGGTGAAGAAACACGGTTTTATTGGGCAATTACAGTGCTTGGAACATGTTCCAGTCTGCACGGTACCTTCCCAGTAGGAACAGGGGCTGCCAGGCCATGTCACTGAGAAAGGTACAAAGGTGGCATCCAAATGGCTGTGTCTCCAGGCTGCAGGGATGGTTTTATTTACATCTTAATAAAAAGCTCTCCAGGAGTGATGCGAGCTCCACGACCTGTGCAAGTTGGACTGGACCATCCCCTCTGCACCTCTGCTCTGCTGCTGCCCAGCCACCCCCACCTCACTGCTGCTGCTGCTGCTGCTAATCTGCTCATCCTGCTGCTCACAGTTCAGCTTCAGATTCCTGGGCTACGCCCTCTACACTCAGCCCACACCCGGTTTTGGTTTTGGTCTCTAGAGAGCTGGGTGGAGAATCCCTCCCTTCTCCTGCTCCTGCCCTGCTCTGGGGGTGCTCAGGTTCCTGGGCAGGAGGAGCAGAGGGCACACAGCAGCTCTCTGGGTCTTGGTCTCATGTGTGGGGTCTTGTTCCTTCAGCAGGGTCCTGTCCTGGCTCCAGGGTTCACTGGGAAAGGGCAAAAAAAGATGCTGAGCTGGGTGGTCCTGAGCTGCTGGGGGAGTAGGAGAGTCTGGGAAGCTGTGAGGGGCCCTGGGACCATTGCTTTGATGGCTCTCAGGTAGGAGAGGGTCCTTATCTCCTGGCGCACCTGAAGACTGCCCCAGAGACAGATCTTCGGTGCCTTTGCTCCTGACATGGGAGACACATGAATGACATGACATGGCATGATGTGACATGCACCAGACAATGGGGGCTTGTGGGTGGGCAGGACATGAGAGCAGGCACAAGTTTCTCCAGCTACACTGAGTGCAGGGCTCTTGCTGGGGAGCATCCTCCCACCCAAGTGTCCCTTCTCATCCCTGCAGTCCCTTAGAAAGGCGAATCTAAACACTGTGAGCAAAATGCCACATGGGATGGGACTGGACAGGCACAAGAGAGGCAAAGGTAGTTGACCGTGTCCTTTCAGCCCATTCAGCCTGCCCTGCTCTGGGGCTGTGCTGAAGCATTGTGGCTTTGCTGATGACTCTCATCTGTTGGAGCTGTCAGAGGGTGTCAGCTGGGAGCTGATGGGGCAGCTGGGACACAGGTGACAGTATAGAGAGGGGCTGGCTGCTCTTGCTGTACTGTCACAACTGCTGGTTCCAGTTGCATCCAGAGAAGCATCAGGGAAAAGTTGCTTTTTGGTTCTTTGCAAGGTCAAGCAAGATACTGCTAATTTCCTAGGAAATTCCCTGGCTGGCAGAAATGGTACAAAGCCAAATGGACAGACCTGGGTGTGAGCACCCACTGTGCTCCCATGGAGACCTTCCTGGAAGAGGCACAACACTGAGAATTCTCTGTGCCATTCAAGCCCTCAGTCTGGGGCAGGAGGCTAAACCCCCCAGTCACTGACTGACCCTCTTGTGGCACCCCTGCCTTGGCAATGAGCTTGCTCTTTCTTGGCAAGAGCCTTTTCCTGCCTCTTCTCTAGAGATGTTTCTTCTGTGGTGTCCAACTCCCCACAGAACATAAATCCACTCCCACCCTGGCACTGGCTGTGCCTCGAGCTGGCAGTGGCTGCCTTTTGCTGCTGGTGGCCATGGGTGATACAGGCAACCTTGTGTCTTGGTTTGAAAGACAGATGTCTACTAAGGAAGGCAGGAGCCCCCCTTGGAATGGAAAATGTAACTCCCTTCCCTCTGAATTATTATAAATTTGAAATTAAGGGGCTTTCAGGCAAAGATATGAGGAATAGGAGTAACAGTTCTTTACTTATATATATATATCAAGGCAAACAAACAACAACTATGTCAGTAACAACAAACAGGATCAGAACCCAGTGACACCCTCTCGCCTGTCAGACCCTGTCCCCTTTGGTGCAGTTCCGCTCACGGCCGGCAGGGGCGCTGGCGGCTCCCGTTGAGCAGGGCGGGTGCGATGGTTCCCCCGCAGCTGCAGGGGGCGCTCCGGAGCAAGCTCGGGGAGCACGCGGCCATGGCGGCTGGGCCGGGCCGGGAAGGGATGGGAGAAAGGCTTCACAAACCCCCCGGGCAGCCGATCCCGGTGCCCCAGCAGGACCCCCCCAGGAACAGCAGGCTGGAACAGCAGGGATGAACACAAAATTCCAGACGGTACACAAGATGTATCGAACTCCAAAGCTGCAGCGGGAACTCCAGGATGTCTCGGCAGGCAGGGGGTGCGGTGCTAGCGGCACTACAGTGCGGCGAAGGCTCAAAGCAGCAGCAAAGAAATGGCAGGGGCAGGGCAGCTGCCTCCCAGCAGTGCAGCAAAAGGTGGGCTTGGGGTCCCGGGGCCCCCTGAGGCACCCAAGCAGATGGTGAAAGGGTCCCTCTCCTTCTTTTTAGTGAGGTAGGATGTTAAAAATAGGGTCCCAGCACAGCGGCTGCTCCAGCAAGCAGAGCCCCCACTCACGGCAGAAAGAAGGTAGCAGAAGGCAGAACTCTGCGGTGGTGATGAACTCCCCCCACAGCGACTGCAGCTTCTCTCCCCTCTGAATGCCAAGAGAACCAAGAGCCCTAGGCGCTGTATCCAAACCTTTTCCTCAGTTCAAAGCTCGCGGCCTTCCCGCCCCCACCTAAAAAAAACCCAAGTAAAAGAGGGCAGTTAGGCCCCTCCCCCCTGTGGCTGGACCTTCTGTCTCTCTTAAGCACCCAGCAATTATCCCTTAGTATGGGGAAAAAATTCTTCAAGAGGAAAAGAAAAGAACAAAAGAAAGGAGCTCCCCAAACTCCAACACCTTGCTGGGAGCAGTGAGGGGACAATCTGTCTGGAGAGTGACTTTCTCCATTCTTACCAGAAAAGGGGTAATTTCCTCAATGTGGAGAAGGGAGTGGACACTCCTCACTCCAGGCAGCCTGTGCTGGTGCCAGCTCAGCCCTCCCCATATCCTCAGGTGGGAGCAGAGGCTTTTTGTACATCTACAACCATCCAGTCCTTGAGCTCCTGGGGCTGAGTGAGAACAGGACGGAGACAGCAGCTGGGCAATTCTTCCCTGTCCCAGGGTCAAGGATGCTCTGTGCCACAGAACAGCTTGGGTAGGGAATGGGATGGAGCCTGTTCAGAATCTCCTTGATAAAGCTGTGCCAAAGGTAGCAAATAGTTTAACGCTCCCAGGGTGCAGGTGTGGGGTGTGGCCATTCCCACCACAGTGCTTTGCCATCCTGCACAAAATGATGTCTCCTATGAGGATGGGTCAAGGGAAGGAGTGAAAGAACTGCTGCCATGCCACCTGTAGTGACCTCTGACTATTGGCAGTGACCTCTGCCAGTGCAGGGCCCAGGGAATAATCCCATCCAGGGACATCCTCATGCACAAGAGGTGCTTCAGCTTGTTTGCAGTATGGAAGCCCTGATGACTTGAGGTGGGGATGTGCAGCAGGCCTCGAAGGGAAAACGTTCAGTGCTGAGGAAGGGAAAAGCACCATGGGTGAGTTGGAGCTGGGGAGGTTTTCCTGGTCATCCCTGAAGGTCACTCACAGCAACAGCACAGCATGGCCAGGAGCAGCCGGAGGGCTGGGAACAAATGCTGGTGCCAGCAGGGCTCTGCGACACTTCTGAGCCCAAAGGCAAGCAGGAACATAGGAGTGGGGCTTTGATTTGGGAATTTCTTTGGAGTTAATGACCACATTCATGAAAGAAATTGGAGTCAGATGCTCCCTCTTGAAACTGATACATGGTGCGGACTGGGAGTAAGAGCAGACTATATTCATATTCCTTTTTATTTTTTTCCCCCATTTTGGAAATGGAGAAGATTTGTTAAGTCTTGAAGGAAAATGTGCTATAATAGCAGATTTTTGTATCCCTGTTTATCCTTGATATGACTGCTGCTTTCATGGTATTACTTTCAAGAAATAACTTCTCATTTATACTTTCCTCTCTGGAGAGGAAGATCATATTCCTCACAAATGGGAAAACTAATTAGAGAAGTAATTCAGCAGTTCCCTGATATGTCAGACACTGGAAATAAATATAGAGGTTAGTGCATTATTATGACAGTGGGTTTTGCCCCTTTAGTGAGTTGTCATGAAAACGTGTTGTATTAAGAGAAGATTAATTTTATCTCCCAGTGGTGATCAGAGGGGCTGTAGCCACACAGGGAGTGCTGACCCAGCCTGCAACAGCTGGGAGCCTCCCAGAGCCTCCCCTGCAGCCCTGGAGAACACCACTGCAAGGGCCCCAAGGGTGAGCAGTAAAGCCTGCTTGAGAAGAGATGTGGAATCATAGAATTATACAATCCTTAAGGTTGGAAAAGCCCTTTAAGATCAACCACTGAGTCCAACCATTAACCCAGCACCACTGTGTTCACCACCGACCCATGTCCCCAAGTGCCACATCTCTATGTCTTGTAAATCCCTCCTGGGACTGGCACTCCACCACTGCCCTGGGCACCTGTGCCAGTGCCTGACCACCCTCTTAGTGGAGAAACTTTTCCAGTATCCAGTCTAACACAATCTAATCCCTGGCACAGCCTGAGGCCGTTCCCTTTCCTCCTGTCCCTCTTCCCTGGGAGCAGAGCCTGACCCCCCCAGCTGCCCCCTCCTGTCAGGGAGTTGTGCAGAGCCACAAGGTCTCCCCTGAGCCTCCTTTTCTCCAGGCTGAGCCCCTTTCCCAGCTCCCTCAGCTGCTCCTGGGGCTCCAGCCCCTTCCCCAGCTCTGTTCCCTTCCCTGGACACATGAGCAACATGAACAACATGAGCAATGCAGAGCAAGTGGATATTCCCTTCCCCCAAACTTTTGCAAAGGGTGTAGCTGATACATAGAGAAGGAAAAGCAAAGCCCCTCTTCACCAGCCATGAGCCTACTTGAGATCTCTTCAAACATCTGCTGGGTTTAGGCACATCCCAGGCGAGGCTCCACCAAACAGCAACTCTGGACACTGTCTCCCACAGCTCTGGATCCTGAAGGATGCACTGGCACCTCATTACTTGCCTATAAATTCTCTTTCCTTGAATGTGCCTGCCTGGGAGAGGGCTGAGAAGGCTCGCGGAGCTGGTATGGTGTCCAGAGGCTCATTAGTGGTTTTGTGCTGCCTGTGATCCTCCAGTTGAAAGCCCAGTGTTGGTAAATCCCCACACAGCCCTGAGTCCAAGGGGCAGGAGCAGGAGCAGCTTCCTGTGACAGCATCCTATGGGTGGGAAGGCAAGAAGTCCCTCCACGGCAGTCCCGGAGCTGGAGCCCGGTGGGGCCGGCAAAGGACACCCGCGCTGTAGCTATTTAATGCTTGCAAATGAGCCACAGCCTCGGAAATGTTCACAGGAACGACTCCAAGTAAAAAATTCATTTGAGAAAGCCACAATCTGCTCATGGCTAAATCAAGAAAAGAAAGAGAGGAGGGCTGGGGCATGTGATGAATTATTCACAGGGTGCCGACGGGGTGCAGGAGGCCCGTGGTACAGCAGGGTGATGCATCCATGGCTTGGGCTTTGCAGCTTCAGGAGGGGTGTAGCCTGCACTGCCCTCAGGTCTGGAAGCAAATTCCTGTCCTTGTTCTTGAAACGGGGAGAAGCAAGTGAAAAACTGGGCTGGCAAAGGCAGGTTCAGGCCGTGAGGTGCCTGTGTGTGTGCACACAAATGACTGCAGTCTGCAGGAGGTTACACCTGGGGGAGAATGGACAATGTGCTTTAGGTGCTCCTGAACTGGGAAAAACCCCTGCCCCCAGCCCAAGAGTGGCTGAGCAACTACCTGGGAGAGCAGGTTGTACAGCAGATGGGTGTGCCATGGTCTCAACAGGTCTTGATAGTGCTGGTGGTGCACCTGTGACCTGCCTGGCCAGGATAATTGTGGACATGGAATTGTCTAAATGCAGCTCCAGAACTACATGAGAGACAAGGAGCAGGAGTGAAAAATGGGGACAGTGCAGGAGGGCACAAGTAGGACTGACAGTTGACAGGGATGCTGGAGGTTGAGGTGAAGCTGGGCTGGAGGCAAGGAAGGAGTGGGAGGAATGTGTAGGGGAGATGGAGGGGCCAAGGTTTTTGATCTGTTCAGTAGACCTGGCTCTGGGAGCCAAAGCCACAGGCAGAAGACTGTTCAAATGGACACTTTTTTCATGGGTTTGGGCACAACAGTGGTCCAGACTGCCCCACAAAGGGGTCACCCACAGGGCTAGAGGCTTCTGGATCATCATGGTCCTGCCTGGCTGGGAAACTGTCCTAGAGCTGGGGCTTTGCAGACAAAGCCAGCTGCTTCCCAGTGGTTCTGAAAGGCTCAGGATCTCCTCAAATCAGCAGGGGCAAATACAACCTTGGGCACAGACCAGATTGGGAAGTTAGACATCACCAGTATCTGTCTGGCCAGTGCTGCTGGGGGACTTAGTGCTAGAACAGGAAAATGATATCAGTCAGCACTGAGAACAAACATTTTTGGACAGAAGTGACAAGAAAAACAAATCCTTAAGCTAAAGATAGTCCAGGTGAAGCAATAAAGTATCATTTTCTCATTTAAGAAGTTTTTTAAGAATCTGCATGTTTCCTGCGGATGAGATGGAATGGGAAAGAGGGTAATCACTCTCCAGCTCTGTGCTTTGAGCACGCCCCACGTACACATGCCATCTCTGTCCTGCAGCCCCTGTGCACTGGATTTGGCTCTTCCCTTTCCTTCTGAAGGGCAGTGCCAGCTGGGGGCAGTGTCCTTGCCACAGGGCTCAGGAATGGGAGCCTCCATTAACCTGCCCCGTGCCTGTGGGAGGAGGCGCTGGCCCTGCCTGACCCTGCTGTTTGTCATGGCTTTGTCATTTAATTTGAATTTATTGATTTGTTTGTCACGGTCCGGGATCAATCACTGTGGTGATCGAGATCTAAAGCTTGGGAGGTGCTGCTGACCTGCTCCTCCTGTTCCTCCTGCTCTTCCTGGCCAGGCTGGAGCAAACTTCAGAGCCCCAGAGCCTGTGGGTAGCTGTGAGGAGACTGGGGACTGCCACCCACACCACCCACACTGCCAGGCTGTGTGTCTGGGAGGGCTTGGGTGACAATGTCCTCCACAGGCACGTGAGGAAGGCAGCCAAGCAGTGACTAATTAATAAGTGGCACTTGCAGGCAGAGCTCTGATGTCTAAAAGCACTTTTGTATCTCAGCAGCATTTTCTGAGTGATGGAGGGAGCAGTGAGGAGCATTAGGGTAGGGAGTGCTCCATGAAATGGACCTTCCCAGGATAGGAGCAGTCCTGTTGTGGGGACGGACATCTCCCATCAGAGGGCAGAAAGTGCTCACATGAGCTCGGGACACTCTGGGAAGGTGGGAAACATGGTCCTGCTGCAGGGCTGAAGGGACCTCCTGCTGTAGGTTTGCTGTGCGGAGGGGGAGGCCCTGGCACAGGGTGCCCAGAGAAGCTCTGGCTGCCCCATTCCTGGAGGTGTCCCAGGCCTGGTTGGATGGGGCTTGAGCAACCTGGGATAGTGGACGGTGTCCCTGCCCATGGCAGTGGGTCGGACTAGCCCTTTAAAGGCCCCTTCCAACCCAAAACACATGGTGGTTCTGCTGGAGCTGCTGGGCTTGGCTGTGAGCAGTAATGCAGAAGGATCTGCCAGGGGCTCATCCCTTGTGCCACATGGCTTTGTCATCATTTGCTTCCAAGTCTCTGCTCTCCAAACCTCCAGCTGGATGGAGCCTGTGACCCAAAACCCAGGGTGAGCCTGGCCCCAGCAGCAGGCTGGGTGTGTCCATGGCACTCAGAACCATTCTTGCCCTGGTTGCTCTGTAGGTGCTATACATGAGGGGTCAGTGTGTTGGATGCTGGTCACCACACCCCTCAGAGCATGGTCCTGCTGGATCCCTTCACCTCCAGGATGAAGGGGACACGGCCAGATGCTGCAGGAGAAGGTGCAGTGCCAGGGGTTGCATGTGAGGGATAATTCTGGTTTTTGAGAGCTGGAGACTGGCTTCCTCCCAAGGTACCAGGCAGAGTCTCTGCCAGACTTGCTGCTGTGCTCAGCAGCACGTGAGTAATCTTGTTACCAGTGTAGATGTACAAGACCTGCCTCTGTCTTGCTAAATTCTGAGACTAAAGTGTCTTCAGGTACTGGGAGGCCCACAGGCACCTTCTGCTAGAAGATATTGCCTCTCCCCATTGGAGCTGCTGCTTTCCAGATTCACTGGGTGTCCTTGGATTTTGAAGCAGGGAGAACAGATGCTGCGAGTCACTCTTTTCTAGATCATTTATCACATCATTGGGCCCCTCTGGCCTGTGCCTTCTCCAAAAAGCACTCACAGGCTGTCTGACCTCTCTGCATGGCTGAGCTGCTCCAGGCCCCAGGCTCTGCCTGACATACTTCAGAAGGAGTTCAGCTCTGCCACTTTCTTCTAGTGACTCCATTTTCCTGGTTTAAACCACATCATCCACACAAACTGAGATTTCAACCATCTGCATTTGCTCTCAGACCAATGGAGGGGCATCACACGCACATTCCTTCATGGCAGGTGACCTTGGACTTCTGTTTTCTGGGTAGGGTTGGCTCGAGGCCATGAACCCCTTCCACCCCATCAGTGCACCACCATGTTCAGTTTGCACGTCTGGAACATCCCCAGGGAAACTCGATCTCCTTGGCCAGGACAGGACACCTGGACAGGCTGCTGCTTGTGGGTAGCACCAGGTTTGTCCTAGGGTGATGTTGCTGGGAGGAGCAGAGAGATTTGCTGAGCAAAACCAAGACTTGACTACAGGCAAAGCTCCAGTGTGGATGCTGCTGGAGGTGCTGCTCCACGGGGAGGTGGGGACCAGCCTCCCACCCTTGCTGGGAAAGCTGGGCCCATGGAGAGCAGGGACACCTGTGGCATATCAGTGCTGCTCCTGGAGGAGGCTGCAGCAGAGGGATTTTGCTGAATCTCACTGTTTGCTGTGGAAGATAAGGCTACTGGGAGCTAAAAACACAGAAAGTGCTCTGATAGCTGAGCTTTCTGCAAATATTTGGTGAGTGCATTTGACTCCCTGCCAACAGGGACCACCAGTGTGCCCTGTCTGTAATGGAGAGATTGTTTTCCAGATTGTCAGGGGAATTCTGGTTGTTGTCTCCATCTGGAGCTGTTTTCAGTCTCAAGCTCTTGGCCTCAGCTCACATCTGTTTTGGTCTTGACCCAGCCTGGGGCTGACCCAGCAGATGGGAAGTTCCAATCACAAGAGAGGGAAGTTTCCTGTACCCCCCTGGCCAGGAGCTGGGATGTAGCAATTCCTGATGGACTATTCTAGTGGTCTGCCTGGTGACAGGGACACCCATTACTGTCCCTTTGCTGTGATGTAAGTCTGGGCTGGTCCAGAAGGGAGGTCAGGGCAGGGCATGACAAGCAGAGCATGTGGACACAGGGGTTTGTGTACCATTATGAGACCCCTTAGGTCTATTCTAGTCCTTGCTCAATCTTTGCTCAAATGACTCTTCTCCAGCATCATCCTGGCTGTGAGGAGAGCTGCTCCCAGAGCTACACATCTTGCTGTCCCTCACCTCTCTCAGGCTGTTTCTCCTGCCCTCCTGTTTGTCCAGCTGGTGTCTCATGTGATGGCCTTCAGGACAGAGAGCTGAGCTGGTCCCAGAGGTCCTGCTGCTTTCAGGCTCTCCCAACCTCTCCCTCTGCTTCTGACCTGATGGATCCCTGATCCAGCCTCTCACCCTGGGATGCAGCCTGGCTCCAGAGGGGGTTTCTCACTGATTCCACATCCAGAGATGGCAGCATTAAGCTTTGCTGTCCTATGACAAATTCATTTAATTGATTGAGGTTTCTGCTGACAGCTGGGGTGCAGCAGGCTCTGGAGGCACAACCCCACCTGCAGATGCTCTGAGTGCAGGGGCAGCCTCTCCCTGGGGAGAGTTTGGGGTGACAAGTCCTCTGCTCAGCTGCCACTGCCCTCAGCAAGTGCCCAAGGAGGCTGCCCATCTGCTTGCTGGTAGACTTGCCTGAGTGCATCTACACAAGATGCCTTATTTTCTTGGAGAAAAATGCAATTATGAATGGGACTTTGGCCTCTAAGCTGTGGTGAACAGTCATTTCTTTAAGGGATATGGGGGTTTCCCCAAGGAGTTTGTCCTGGAGGAGTGGTGAGGCTTTGCTAGGCAAGGATCCTTGTAAGCAAAGTGTTCCAAGCAGAGGAGTAGAAACAAGTGACACACAAGTTCAAGTGAGGATCCTTGTGGCTTCCTGGCCTCCCGGGCAAGTCACAGCCCATTGCATTTCACCCACTCAGGCCTCCTACAGAGTCGTGTCACTCGCTTTCAGTTCAAGCATCCCCAGGACAGCATCTCTCCCCAGGAGAGGTGGAGACCTGAGGAAGCTCCTGCTTCCCTTTCCCACTCACTGGGATGTTTCCCTGCTAGTTAAAGCTCCTTCTAGCACAGAGTAGCTCCTCCACAGGAAGGTGTTTGTGTAGGATGACTGAGCCAGCCTGCAGACTTTCTATTTGTCAAGACAGACATGTGGAGCTCCTTTGAGTCCCTCATTTCCCATCCCTCTCACCCCCGAATGCTGCAGCTCGGCACAGCCAGGCTGGGCTCAGCACACACAAAGGTGACATTACTGCCCTCCTGCCTCTGCCCCCAGTCCACACGCTCACAATGACCCACAGAGCCCATGTCCAGCCCTTTAGGACTCCTTGATGAAGCACTGGGCTGTAACACAACATGTGGGATAGGGTTCAGTCTCCTGGGAGATCCCAGCCTGTCCCCAGCCTGGAGCTGAGAGCTCCATGGAATTTATCAATCTCTCTATGCTTTGTGTCAGCCACAGATTTTCTATGAATGAGTTTTTAGTATGTCTGTTTGAATCACTGATGAAAATATTGACTACTCTGAGCCTCCTGCTCCAAAACATTATGAGAAACACAGATTTAATGACAGCTCCCCATCAGGGGCTGCTGCCTGGGCTCTTTCCCGATTCCCAGTCTCAGATGTGCCTCCCAGATGCAGCTGAGTGCTCATTTCTAATCAGCCGTACAGCTCCGAGTCAGGCACATTCCACAGGCTGGAGCACATCACATCTGTTCAGCCACTTCCAGCAGCCACACATGGAATCTCCTCTGCGAGTGAAATGAAGGCTGACAAGACCTCTTTTTCATTAAAAAAAATTGATTGGCATAAATCTTCCAACTTCCTTTCAGCTGCTTCCTGGATCCCTTTCCTTTGTCTTTGCCCATGCCTGGTGCTCAGAAGGAGCCTCACCCACCCTGCCATCTCCTTTGGGATGCTCCAGCTTCCCCAGTGGTAAGATGTACCGGGGATGCTCCTGCAGAGCCCTCTCCAGGTCTGCCTGTTGTGTCATTCATCCCATTCAGTGCTCTTTAACACCTGCCTTGATCTTAAAAATGCTGGTGAGTTTTCAGCATCCTCTTGTGATACAGACACCAAGGCAGCCCGGAAACACCTACTGCATTTCTACCCTATTGAGAGTTTGGCCATCTCTTATAAACAAAACCTCTGCACTAATTGTTTTTTTTGTTGTTGTTGTTCACAGAGCATTTCAGTTGCTTCCTTACTGCCATTCATTCCCTAAGTCATGCACTTTTAACTGATGAATGTAGCTTCTCATATCAATTTTCTGTACTTCATAACTTCTAATTCAAAATCAATGGTTATCTATTTCCCCACTACACTCCATTTTGTTATATATTGCATTTTTTTCTTGATTTATAATATCTGCCTCCACTTCATCACTGAGGAGGATGGGCATCTGACCAAATCTTACTTGATTATGGAATTATGGCTCTTGCCCTCAAAGAAAAATTCCCTGTTTTCACTCCTATTTTTCTGTCAATTTTGTGTCCTTTCCAATTAGTTTTGCTCTCAATTCACCTCCCTGCTGGGGATGTTTTCCTGTCACACCAGGTGAGTCACTTCTGGTGGTGGGTCCCTCTGTCTGCCACAGCACTGGGGAGGAGTGTGACTCTATCTGCTTCTCCAGAGTCCCTCCTAGCTTCCGTTCCAGTAATTCTACAAATACAATAATTACAGGAGTCCTTGAACCACTTTCACTCTGGTACTCTCCCTCCCACCTTCCAGCTTAGCACCTCCCAGCCAAGTTAACCACTCCAAAGATGGATTTCCATTCACTACAGGTCCCGAACCCAGCCTGTACCCAGCCTTGTGTGTGTTTTTGTCTGCTTCTCACAGGACTGATTCTATCATGGTGGCCAAACAAAAGCTCCCTTGGGACTGATTTGAAGGGACTGACCCCCTCCAAAAGGCAGGGACACCCTGTCCTGGTGCATGGGGGAGGTGCTTGCCTACCTCCATCACCTGAGCAGTTCTGAGGCACCTTCAGTGAGAGCCCCGCTCCTGGAGAGCTGCAACCTGAAAAGAGAATAGGGCAAATTGAAATTAATAATTTATGAGTGACAGTAACAATTTCCACCATTTGAGGAAGCAAAGAAAATTGCTCCATAAACATTTTTCTTTTCAATTTCCTACCAGTTACTTGAAATTTGATTTCCATCTAGTTTGTTTCATCAAACCTCCCCAAAGTGATTTAAAAGGTGTCGCTGGCAATTACCCAGCTGCAGAAGGAAAGAAATGGCAGTGGGGCAGCTCCAATTCACCAGCCCAAAAGGAACAAGGAGGAGGAGGGTTGGGGTCACTGGCAGAGAAACAATCAGCCAACACCAGAAATCTCTTGTCAGTAGTCTGGCCAGCACAGCCTTGGCCACACTCAGCTGCACAACACAGACTTGGGGTGGCAGGGGCAGCACAGTTCATTCCTGGGGACAGTGAAGAGGTTCAGGGACTGTGGGCAGCAGCAGGAGACCCTCTGACTGTGCACCAGCCTGCACATCACTCTCCCTCCACACTGCTGGAATGTCAGCGCTCCTGAACTCCTCCTTTCCAACCCTGGTGGGGCTAGGGTTGGTTTCCACTAAGTGCTCCTGTTCTGCCTTCACTGGAGTGAGGGGCCCTCTGGGCTTGGCATGTGCTTGGCCCAGGGATCCCTCCTGCAGAGTGCTGAGGGCAGGTGGAGCTGCCTTGTCTTGGTCACTTTTGACACGTTGTGACACTGACTTGGCTGTCCCACCTGTTTTCTACTTTGAGCTCTGCTTCTGTCCCTCTCCCAGGGATATTCTGCACCTTTTCCCAGTAGTAGAGGCCAATCTCTTCTGCAGGACCAGTTACCTCTGATGATAAAGCACGAGCAGTTCCCACTCCTTTCTTACACAATTATTCTCCCACATGGCTGATCAGGCCTCCAAGCACCACCCTGAGCTGTTCAAGCCTGCCATGGTCCTGGCACTAGGGCAAAACTGCTCTGAGTGTGTCAACAAGCGCAGTCACTCCTGGCTTGGATTTGCTCCAAGAGCTGAATCTCTTCAAGTGGCTCCCAGACCGGGGAGCTGCTGGTGGGGCTGGGCTGGCTCACCCTCACCCATCCCAGCAGTGAGGATATTTATCTGGAGATCAAAGACAGGGGTTCCTCTGCAGCTGTGTTCCCCAAGGTGCTTAGGTAAGAGGCTGAGATGGCAGTCTCCACATCTGCCATCAGCATTGCCACTGACTGAAATAACACAGACTGAGTGTAGGGAAATGATATCTGGAAATAAGGCATTCAAGGGGCTGGAAGGCCGGTGATGAATAAACAGTGAATCACTGCACCGCCTTGAACATCCCTGGGCACAGGGGCACTGATGACAGGAGTCAAGGAAGGTGGGGAGAGGCAGCTGCTCACCCTAAAGCCTCACCAAAATTTCCCTGTCCTTCTGATAATTGAGGAAGACAAGTGTTGAGTAGGCAGCAGCCCTCAATGGGCATCATTCAAGCCTGGAAGTGTTTACAGTGTCAACTCTTTGAGCATAATAGGGAATTACATGAATAGGCTGGCTGAGTTTTTAAAGTAATAGCTTTGTTAAAAGCAGTTAGGATCAGGCACTGCTCGTCAGTGCCGTGGCTGCCTCGTGGCCATGGCACTCACGGGTTTGCTGTCCTGTGATTTTCTAGCCAAGTAAGTTTTTTCCCTTCTGAAGTAAGTAGCAATAAATGAATACAGAAATTAAGAGCAGTTCCCAGCACCTGTTGTGTAGGAGCACTCTGAGTGCATAGCATGGGCAGCACTGGTGTCCCCACTCTGGCAATGAGCTGTTCTCAAGATCTTTTGCATTTAAATAAAGACCCAGGGTGGTGATAACTTCTCTGAGTGTGAATTCCTTATCCCGAAGGATCGGTGCAGGAAGGTGGGAGGGAATCTGAGACTGCACTGAGGAGAGAGGCAGCAGTGGTGCAGTGCCATGTTGTCCCCCCACCCAGGGGAGCGCTCAGCACACATCAGAGGAAATACCACCTCCACGAAGGGCAGGTGTTCCCCCTGGAGAAGGGGATGCCCAGTGGGATGTGTAGGACTCACGCCTGGGGATCAAATGGGACCCGATTTTGCAGGGATCAGACCCGCTTGGCTGGGCAGCCAGACCCAGTGATAGGCAAACGTCTCTTTAGGATATTCTCTCCCTCCAGTTTTCCCCATGACACTCAGTGTCCTACCCCAGCTCACAGAGCACAATGCAACACCAATGTCACATCCCCTCACCATAAGTGCTACAGAGGTTTCCATGGAGATCCTATTTTTAGCATTTCACCCAGCTGCAGAGCTCTGAGGACTCATAAGCATGCTCTGGAAGCTAATTCGAAGTTTCTTGCAAAGTTTGACTAAAATTGGTCAACTTGCCATGGAGATCCAGGTTAGGAGGCATCACTCAAATTTGGACTTGCTCTTTGAATAGTCCTTTTTGGAGTAGGTTCATTTATTTTAAGTAGAAAAGCTTTCCACATCTTCCATGGGGCAGCCCAGGCCAAGGCAGGACAGCAACAGTAGTTAAGTACAGCTGCTAATGAGATTTTTAGTCAAGGGTTAGAAGTGCACCTTTTGGTGGCAATTTTAAGTGTAGAGGTCACAGATGTGAAAATCTAATTTGCTTTTGATATCTTTCTGTTGAACAAACAGGAGGTGCAGACACAGAGCTGAGTTCCTCTCCCACGGCAGCCCCAAGACACAGCACAGCCTGGTGCTGATCAGTGACTCTCACCCCTCTGTGTTCCTTCTTGCTGTGTGGCCAGGAAGATGGATGGGGTGGGAGAGGGAGAGACCAGAAAGGGAATGACGTGTTGGGAAGGGCAGAGCTTTGCTGCAGAGGTGAGGAAAGGGCCCAAGTTTGGGTCTCTTGGCCATGGTTGGTTTGGTTGGTGAAGACCATGGTCTGTGGGTTAAGGAGATGGGTGAGATGCTGGTGTCTCCAAGGGAAGGGGACACATGTGGAGATGGTCTGTGCAGGGGGTGAAGCAGAGCTCTCTCTTGGTGCTGGTGATGGGGCTGACCCATGGCAGGGGGGTGTAGGCAGGTGTAGGAGGGTCAGTCTAGGCTGGACATCACCCACTCTTGGGAATAGGCACTGCAGGATGTCACCTATCCTGCAGCTACACATCCAGGGGGACACCTCAGTGCCAGTGTCATTCCCAACCATGAAGGCAGTGCCCAGCTACCCTCGTTCCAGTTCTGCCTTGTGTTTGGTCTGTGCCATTGTCCTGTCTGCCTGGCCATGCCAGCTGTGTCTGGGGGATGTCCTCCACCCCTTGTTGACAGGGCAAGGATGCCATCTCTGCTCTCCACCCTCTCAGCCCCACAGGTGTGGTGCTGGCTGGGGGTGCTGGAGGTGGTGGAGGTGGTGTAGAGCCCTGCTCTGCTGCCTCCATCCTTCAACACAGAACCACTTGAAGTGAAGCATAACCTGATGTCAGCACTGGAGGCCCACACCAGCCAAGGCCACCACAAAAAGTGGTTTGTGGGACCGAAGTGATGCCTAGGGCTATAAATGTTCTCTCAGAGCAGGAGAAGCCCTGACAACTTGCTGCATTTTTCTGGTGTTTGATGGCAGACAACAGTCTTTCTGTCAGATATTTAATACAAATCCAGTGGCCACATGTGGGACTTCTCTTTGCTTCTTGGAGAGATGTGGGTTGGAGCTCAAGTCTTCCTCCCACACGCCCACCACACCTGATCCCAGCAGAGCCTCTGCCTTTGCCAGCTCTCACCAGGCTGTGTTTGGCTTGCTGCTCTGCTGTTTCAGAGAAGCAAGAGCCTTGAAAAATTCATGTGGAGTGCTAGGAGGAAAAAATCCCAAACTTAATTTGGGTTTTCATGACACACAAGCCCTCTATTAGGCCTTGTAAACTTTTTCTGACATTACCACTTCATGAAAACTTTGATTTCAGCTGTTGACTAAATCTTTAATATCCCTCTACCTGCTAGGTCTGTCTCCTTTTCTTACTTGAAAAAACCTTTTGGATTTTTCTTCAACAGCATCTTTCAAATGTCAGCAGTTACCAGACTAACATAGAATGCAAAGACCTTGGCAAACAGTCTTTTAAAGAGCTGGGGCATATAAATTCAAAGGCATGATATAATCTAGGAGGAATCCATCAGCCAGGGGAGCATCTTGCATGAAGTGTATTGAGAACTAAGCACAATATGAACAGAAGGAAAATTGCTTTTTCCCTTTTGAATTTTTATTCACTTAGCAGCAATATTTACTAGTAGTAGGCAGAACCCATTTTTCATTTTCTGGGGAGATGTGAGAATTCCAGTGCCACTCATCTTGTCACCAGATTAAATCTGTCGACTTGCTGCCAGGTCACTGTGATATTAATGATACACTTGTAATCCCTTTCTTTTGGGAGGCCTGTGGATGGAGAAGTAAGACACTTGACCACTGTTCACATCTTGTAATAGAAGGAAAAATAGCACTTCTGAAATCCTGGGAAATTGCAGCTCCCTTTGTCATTGATTCCCTTTGTGTTCATGGAGCCGGGCTGCAATCAGCTCTGGCAGCTCTGCATGCGACGCCTCGCCGTCACCAGCCTTATTTGGTAATTAGTCCGCAGCTTCATTTGGTAATTAGTCAGCAGACGGGAGCCCGGTGCTCTCCGCACATGGCAAGCGCTCCCGCAGCTCAGCGACTCCAGCTGTCAATGGCCTGGGAGCGGCCCGGGAGTGACCCGGAGTGGCCCGGGACGGGTGCGGTGCCTGTGCTGGCCACGCATCTCTCCCCACGGCCAGGGCGGTGTCACCTCCTCCTTATGCTGCTGTGGGAATGAGCAGCCACCACTTCCCTTCCAGAGGGACAAATGAAGCACACAATGAAGGAAAAGCCCCAGTACCAAGTACAGAACACAGCTGGTGTCACATCCTCTGCTGCTGTGAACTTGTTCAGCGAGGACTTTGCTGTGGTTGGAGAGGGGTCTGGGACCTGGGGTGGCAACAGGGGGGCCTGAAGTCTTCAGTGTTCCTCATGAGCCAGCTGGGTGACAGGGGTGACAGCACACCCATCCCTGGAGGTGTTCAAGGCCGGGCTGGATGTGGGTCTGAGATGCCTGGTCTAGTGGAAGGTGTCCCTTCCATGGCAGGGAACTGGAATGAGATGAGGTTTAGGGTCCCTTCCAACCCAAACTATTCCATGATTCTATGATGACTCAGGGGCAGGTGTCTTGCATCCAAAAAAGTCTTACTCTCTTTAGAGTGGGGATTCCTCTATTTCAGGTAGAAAATTCCTCTCCCTCAAAGCTCCCACAGATACTTGCTGAGGCCCAGCTGCAGCTGGTCAGGAGAAAGCTGGGACATCCTTACGAGGCTTTGGAAGAACAACTCGTTTCTTACGACAGTTATGGATAAACACAACCCCAACAAACCCGAGCCCTTTCCAAATGCTGCACACAGCTCAGATCTTCCCTGCTCCCTTCTCCTAAAGTTTCGGGTTATCCAAAACCTGGATGTGCAGGGGTGTTTAGGAAATGGGCTGCTATGGAAAAAGCTGAATTCCTAGTGATGGATTTGGCTTTGAACTATTTCCCCCCTACACTCCATTTTGTTATATATTGCATTTTTTTTCTTGATTTATAATATCTGCCTCCACTTCATCACTGAGGAGGATGGGCATCTGACCAAATCTTACTTGATTATGGAATTATGGCTCTTGCCCTCAAAGAAAAATTCCCTGTTTTCACTCCTATTTTTCTCTCCTATTCCCTCCTGGTGAGGGAATCTCTGGACTCTGTTATTAATCCTGGGGAGAAGTGTCCTCCATGCTGACCTGACTGACCAGGCTTGCTGCAGTGCCTTGCACCCTGTCACCTCCTGACTGCCCCCCAGTAGGATGAGAGCAGCCCTGCAGTGAAGTAGCCTTGGAGCCCTGCTGGAGCACCTGCCCCAGGCAGCAACCGCATCCCCAGGGCAGGATTGAGGGACTCAGGGAGGCTTCCTGGGATTAGACCATGTCTGTGCCCTTCCCGATCACCCGTCTCCTAATTAGCATTCCTTTGGCACACTTAATTAGCACATTCCTGCCTTTAAGTTACGGGCTGCTTTCCTATATTTACACTCTCCTAAAACATCAAGGGAGAGGTCTATAAATTACATCTCATGAAAAACATTAATTGTGTGAACTCCCTCTAGCATTTATAATGCTCAGCTTGCTCCCCGCTCCACCCAGAACCTGCAAACACACACAGAGGAGAGATTTACACACGTGCTGATGCTGCTCCCACGTGGGACTGTTCCCTCCTGCACACACCTGCAGACACGTGCAGACACCTGCACACAGGTATCCATCACCCCCAAGCCAGGGCTGCCCAGACCAGCCCTGCACACACAGAGCAGCACCTTGTGGTCTGTGAGGTGTTTGTCCAACATCTCCTGACCACACTGGTGG
The DNA here is from genome assembly GCA_013399875.1 of Gymnorhina tibicen. NCBI lineage: Eukaryota > Metazoa > Chordata > Aves > Passeriformes > Artamidae > Gymnorhina > Gymnorhina tibicen. Next base: position 201,342 of record VXAZ01010109.1, read on the forward strand.
GGTGGGAGGTTGCAGTGGGGTTCAGCTGCCCGGGAAGCTCCCAGCACAGCACTGGTCCATGCAGAGTGCCTGGTTTATTGAGCATGAGGGCCTTATCTCAGCCAGCCAGGACACGCTGTCTCTTGCAGCCACTGTTTTACAGGAGAGAATTTCCTGCTGCAGGGAATTACTGGCAAATTTGCCGGCCCTCCTGAGAGCGTGGCAGCATGGAAGGTGAGCACCAACCTGTCACCAAGGCCTTGGCACAGGCAAAATGGAGTTTGAACATTGTGGCACCACGATCCTGCATCTTTGGGACTTGCTGAGACTCCTTCAGAAGTACAAAGGAAGAGGAGCATCCCAGCAAGGAAGCTCAGTGCAGAGGTGCCAGCTGTCTCAGAGCCCTGATCAGGAAGAGCCATGCCCCTCTGCATGCAGGATTGGACTACAGCTTCCATGCCAATATTCCTACCCTCTGTGTTTGACTAATCTTTCAGATAGTACAACTGAGCCTCCTGCTCTCCAGGCTGAGAAAGAAAAATGTCGGAAGAATGCTTGTAGTTTGGGAACAACAGTATGTAAAGATCAGAAAATCAACATATAGAAAAGGAAAAATGTTTTGAGGAGTGTTCTCAGTTAGAGAGGAATCCTACAAAATAGGTGCAGGAAGTGACAGGCATGAGTCCACACTTGGGTTTGTTTGCTGGGTGCTGCAGTGAGTTTTGTGTGCCTGGGTCTTTTGAGCTCCTCTGCAAAGCCCAGCCCAGCAGAAGCCTCCACCAGCCACAGCAAGGGAGGTGCTGCTGAGCTTGTTGGGTTCGAATATTCCTGGATCATGGGACGTACAGCATCAGGTCACCCCTGAGCAAGACAGGGGTCTGAACTCCAGTGGTGAGTTCCTGCTTTCCCCAGCTTGTTCTTGGGGTGACCTACTGTGGTGTACCCCTATTCCATATCCCTGCCTGCCCTTTCCACATGGCTTCCCCCTTCCCCCAGCTCTAGTCCTAACCACTCCCTCAGGTCCTCCCTATTGGTTCTGTTATCCTAACTCTGCTCTTGTACCGCCCTTGTACCGCCCCTATGCCCTGCCATGTGCTCTCTCCACGCCCCCTCTGCCCCGGATAAGGGGCTTGGAATCACGTGCAGCCGTTCTCTCTGCTTTGGGGATCAGCCAGCCACCAGCTTCTCTCTGCCCTGGGCACCATGCCATGTGCTAGCCCTCTGCCTATGGGAGCTGGCACATGTGCCGGTCCTAGGCCTTGGGGAGTTAGCATGGAATAAAGACCTTCTGCAGTCTCCATGCCAGAGAGCCTTCTCACCTCTTTTACTGCCACTGTGTTGTTGTGGGCGACAATTCACTGAGATAGCTCAGGCTGCCGAAAGGCTGCGGGAAAGTGGTTCTCCCGTTCTCCTTAAGGATGCCCTGTGGCGCTCTCAGGAAGGTTGCGGCGTGCCTTACCAACGCAAGAAACCACGCACAGCAACAACCTACTGCTGGCTGTCCAGTACCTCAAGGAAGCCTCCAAGAAAGATGGAGAAAGACTGATTACAAGGATCTGGAGAGACAGAACAAGGCTGAATGGCTTCAAACTGAAAGAGAGGAGGTTGAGATTAGACATTACCATCTTGATTGCTTTGATGTCCATGAGGAACCAGGGTTTCTGTTTTAGCTTTTATTTGAAGGACAGCAGTTTCTATTCAGCCAAACACTTGGACATGATGCAGTGTCAGAGGCAAGGAGAGAAACCTCTGTCCTGGCACAGGCAGTGCTGTGACACCAGCTCACCTTGCTGGTTTTGGTGTTCTGGTCATGTTCTGCTGCTGCCTACAGAATTTATCAGCAGCACAGTCACCTCCAAAAACCCCACCTGTGGGGATTCTGCTGGATCTGTTGTCCATATGAGACCTTTTCCTTCCCCGTCAGTCTTTCAAACCATACCAAATTTCAGCCAAGTCAAGGTCCACAGCTTTCCCTGAGCAAGTGAAGAGGAGATGTTTACTGATGAGATTTTCCACTGGATCATGTGGGCTGGATGGCCAAAAGGCTCAGGATGCCAGAAATGTCTGCAGCCGTTTGAGAGCCTGGTCAAAGAACCAGGTCCTGTAGGCAATAGAGAGTCTGAGGCATCTGCATCCTGCCCCAGGTCTGGGAGGTGAGTAAACCTCACTTCTCAGCCTCTGTGTCTCTTTGCAGGCTGTCTTGGTTTGAAAGACAGGTGTCTGCTAAGGAAGGCAGGAGCCTCCCTTGGAATGGAAAAAAACAACCCCCTTCCCTCCAAATTATTATAAATTTGAAATTAAGGGGCTTTCAGGCAAAGATATGAGGAAATGGGAATAACAGTTTTTACTAATATATATCTATATATATATATAACAAAACAATAATACAGAGAAACTGGTTTAAAGCCGGACAGAGTCAGGGGTACAACCTGGCACCCTGCCGGGCAGGGTGCTGGTAGCAGTCCAATGCAGTGGTAGCTGCAGTTCTCTTTGAAATGGTCCTGTTGAAGCGGTGATCCTGTAGAAAGAGGTCTGAGCAGTCCGATTCGGCGGTAGCTGCAGTTCTCCTTGAAATAGCTCTGTTGAAGTGGTGATCTTGTAGAAGGAGAAGTCTGGTCCTCCTCCGAAAATCCAGTGGTGGTGTAGTCCTTGTCCTCTGAGATCCCAGCAGGTAAGGCTGCTCATGCTGTTCCAAACTCCAGATTTTATCCCAGTGGGAATGCTTGGCTCCTTCCCCCTGGGCGGAGCATCTCACAATGGGATGGTGAGTCATGGGGCAAGGCACTGATGGGGCCATTAACAGGAGATAGTCCAGGTGCAGGTTATCTATGAGTCATGGGGCAAGGCATTGTTGGGCCTATTAACAGAAGCTAGTCCAGAGGGAGGAGGCAAGGAACATCGGCACATCTGGTTTTCAACAGCTCATGGTAATAGAATACATTGTAACCCAGGACACAGGCTCTCAGTGGTTACCCCTGGGACCCTGCTAAGACACATGGGCTGAGCCACTACTGGTGTACTGGTGGTGCTGCCCCACTGTCCTTCCCCTGCCAGGGCTCACCTTACTCTCCGCTCTGGAACTGCTGGGTGGGTCACACCTCACACGTGTCCATGGTTGCAGAGGAGAAAAGGTTTATGTATGTACATAAAAGTTTATCCATCTATCTATATCTAGATATGTGCATATATATTCATATATAAATATGCATATCCCTGCATCCAGGGAATGGGTATGCAGGGCTGTGGGTGACACCTTCCAGGTGCTGCACTAGCCTTTGTGTCATTAGAGAGCCAAGCAAAGCAAAGAAGATTTTAGTTTGGTGACTCATTTCAGGAAGAGCTGATCATTGAATCACAGACTGGTTTGGGTTGGAATGGACCTTAAAGCTCATCAATCCCACCCCCTGCCATGGGCAGGGACACCTCCCACTAGCCCAGGGTGCTGCAAGCCCCGTCCAGCCTGGCCTTGGACACTTCCATGGATCCAGGGGCAGCCACAGCTTCTCTGGGAACCTCTGGGGAGGCCAGGGCCTCCCCACCATCACAGGGGAGAATTTCTTCCTAAGATCTCATCTAAACCTGCCCTTTGCTAGTTTAAAGCTCCCCCAGGAAAAAGCTGTCCTTGCTGCCCCCAGATAGCTCCCTCCCTGGAGCCTGGCAGGGACTTTTCCTGGCTGAGACACCCAAGCTCAGCAGAGAGGGTTGGAAAAGGGGTGTCTGTGGCCTAGAGAGGACAAGGTTTGATTGGTGTAATGGGACCCCCTTTTAAAGCACATCTTGGTGTTTCTGACTTGTTTTTAAGTCTGAAACCTTCACATCCCTCTCTGCAGCCCCCACATTCCATTCTCCTTCACAGTGCCTGTGTCCCCTTTGGCCTGACCTGAGTGCCCAGGTGCCATTTGGACCCTCTGTGCTCAGCAGGAGGAGATGGGGCATGGTGGGCCTGAGTTCTGCCTGGCTTCTCCTTCATCCTGTTTGTTTGGGCTCTTCTACATCCCTCTATCCATGGCCAGCCTTTTTCCCCCCTCTCTTTCCTCCTGTTATGGTCTCTCGTATTTCCCTCTTTCACACTCCCTTCCCATACTTCCTCTCCCCCATCTGTGTTCTAGTGTGCTCATAGCCAGTGAGGTTGTTTTGGGGGTAGAAAACAACCTGGCCAAGAGCAGCATCTTGCTGTCCCCTGGATAGCAATTCTTTATTTGGCAGCCTGGCAAACCCCAGCTAATACAGCCACAAATAAAAATGTGCTTATCAGGATATATATTAGCAGAGAACTGGTTAAATTCTCAGTGGGTGGAAGTCAGTGGAGCATCACTCACTTCCAAGGGGCTTCCCTGATTTATACCTGCTGAACTCAGGCCAAACATTTACATGTACGGTGTACAGACATGATAAAATGGAATAAAAACAAAATACTAAACTTGATCCCATATTAAAGCTTTATCTGAGCCATAAATGTGTTTGAAATAAATCAGGTACCTCTCATGGGACCTATAAGTCATACCCTTGGCTTCCAGAGGACTGAGGTGCAAAGCCAGCTGCTCAACCCTCCTACTTCTTTCTGTAGAGGGTTGATGCTCTGTGAAGGGTTGATGCTCCCTGGAGGTATCCTCTGTTCAGAGTATGGCCTACAAGTGCTTCCCTTGACTGAAGAGTCAAGCCCTCCAAAGGCAGGGGATGCTGGAATTAGGACTGCACGGGTAATAAGAACTCACTTTTCCTGGTGCTTCTGAGTTATGAAATACCCTCTATCCACAGGCATGGCTGGTTTTTCACATCTCACTCATTTTTTGTGGCTTCCTATTTCTTTTCAAGTTTTGATTTATGGGAAATTCCTTTAGATGTTGACTGAGACACTAAATAAGGGAAAAAAATAAAACAACAAAAGGCAAACTGCCTTTCCCTTACAGATGATCTACCACTGTGTTAAATTTCAGGTTCATACTTGGGGCATCTGACATTACCATTATTCAAAGAGATCTGAAAGACAGCACCTAAATTATTCCTAATCTTGTCTCCTAGGCTGCTTAAAACATGGTTGTGTTGCTCTAAAAAATACATATACCCCAAGGCAGAGAGCGTGGGTTGAAATGAGAGGTCGAGGGAACAGGTGCAGTTAAAAGTAACTAAAAGCAGAGTTACAGAGGCAGCCGTGGCCCATGCCTTCAGTGAAGTCTGCAATGCCGGATGTTTTGGGGCTTGCAGAGCAGAGCACCTGTTTTCTCTGCCGCTTTAAAGGCTTTTCCTCGAGTCCTTCCATGGTTGCAGCGTGCTCAGTGCTGGTCACCCTTGGTGTCTGATCACCCTTTTTCAGCAAAAAAGCATCTTTTTGGCTCAGGGTTGCAGCATTTTGTGAGAGTTTGTGTTGGTTTCTGCTTAGTGATGTTTGCGTGACCTTCAAACACAGGGCAGCAAAATCCTTCCTGACACACCACAAAAAATCATAGGGATGAAGTTGCAGCTCGTGAGGGGGATTGTGCCAGTCCCTTGTGCCACTATTTGATCCCTCCTGCTCTTCAGCACCTGCTGCTGGTTGGACTTCAGACAACTCTGGAGAAAGCGGCTGGCTTGTGCATTCACCAGCCTGTGGTGCAGGGTGTGCCCAGGCAGCTCCAGCACCCCTGGGACAGCTCTGGGCTGTGCCTAGGAGCTCTAGGCTGCACTCTGGGCCTGTTTCCTTTGGTAAAAGGAGCTCGCTTGGGAGATTTCTGGTTTTGCCTGATGTTGCGGGTGGCTAAGTCCACATTACACCCCCCATGTTGCTACAAAATGGTCTCTCCCGACATCACTGTGCCAGAAAGTTCTCCCTTCATCGGTACCCCACTGGCCCCTGGTTCTCTGCCCCCTCCCCTCTTCCATGGGCCCCTGTTATGTCACTCAGCCTTGCCTCTACCCCCTAGCCCTCAGACTATTGGTTACTGATGCTCTGTCCGCCCCTGGGACCCCTCGGGATGGAACCGCGTGCGCGCGGTTGCTGGAGGTTCTTTGCCTCTGTTCCCCTTGGGGTGCGTTTGTTCGCGGTCCGTGGCGCGGACCCAATAAACGCCTCGGAATTGCACGCAAAGAATCCCTCGTGCCTCTTCATCTCCGGAACGCGCATAGACCGTGTCTGTGAGTGGCTGCTTGCGCCCACCTGCGAGGGTGAGGCTGTGCTCGCGTGGGTGCTGGCGGGGCGCCACCAAAGCGTCTCCACGAGGGACACTGTGGGAAAAACGCAGCATCGGTCCATCGACACCACACACCTCAGAGTTAGCCTGAGCCTCTGGGACTTGAGCCAGGGAGGGGTGGGTGTGCTTGGGAACCCAGCTGCACCGGCAGACAGAGATGGTGGGGTGTGGATGTGTCCCACAACCGTGGTTCCCCATAACAGGGGACAGAAATGCAGCTCATGCAGCACCTGCAGTGTCTCCACCAAGCCCCCACTTTCTCATGTCTTGAGTTTTTAATGGTCCAGGTTACACTTGGAAGGGGACAAAATGGGCATTCTAGAACTGGTAAACTGGCAAAGCAGTTTATCCCACATGTCTGCCATTGATGTTCACTAAGATAAAAAAAAATAAAGGAGGGAAAAAATGCTGCAAACTTACATGACGAGCCAAATCCTGGGATTTATTGCTGCCTCCTGAGGGTTTAGAGTAGCAGTAAGGAGCTGAGCGTGTGTTTTCTCTCTGATGGGTGATTGCAATGGATACTGTCTCTCCTTAGCCTTCCCAACAAGAACTTTGGCTTTGCTTCATGCACTTGAGCTGTGGGATAAATTGTTGGGGTGATCCTATAGACCTTGAGCAGCTTAAGTTACTGTAAGGTTTTGCTGCATTCCAAAGTGCCTGGTGAAGTGGGAAGCAGCCCTCCCATGACCACACATGACCCCACTCCTGTATCACTTTGGCTGGGGCTCTTTGCTGTCCCTGTGCTCCCCAGTGCCTGTCACGCCTGCCCCTGCCATGGTGATGTTTGCTGCACGGTACCTGTGTGCCATGGGGTGTCCTTGGGCTGCTTCATCCCGGTCCTTCTGACACATTTGTGGGTTTCATGGGTCCTTCTCAAAGGGACAGGCTTTATTCCTGCTCCTGCATGACTCCAGGCACTGGCCACCCTGCTGCATCCAGGGGAGCCACCAACACGTGGCTCCTGTCTCCTTGTGATGTTGCACTGCTCAGGCACCATCCCCTTTGGGGTCTGCAAAGCACCAGGCAGACACAAGGCTCCAAATGGATCCAGGTGTTATTATCATATCAATATGCCATTATCATAATGAAACCCACGACAGGAAGGAGGTGGCTGCACACAGAACAAAGCCTGCCAGATGCAGCCAATTCTGTTATTCCCAGTTCTGACAGGATCACAGAGCTCATGGCAAAGCATTTCTGCTCTTTCGGGGGGAGTTATCTCCCCTGCCCCTTCATGTCAACACACACTTGTGGCCCCCCCACATACATAAATTCATTTATTTGGGGGCACACCTGCATCCACCCAATGAAGACAATAAAGGGCAGAGCGTGACTCAAGGACTGAGCTGGATAATCCCCACGGCAGACCTGACAGTGATACATACACAGGATTTTTAGAAGTTCTTTATTCTGCTGCCTGTCATTCACCAGCAATGCATTTCATAGGCAGCTTTCCCCAGAGATTCCCTTTGTCTCTTTTCACCCTCTTCCTGCCAGTCCATGGCATCACTCCTGCCTCTTCCGGGGCACATTGTCCTTCCTGCATCCCTGCGTAGCCTCTGCTCTCCTGCTAAACCAGCCCTGTGTCTCCATTCCTTCCCTGGCCCCATTTCAGAATTTATTTGTGCTGCATGACCACTCAAGGTGGGACAGCAGGTGCCTGTCAGGCTGCAGGGCTGGCTTTGAATGGGTTCCTAAGAGGCAGCCAAGGACCATCCATGTTTGGCAGATAGACCCAGGGATGTAGCTGATGGCCAAATCCCCAGCTGGGCACAGACAATGTGTCCAAAAGCTCGTGAATTTGGGTGCTACAGGAGCTGTCTGAGAGCAGCCCGTGGTCCTTGTGCATGTGCCATGGGAGGGGGGCTGGGAGAGCCCGAGACAAAAACATCCATTGGTGGCCATGGATGTTTGTCCACACACAGGCTGGTCTGAGAAGGGGAAGGAGATCCCAAGCTAAAATATAGATGGGAGGTTTAGATTAGTTACTGGGAAAAAATTTCTTCCCAGAAAAGATGGTCAGGCATTGGAACAGGCTGCCCAGGGCAGTGGTGGAGTCACCATCCCTGGGAATGTTCAAATAGCTTTTGGATGTGGCACCTGGGGACATGGTTTTGTGATGAACACGGTGGTGCTGGGTTAAGGGTTGGACTTTTCAACCATAATGATTCTATGATTTGGTGATTTTATCTCTGTGGCTGCCTCAAACAAAGCTGGGGGTACTGAGAGATTGAAATATCTCGGGAAAAACACTCCTACCATTTTTTTTTTGGCTCAGCACAACCTTCTCAGCCTGTCTTGGGAAAAAGCAACAAGGGAGATTGGACCTGGGTATTGCCAAACGATTTCCCTTTCTGTCTCTTCAGATGCAGGGGACAAACACTTGGGAGCCCCAAAACATGGAACAGGGAGCAAGGACTCAGCATGTGAAAAACAGAGCATTCCAAAGGAACTCAGTGGGGGGAACTGAAATGTATTTCTGGGAGTACAGATGTGGTGGGGCTGCCATGAGGGGAGGTGGGAAAGAGCCATCAGAGGCAGTAGTCAATGGCTAGGGAAGGGTAGCTGCCTGTCCAGGGCTGGTGAGGGTACAACCCGTATGGACCAGTACAAGGGCTATGGTTCCAGGCAAAGCCCCATAGTGGCATGGCCCTGGTGGTGCTGGGTTAGAAGCACCAGTGATAGAACAAGGGGCAATGGCTTCAATTGAAAGAGAGGAGGTTTAGTTTAAAGATTAGGAAGAAATTGTTCCCTGGGAGGGTGGGGAGGCCCTGGCACAGGGGGCCCAGAGAAGCTGTGGCTGCCCCTGGGTCCCTGGAAGTGGCCAAGGCCAGGCTGGACAGGGCTTGGAGCAGCCTGGGATAGTGGAAGGTGTCCCTGCCATGGCAGGGGTGGCACTGGATGGGCTTTAAGGTACCTTTCAAACCAAGCCATTTTATGGCTTGATTCTATGACATTGTTACTCGGAATTTAAGTAGGAATTTGGTAAAGACTGAGCGTCCCTGGGAGCCCAAATAATGTGATGCAGTTTTGGCTCACTAGTGGGATCTGGAAGATGCAGAGTGTCAAGGTAAAGCAGCATTTGGACTTCAGAGAGGTGGTATCAAAAGGCACTTCAAAGCCACTCCCCAGGACCCTGGGGTTTGTGACAGGGCATGGACAGGGACATGGGGCATGTGGTGCTGAGCCTGAGGTGTTAGAAATCAGAGATCAGGCCTTTCTCTTTAAAGCTGGTACCCCCCAAGTGCTCAGTAAACAAATCCAGCCCAGAGTGGGAAGAAGCCAAGCTCAGATCTTGAATCATGGTCCAGGAGGAACCAGAGTGATTTTGTAAAAGTTCTGTCAATGCATTTAGAAAATCAGTACATCCTGTTTGGCCTGGCTTTCCTCAAGTAGGTCACTGGTTAATCTGATGCAGGCAATGAGTCACTTTCTTTCTATTTCTTCTTTGATTTTGCTCTTCTAGCAGGTATGGCTTCACAACCAGCATGATGAAAGAGTATTTATTGCTGGCACCTGAAAGCATTATGCTCCAATAGGTGTCTGCATTTAATATCAAACACATCAGGATGTCTCTAACTCCCTGGCCATGGGAAGTTGGGTGTTGTGAATTTTGGAATAATATTTTATTAGTTCTCTAGTGGGGCTGTAGTGAAGCTGAATTTTAAAAGTTAAAGTAAGATGTCTGCTTGTCCAATTAGAATCATCTCAGAATGGTGGAAACACCAGTTTTATGTGTGGAAATGAAGTTATCGCAATTAAAAGTTATGAAAGAAGGAAAATTCTCTAAAGTCTCCAAAAGAGCAAATATAATACCATTTATAGACTCTGGGAATGAGGGCTGTTAAAGGCAGAGACTTGGGAAATATTTGCTGCAATATAGTAAAAGAAGCAGGAAGGCAACTTAGTCAAAAGGGGTTTTTTGGTACTTTGCAGGAAGCATCGCAGAATTTTCTTTTGGGAGCACAAGGCAACAAGGAAGCCCTTGATGTTTTTGTGATCTGTGTTTGTCCCTGTGTGTTCTGAGATAGTGCAGTCTGAGTATTTGTGATTGATAAATCAGCTGGGAAATGATTAATGTTATTTGATTTCAAAATTATTGCCTTGTCCCTTTAATAGGCAGTTGAGAGCTTTTTAGGAGCTGTTATTTCAGGCTGCCTTCAGGTGTGGGGAAGAGATTGCTGCCTCTGATTCACATCTGCAGGTTCCTCCAGCAAACATCAATGCTATAAACTTTTATTTGCAATGAAAGTTCAGATTATGGAACATTCTGAGGATGAATTCACTAATTACTTCATATCTGAAATAAAGTGTGAGAGCAAAATGGTGTCTGCAAATTTCAGGTACAGGGGGAGATGCTGTTTGGGACCGGGATACAACCTGTGAGTTGTATCTGTGACTGCTCAGGCAGCTCCCACAGCAGGGAGCAACCACTGTGTTCATTCACTGCTGGAGGAGTCCAGAGGAGGCCACGGAGCTGCTCCAAGGGCTGGAGCCCCTCTGCTCTGGAGCCAGGCTGGGAGAGCTGGGGGTGTTCACCTGGAGAGGAGAAGGCTCCAGGGAGACCTCAGAGCCCTTTCCAGAGCCTAAAGGGGCTCCAGGAGAGCTGGAGAGGGACTGGGGACAAGGGATGGAGGGACAGGACACAGGGAATGGCTTCCCACTGCCAGAGGGCAGGGATGGATGGGATATTGGGAAGGAATTGTTCCCTGGGAGGGTGGGGAGCCCCTGGCACAGGGTGCCCAGAACAGCTGTGGCTGCCCCTGGATCCCTGGAAGTGTCCAAAGGCAGGTTGGACAGGGCTTGGAGCAGCCTGGGATAGTGGGAGATGTCCCTGCCCGTGGCAGGGAGATGGAGTGAGATGAGCTTTAAGGTCCCTTCCCACCCAAACCATTCCATGAATCTGTGAATATCCCTTCTGATCCCTACAATGAACTCAGCCCCCCAGGGCCAGTTTGGCACACAGAGAGTGATGTTGCCACCCTCCATCCCCATCACTCAAATGAAAGAGCCACAGGGTATGACATGGAAATCATGGATCTTGGACTTGCTTCAGTGCTTTTGGTTCTCCAACTTGTTAAGTAAAAATTGATGTAAAGCTGAAGAACCTCCCTGCTTCCCCGGCTTTGAGTACACATATCTGACAGGGATCCTATAAACTTCTGTTCCCAGTTGAAATGGAATACAGAAAACCAGGATGAAGAATAAATGAGCCCATCTGTCCATCTCCCCTCCAAAGTGCATCACATTAATGGGTGGTCATCTAACAGACCACTAACAAATCCCTGGTTAGCAGGATTTCTCTGACCAGCTATTCCAGGGCTCTGCTCTGCAGATTATAAGGAGGTTTCTCCAACACCAAGTAGCTTTTAACCTTTGCTGGACTTCAGGCTCAAACCTTTTTTGAACTTTCAATTTTTTTTGCACTCATCATCTTTTGTCTTCTGTTGTATCAGGAGCAAACCCAGAAATTATGTACAATTTAGAGCATCCCAAGTGCTGAACCTATGAACAAATTCAAACCAGAGCATTCTTAGACACTTTCCCCTGCTCATTCTGCCTCAAGAAACAGCTGCCAGGAAGAAAAGGAAAGTTTGAAGGCAGCTTTTCCTGACAATTGCTTGCTCTGAAACTCCTGAAGAGTTTCACATTTTTCAGACAAGTCAAGCAGAAGAGGCTAAGTGCACCCAGCTGTGGCACAGAAAACTGGGAGGTGCACAGCCCATGTAGAAAACAAACCCCACGAGTGAGAGGCTTTTAAGCAGAGGGAGCACAAAGAAGGCAAAATCATAGGATTACTGGCGATTGATCTAGAGAGAAGAGTCAATCTCGCAATTTTGGGGGCTTGCTGAGTCTCTGATAAAAGACAGGGCTGTGACTGAGATCTGAGAAGGAGGAAGCACAGGGAGAGAGGGAGTGAGAAATTATTTAGGGGAAGACCCAGCTGTAACTCTTGACAAACAGTCACAATTTCCAAGTAAAATATCTCCATAATGGGAGAATTTGGTCACTGGAGGAAAAAAGGAGAGTCCAAATGCTGCCAGATGGGTCTCACACTGTGGAAGAAAACCTTCCTGAATTTCTGAATACAGTGACTATTTGGAGAAGTGCTTGATGTCACCAGCGCCTGGTGATGACGGCTCACCTGAGACTGGCACCACAGGGACAGGGGCTGGCTGGCTCCACCAGAGCTGTAGGTCCTGTGAAGCCGATGCTCAAACAAGGATGCCCTGGATCCAGTGGGTGTGGGAGATGGCCCAGCAGAGGTGGTGGGGATAGGAGGAGAGCAGGGGGCTACCCACCTTCTGCAGGGGCTTTGCCCGGAGCAGCACCATGCTGTGACACTGGGCAGCCTCCCAGAGCACGTTCCTGTCTGCAGCAGCAACCTGCTGGGTTCCCTGAACCTTTAGACAACTTTAGACCTGCCTCTCTGGTGACAGTTTTTCACTTACACACTCCCAGGTAATGGATGATGAAGACAAATTGCTGTATTATGTAATTTAAGGTGAATTTTGCCTGTCAGCACAGTTGAAATAAATGTGTTCATTTCCCCAAAATGGCCGATCTGTCACATTATCCTGTGTCCTTGTTTCCCCCATCCAGTCTAATAGTGGAAATTGGAGATCTGATTGTTTTAAAAAGTGAATTTATCATATCCTTAATTTCCCTCTACTATGAGAGCCATCTTTAATGTTTGTTTGTCCAGTCCTAGCCAGTGCTTTCCCTCGGACGACCCCAGTGCAGGCAGGGTGAGGAGCTGCCAGGTGGGTTTGTGTGAAGCACCCCCAGAGCTGCTGGTGCTGGGCACGTCAGATCTCACTGAGCCAAGGCTCACCCCCCTGTTTTCCTAAAAGCAGAGTCCTTGTGCTGGTTCCTGGTGCTGTTCCTCAATTTTATCCCAAAGCAATGGCACAGCTCTGGTCCTTTCCCATGCAGCCCCCCAGGAACAAGTTACCTGCCTGCAATTACACTGGTTGGTGTTAATTCTATAATTTAATTCTTTATCAGCTGAAAATTGTGTTGGTTTTCCTATTATTTTCTGTGACTGATTTCAGATGAGAGACCTACTTTATTCATGGGGCGCAGCAAAGTAAAACATCAGTGTTCTCCCCATCTCCTTCAGCTCCCTGTTGTCTCTGATGGAGTCAAAATTAACAAAGGCCAGATATCTCCTTGTTAGCTCATGGGGTGCTGGGGTACCTTGTCTGCTGTGATTAGTTTGGAAGTGCTTCCCAGTGAGAGGCTGCGTTTAACCCTCCACAGCAGCAAGGGAAACTCTCCACGGCTCTTGTGGAGAGCCAGCACATCCTCAGGCTCCCCTCCACATAGCACATAAATATTTCTGCTGCTGTCTTCCCTGCCTCATTATTAGCAATTTTATCATCTCTGTCCGATAACAGTCCTGCTGACTTCTATTCTTTGATTAATCCTCTGTCTCCTTTCCCAGTGGGAAGTTGCTGGCTGTGGTTATCTGCATCCCAAAGAGCTGGAGCACTGCTGGCAGTGGTGTTTCCCCGTCTGTATTGAAGCCCTGTGCTGCTCCTGCCCCACTCTCTGGAGCTCGCTCCCAGAATGCTTTGGTGGAGCAGGTGGCTGAAGATGGGCTGGAACCTCTCAGTCCTGCTCACTATCTTGCTCATGGAATCATGGAATATCCTGGGTTGGAAGGGACCCACAGGGATCATCCAGCCCAGCTCCTGGCCCTGCACAGACACCCCAACAACCCCACCCTGGGCATCCCTGGCAGCGGTGTCCAAACGCTCCTGGAGCTCTGGCAGCCTCGGGGCCGTGCCCATTCCCTGGGGAGCCTGGGCAGTGCCCAGCACCCTCTGGGGGAAGAAACTTTTCCTACCCTTGGCACAGCTTCATGCTCCCCAGCTCCTCCAGCACTGCTGTGGCCTCCCATCCTCCTCGCTCTTGTTGCTGCCCGGTGTCATCCTGGCACTCGAGAAGGTTGTGCCTGCAAGAACTGCAGCCAGAGCCCAGACTGCTGAGATAACGTCCTGCCTGAGGGCCAGATCTGACCCTGGGTGCCCTGCACAGAGCAGGGGTAGAGGAGCAGGATAAACTGGAGTTCTCAGGAGCAGAGCTGAACCAAGCTGCTTTTGTCCCTGGCAAATGCCCTGGCTAAGGAGAGGCTGCTTGGCTCTGGGAATCCTGAGCAGTGGTGCATCCCCATGTTTGTCACCGGCCCCACAGAGCCCCTTGGCATTGTTGGGTGCATTCACACAGGGTCTGCCTCTCCACAGGCTGGGAAGGCAGGAATACAGCTGCACATTCCCACTATAGCCTTGCAGGATGAATGTCTGATGGACATGGACAGCCTACTCTAGTGGAATGTGTCCCTGCCCGTGCCTGGGGTGGAATGAGATGAGCTTTAAGGTGCCTTCCAAACCAAACCATTCCATGATTTTATGATTTTATGAATGTGCTACATGTGAAGGCACTGGGTACTGCAGAGCTTCTCCCGGAAGCAGGGCAGAGGTCTCCTCTATCCAGGACTTTGTCCATGTCAGGAAGGATAAAGCGACTGCAAAACAACATGTTGATTCCTCCCACAGTGCAAGCAAACAACAAATTTTTTTGCTAAAATTGAAGTTTATTTAATGATAAATACTTAAAGTTTGTTTTATGGAGTAAACCAAATTTGGTCTGTCCCTTTCCAAGCACCTTGCAGCAGCACTGGTGCAGCTGGAATAAGATCTGGGGGACTACAGGCTGGGAGGTGGGCAGGGAACAGCATGGATCTCCTTGTGGACCAGGACAGTCCATTACACTCATCCCAGTGCTCCAAGCTGTGTATGAGCAGAGGGCCCTCAGTGTGAGGAGGGGTGGGAATGGCTTTTTAGCCTCATCTACTCTTCAGGAGGTGCTGTTACCAACATGTGAGAAAACCAGGTTCCACCACAGTGAAAACCCACGGGGGTTTTCTGTCTTTCAACCCAGTCCCTTCCTTCCCATCCTGTGTGTAGGGAGGCTGAGCCCTCTGTCTGCTCCTCTGCCTGCTTCCATTCCACCACTTTTATATCAGTTTCTGAGGTGAAGTGTTGTATCATAAAGTTCCTACAGTTGTCCTTCCCCTCACACTAACCTGCACTCCAGATCCTGCTGTGCAGGTTTCCCTTTGCTGGGAATATTTCCTCCTGCCCTCCCTGCTCTGTGATAGGCTCAGAGACAGTGGGAACATGAGTTTTTTCCCTGGGAAACCTAAGCCCTCCTGTTGGAACATGAGGGCTGGTGGGATGGCCATGCTTGGGGCAAGGGAACAGTTAAAAGGCTTTTGATTCAGTGCATCTCTTCCCTCCAACAGCACCATTATTTCATACAACTTATTCCTTCCATTGAAACCTTCGAATAATTTCCCTTTATAATCAAACTTTTCTATCCCTAAATCAGTTTTATAACCACCTTATTATACCTTGAAACTCAAAATGAAAAATAACTGTTATAAATAATTGGGCTGTGCTGTGAATACTAAGCACACCCATGGCTTCCAGAGGATGGGATAACAGGGACGTCCTCTGCCACCCAGCCAGGGAAGGGCTTGCTGGCTTAGCTTGTCTTATTCAGTGCTCCAAGTGGGGTGCAGAGAGGAGAGGGGAGCTGGAATTCAGACTTTGCCAGGCTCTGGACCTGCCCTGGAGTTAGCAGGAGACTCTGTGCCACTGCTGTGGGTCGTGTTGGTGAAAACACAGTGATCCTGGTGTTTGCTCCACCTGGGAGCTGGTGCTGTGCACTCCCATTTGAGCTCAGCTGTCCCCAGAGTTCCCACCTCTAAAAGGGGTCAGCCGTGAGCTGAGAGCATCACTGGGTGCCTTCTCAGAGTCCCTGCACTGTCTGCCCACAGGAGGGCTCCCGAGTGGGGCTGTGGTACTGCTGAGCTGCTGCCCGTGCCCAGATCATCGGTGCCTTCCCCTGCACCAGGGGCTGTGAAACCTCTAAAGCCTGAGGATCACAGAACCCAGACTGGTGTGGGTTGGAGGGGACCTTAAAACTCACCCAGTGTCCCCCCCCGCCATGGGCTGGGACATCTTCCACTATCCCAGTGTGCTCCAAGCCCTGTCCAACCTGGCCTTGGATGCTTACAGGGATCCAGGGGCAGCCACAGCTTCTCTGGGTCTTTGATCTCAGCCATTTATTCATCCAGCTCAACCTGCACTAAGCTGACACAAGGTAGAAAAGAGTTTTTCCCCCCAGTCTCCCCTCTGGACATTGCAGGGATCTGGCTGTCTTTCTCCAGCGTGGGATGTGCCTCCAGGAGAGCTCCAGCCATCTCCTCATTTTCAGGTGTGTGGCAAGGAGAAGGAATTTGTTGCTGGCTTGCAGCTTGTGTGATGGTTTTATTTAATAGATTCACAGAGACTAAAGCCAGAGAGATGCATTAGATCATCACACTTGATTTCCTGTAAATCACAGGCCATTACATTTCACCGAGTTCATCATGCAGTGCATCCAGTGACTTGGGTTTAACTGAAACACATCTTTCAGGAAGATCTCTTCAGGCTACTTTCAGTGGTGGATAAATGTTTTCCTTCCAAAAAAGTATCTAATTTATAATTCAAATGTTGCTGCCTTCAGCTCCCAGCTCTTGTTCTGCCTTTCACATTGCAGTCACAGAATCTTTATTGCAAGATATTTTCACCCCCTGAAGGAGTTTAGATGCAATGATGAAGTCACCTCTCAGTCTTCTTTTTTAAAAGCTAACCACCTTGAAGCCTTTAAATCTCTGCATGGAAGGTGTTCTTCCTGGCCCTTAAATCAATTTTGTAGCTTTTTTTCTGCACCTCACTATTCTTCCCACTATTTTTTAAAATTTATTTAAGCAGAGACCTACAGAAATACTGCAATTTGGCAGAACGTGGTGTTGAACTGGAGAGTGGGGAACAGACTAATCCCGGACTCTAGAGAGTGACCCGTATGCCTGCCACCCAAACAAATAATTACAGAGCTGTAAATGAGGTGCAGGCAGCTCCTTTATCCCTGGGCTCCTTCAGCAGCTCCTGGCTGCCAGGGGAGTGAATGCGCAGGAAGGGGCCAAGGGAGACCAAAGGAACAATATCCATGCTGGCATGAGGAACCCTCCTCTCTCCTCATGGGCTCCAGCTGGGGGGATGGAGGGGATGCTGCCCTGGGAGTCTGCTGTGACCTCTCTGCTGGAAACTCCCCATGAGGAGCCAGCATGTCCCTGTGGTACTTGGACAAATATAGGTCTGGATTTTTAAATTCTTTTACAAAAACACATTTTTATTTTCATTTCCCAGGCACATCAATAACTGTCCCTTCTGACCCAGGCATCAAAGGCAATATTCAAATTGAATCTGCTGCTGGAAGGACTCCTGCATCTCCTGCTCTCCTGATGCTGCTGCTGAGGTCTGGGCTGTACCTGCAGGTCATGGACCTCCTCAGCGGCTCTGAGGGGTGCAGGTGAGACACACAGGAAGGCACTACCCAGAACTGGTGGAAATCCTCACACATCGTCACTCCCATACTCTGAAGCTCTATGTGGCTGCGGATATGGTGAGTGAAGTCAAACTCCGAAGGCTTCTCCTCCATCCCACGGGTGGATGCTCTTGGGGCCATTGCCCTTAGCCCAGCTCTCGTGTGGATCTCCTGACTGGCTGGCAATAATTGTCTTTTTAAAAAAGGCTGAAATTTAGCCAAGGGGCACTTGAATGCCCAGAGGCTGAGTGTTCCTCTGTGTCTGCTGATCCCAAGAGTTGGTGTGCCACAGCTGAGGCAGGTACAACAAGCACAGTTAATGAACATGACTTTTTAATTATTGAGGAAAGGAGACAGAACAGGAATGGTAAACAGTGGCTGCAGCCATTAGCTCTGCTGGGAGCTGGTAACTGAGATATGTGAGACAAGAGCATGTGTGCCTGAAGGGTCTCTGTCCTCTGCCAGCCAGGGATAAAGCACATCCTTTCCTGAGTTGCTGGTGAGCTCCCCCTTACACACTTTAGACAACTAAAGGAGCTTAGAGATAGGCACCATAGCCAAATTCAAAGGCTGGAGAATCCTCTTTATATATCTCACGTAATCTAAATAGTATCTGCATATGTAAAGCTGATTAATCTCAGTTAAATCCAATGCAACCAAAGAAAGCATTTAAATCAGTTATTTAAAAGTCACTCAAAGGAGTAGTATTGAAACCCACCAAATGTCTGGATACAGAGAGTCCTAAACCTGAATTAAATCCCGCTATTTCTCTATGTTTACTAAGATTAGCTCATGTCTTTTCTCAAGGAACACATGGTCTAAGCAAGTTGGTATTTAACAGGAGAAGATGTTAATACCTTCAATTACAACAGCATTTCATTATCCCATTAAATTCATTATGAAACTACATTAACTCTGATTCCTTGCCAGAATGCTGACAGCCTCCTATTGCTCTCAGTGCTGAGGAAATAATGTGGTGTGTGGCATTAAAACCCGGTGGTGTCATGGCTCCTTTCTGTTCACCACTGTCTGCTTTAGCTGTCTGGCCACTGCTTACCCAAAAAAATTTAACTGTGTGAGCTCAAAGGAAACTGTGGTTTCTGTTATCCTTTAGCTGGCTGGATGCTTTGACCTGCTCATGGCTACAGAGCATCTTTGTGTGTGTGCAGCATCACCCCAATGGCTTCTGCTGCTGTCATGGGAGAGTCCCAGAGCATCTGCAGTGTTCACCTCTCTGCTTTGGTCCACTCTCTCAAATGTCCCTTGAGATCATCATGAATTTAAAGGAGTTGACACTTTGCTTTACCCATGGACAAATCTCTGTTCTATGACTTTTCAGCATAACTACTGTTTTCGAGAAAGTGAAATTTTAGAGTTTTGAAACAGAACCATCATCACTCATTGCAGACATCATTTGGACATTAGGAAGAAGATCTTCACAGAAAGGCTGGGCAAGCATTGGAAGGGGCTGCTCAGGGAGGTGGTGGAGTCACCGTCCCTCCAGGTGTTTAAGGACGGACTGGATGTGGCACTCAGTGCCACGGTCTGGTTGACATGGTGGTGTTGGTCACAGGTGGGACTCAATCTCAAAGGTCTTTGCCAGTCCAATTGATTCTGTGATTTGTCTTTTTTTATGTAACTCCTTGGGAGTGAGTCCTGTCCTCCTGTGTTTGTACTGGGCAGCATCACTGTTCCCCTTGAGAGCACCTGTGACCATCAGGGGAAGGTCACAGGTGGCTGAGGGGCTTTTGCCACCCAAAGGAGGCAGCCCAGGTACCACAGGTCTGTGTTCCAGGTGAGGCATCCACAGCTCTGCTTAGATCAGGGCTGGGCCCACTTCTGCTCCATTCTGTACTCAGACAGTGCCTGCTTTGAGATCCAATTATGACATCAAATGGCCTTGCCACACTTGTACACCTCCATCTCCCACACTCAGAACAAAAGCAACAGGAGTTATTATATCAGGCTTACATGTGGAAACAGATAATTTGTAAATAAACACCTCTGAAGGAGCTTATCAAGGAAAAAACACCCAGAAAAGCTTTGACCTTTATACAGAAACATGAATTTAGATGTAAGAAAGGTGTTCAGAGATACATTCTCCAGTTCTAAATGTTCTACTTAACATTTGAGGAATAAAGATGCTAGCATGCTTATGAAATTGATTCATTTTAATAAGAGTAATTTTTAAGCTGCACTGAATATTCTTGAAACCAAGGCTTTTTCTTTTTTTTTTTGGGAGCCTGGGTAAAAGTTATTTCACTTTTATGATGTAGTTTACAGCTTCTGGTAAGGATCCCTGGGGTCATCCTTTTTGATCCAAAATAAAGCATTTCTCTCTTCCTAAAGATGGGCTCATCTACACCTGAATGACTGGGAAAGTTTTTTCTCTTGCCATAGTGCTACTCGGGTGTTTGAGAGGCATCTTGCTTTCAAGAGGCCAATTGTGCAATTGTTTCTTTCTGACCCAAAATTTCTTTGGTATGATTTGTCCTGTGTGTACTTTCACAACGTGCAATTAAAAACCTGGGCAACAAATCCTGCAGAAGGCACAACTCCAAGTGACAGTGCTCCATGGTCTGCTTTCAGACTACGGCACAAAGGCAGCAGGATGTAGAGCTTCAGCCAGGAGGAGGGATGGGAGCAGAGCTGAGCACTGGGTGGGTACAGGAGGAGCACAGAGAGCCATAGACCCCAAAAGTGATCTGGGTGTGCTGGGGCAGATCTGCAGCTTCACCCCTTGAAGAGCCTTGTCCCTGCCCTAGCCATGGCAGAGTTTCACTGTGTGACAGAGTCGAGCCCACATTTCCCTTCAGATGTTTCTGGTAAGGTTTATTTTTATCCCAACCCCACTACAATTCAGGCAGGCAGTGGGTCCAGCCTGTCCGAGCCCTCGTCAGCCCTGTCCTGCCCAGTCACTGATGCCCCATGGGGTCACAGCCAGTGGCTGTCACCTTCTCTGGCTGTGGCTCTGACTCCTGGTGCCCTCCTGGGGCTGAAGGGTCATTCAGCCCACAAGGAGCTGCTGCATCACCCCCATCCTGCCATGGGAGGAACAAAGGGGTGCTGGACCCTTAGCACCGTCCCCAAACTCTGCCAGGCTTGACGCCTGGGCCAAGGATGGCCGTGCAGGGCCAGGGGCACAAGGACCATTCCACATGCTGGCACTGGTGGATGGGGAGCACCCCACTCCTGCTGCCAGGGCCCCCAAAAACTGTGCTTTCCTATGTCCTCATCTGTCACTCCAGTCCCCTCCATTCCATTCGAGTGCAGCTGCACAGGGTGTGCTGCTCACCACTGACCATTCCAGCAGCCACAGGTGCATTTTAGGCTCTCAGCCCATTTCTGCACAGCCTGAGGAACCCCCTTCTCCTTCCCACCACTCCTGGCAGACTGTTCCTGCTGCCAGCAGGTAACAACACACCTGTACATGTCACTTACAGCAACGTGAAACCACCAGCTGAGTTGAGACCAGCTGTGGGACCTCTTGGCTTTGCAGCTTTAGACATACTTGACAGGGCAAGGGGGAATGGCTTCCCACTGCCAGAGGGCAGGGACAGATGGGATACTGGGAAGGAATTGTTCCCTGGGAGGGTGGGGAGGCCCTGGCACAGGGTGCCCAAAGAAGCTGTGGCTGCCCCTGGATCCCTGGCAGTGTCCAAGGCCAGGTTGGACGGGGCTTGGAGCAACCTGGGATAGTGGACAGTGTTCCTGCCCATGGCAGGGGTGGCACTGGGTGGGCTTTAAGGTCCCTTCCAACCCAAACCATTCTGAGATTCCACAATTCTATGGTCCCTGAACTCTGTCCTGCCCTGGCTGGTTATCTCCTCCCTGGTTTAATTACCTGCAGTTCATCCCTTTCCCTGTGCACCCCAGCTCTCTTCTGCCTGGGCCTCCAGGTGTTTGTGAGTGCAAGCCTGGCACAAGGCGTGTGCTGCCAGCAGAGATGTGCTGCTCCCAAGGGCCCTGCATTGGCTTCCCATGGCATCAGCAAAAGCCAGCACCATAACGAGCCCAGTGGCATGAAAGATTCCAGAGACAAGGGCAGGTTTCCCTGTTCATCTGGGACTTCCCTGCTGTGTTCTCACCTTCTGGTTATTTGTTGGAGGGTGCTGTGGGGCATGTGTCATAACTTCACAGCTCATTGCTGCCCTGCCTGGCAAGGTAATTGCTCCTTCGAGGTGTGACAACACCTCCATCTATGTCTTCCTGAAGGTCTCAGTTCCCTGTGTGGTGCCACTGCTGGCTGGCCACCTGCCTTTCTGGGAGGATCTGGGGTGGCTGCGTGGGGGCTGGGTTTCAGAAGGTGGGTGACTGCCCTGACCCAAAAGCTGGGTTCAGTGAGCAGCCTATGCAGAGACAGAGCTTCCCTCAGTTCTTGGGATAAGTGAGCAGGTGAATGGAAGGTATATTTCCTCTTCTACCAAAACCCCCAAACATAACAGATGTGCCAGGCCCGTTTGCCTGGCAGTGAGCCCTGTATGCCTTCGCTGTGGTGGGTTAGTTGTGCTTGGTCAGCAGAGAGCTGATGTGTCATGGGGTGTCCTAAATCCCTCAGCTCTCCAGGGAAAGCCCCACTGCAATCCCCTGCCAGCACTGAGGGGCTCAGGCAGGACTGGATCCTCCTTCCTGGATCTCCACTTTCCACACAGGCCCTCAGATGAGTCCCAGAGGGCAGTGCAGCAGCTGGGAGCAGGATGAGGGCTATCCCTGATGCCCCTGCTGGTATCTACGGTGAGGTGCACCTGGAGAGCAGAGCAACCATGGCTCTCTGCTGGTGGGACTGTGGGGCCTGATGAGCCGGAGTGACCAAGGGCTGGGGGACATACACCTGGAATGGGGCTGAGGGGACTGACTGTGTATCAGGAGGTGCAATGGCCGGTGAAGGGTTTATGTGAAGGGACCAGCAGGATGGGCGGGGCTGTAGAAGGTGAGGTAAGAGGGAGTCGAGTACTTGGAGCAGAGGCTGGGGGGCTGGGGGAAATGGGATGGAGGGGGCAGTAGGGCTGTGCAGGAGGGACCTGAGGTGAGAGGGCAGGTCTGGCTCTGACTAACCCTGTGGGTACTGCTCTCCACAGACCCTGTCCCCTCTTCCCATCCATTCCCTGGGCCATCTCTGCCCTGCAGAGCTCCCACCCTGGGTCTGCAGGCACACCCAGACCCTCTGCACCTCCCAAAGGAAGATCCCTCACAGGTTCTGCCATGGCTGTTGTTCCTACAGCCCCTCCAAGCACTGAGACTCATTCACACCTGGTGCCACAGAGGCACTGGCTGTACTGAGCCCAAAGCACCTGCACCCTGAGGCTTTTGAGTGGGACCAGGAGGTGACAACACCTATGTCCTGCTGTGTGCCGAGTGTCCAGGCAAAGGCTGGGATTTATGCTGCACAATCAGTAGAGTAAATAAAAGCCTCTGACATTTTCTAATTGGGGTGCTGGGAACATCTCAGCAGCTCTAAGATGGTTCTGCAGTTTTGTGTAAATGCCTCATCAAAGTGGTAATGTATTCTAATTATTAGCAGAGCCCTGGCTGCCTCGTGAACCTGTAATATTTTGTGGCATGTGGCATTACAATGAAAATGTATGAATAACAATTTTTCATTTAAATTACCAGCTGTATGATCAAGTTTTTTGTAGTATTATGAGGTTTGGGGTAAATACTCCATAAATATGTAAATAACTTGTGATGTTGTTGCATTAGGTAATTGCAGGAGGACACAGCTTGTGGTACAGATGAACCAAGAGTGGAGCACTCTGAGATTCTGTTTCTTTTGGGCACGTGGCCGGGGCTGCCTGATTCTTGCATTTGCTCCCTAGGGTCTGGGCTCCCACCCTTGGAGGACACCTGAAACACCTTCTCAGCTGCTGCACCCTTTGCAGCCACTTTTTCCACCCAGCTGGGGATCTCTCTGTGCCACCTGGATGGCAGAGCTCTGCTGCCTGGTGTGGGAATCTTCCTGGGGATTCATCACGGACTGAGGGACACTGGGTCCATCCCTGCTGTTTTTGTGGGATGAAATCTTCTGAAGAAATTCTTCTTGCTCCTTCCCCGGTCGGCCTGGCCCTGGGGCTGACTGCCCTCACTCAGAGGAGACCCACTGAACCTAAAGGAAAGCTGTGAGCACAAATCCAAATATTTTTTCACATCAGCTAAAAATCAAGGTATTTGTCCTGGGAAAAAAGAAAAGATTAATTTGGTTTAGCTTTTTCTTTATTTGTTTTCTTAAATAGCTTTCTAACCTTTATCCAGTTCAAAATCAGGCAGAACTGGTGAATGAGGAAGCAGGTGTGCTGTTTCAAAAGCTCCTATTTCCACCATTTTTTCCCATCTGGGTTTGACCCTGAAAGCCTCCCTGTCCATGCTTTGCCAGAGCCACTCTGGCCCTTCAAGATGTGTGGTCACAGGCAGGAATGCAGGTGCTGGGCCAGCGAGCCTGGACATCATCCATGTTTTCTGTGGCTCCGGCTGGTATTTCCATGGGGATAATGCAGCACCTGGAGCTGCTGAGGTGCAGGGAGGAGCTACAGACACAGGACTGGACATGCTGACCCCCAATCGGTCCCTTCTGCCATCACCTGAGTGAGGATCCTCTTCCCTTCACATCTTCACATGGCTCCTGAGCCATCCATCATTTCTGTGGCCCATCCCTTGTTCTCCCTGGTTGGAGCAGTTGGTCTCTGGACACACATGCAGGGTGCCCTGGGGCAGGATGCTCCAGTCTTGTCTTCTCCTTGCCTGGGGAACAGGAGCAATGCTCCAGGTCTGCTGGAGGGTGGGAAGCCTGGCCAGTGGTTCATGGGATGTCCTTCTCCACTGCTTGGAGAGGCAAACTGCACTTGTGTGGACCTGTGGGAGGACATGAAATGTGCTGTTCTGAGTCAATTTTTACAGTGGAAATACTGGAGAGGAACTCGAGAATTAAAACATGAAAGAGAACAAAGTGTGTCTGCACCAGAGAGAGGTGAAAACAGTAGCACTTTTATTATGAAAATGTTATTTCTGGAAGAAAAATAGCAGGAGTGCAATCTCCTGGAGCATTTGGGGTCAGCATGAGAGTGCTGAGAGACTTTCCAGAGTAGTCATGGGCCAGAGGGGGAAAGGAGGGATTAAAAGACCCCCAGCAGCAGCAGCCTGTCCATCATCACCAGCATTGTGCTGTGTGCACTGCCCAGCCTCCAGGGCTGAGCCGGGCCTGGTGCTTGCTCTGCCACACCTGGGTGAGAGCATCTCCCTGGGACAGGAGCTGCACAGGCTGCACCCAGAGCCCACGTTGGGACTCAGCTGCCAGAGCAGTGGTCAGGGAGCTCCTGCACTCCTGAGCAGAGCCAGTGGCTCACACGGTGGTACCTGTGTGTGCACACATGTCCCGGGCAGCTGGAGGACATTGCAGCACTGCCTGCGCTGCTGCAGGTCCAGCAGATGCTGTTGAGGTCACCTCATGCCCTTGCTGCTGTGGCCTCTACTGCCTGCAGGACCTGGGGATATCCTGGGGCTGCTTCCCCACTCTGAACAAGGGTGCTGGGATGTTCCCTGGCCCCCTGCACCTCCCTGTGCCCGGGGCATGACACCTCCCCACTCTTGTGCTACATCCCCTCTGTTAGAGAGACAGTCACTTTGGGACAGACACCCTCCCCTCTCATCCCTAGGCCTAAGGCACACTGGCCAGGGGGATGAGCTCCCAGCCCCGCAGAGGGGAAGGGGCAGCAGGACAGGAGCAGAATGGCCCTGTGCCCTCGTGTGTCTGGCAGGCTGGCTGTCCTCAGGCTCTCCTTGGGGGATGGGTGGCAATAGGGACAGTGGCATGAGCTGTGCCAGGGAATTGCAATGCCCTCAGGGTCCATGGCTGCCTGCAGAGGCTGAGGGGACAGCGGGATGGCTCCCCTCCAAGCTGACCAGCAGGTCATTGTCACCTGCCATACAAACAGATGTCACCGTGCTGGAGCAGAGCTGCTGACCAGGTGTAAGTGGAGGGTCCTGGGGGATGGTGGGGAAAGCTGGGGAGCCCTCACCTTTGCCAGCCTGTGCTCCCTCGGATGAACCCACAAAATGAGGCACAGTGATCTGCTGAGGTCCTGGGACCATCTGGGCCTGGGGGGCCCTGAGGAGACAGAGGGAACAGAGAGAACAGTGGCTGTGGCAGCGATGCTGTGCCTGTGTCAGGGCTGGCGGGGGCAGGTGCTGCACAGGGAGCACAACCAGCTCCCCCCACCCCTGTCAAGTGAAGAGAGAAGGACTCAGTGCTGATTAATTATTTAGATTAGAGCAATCCAAAGGGGATTAAAATATGCCTGGAAAATGGTGATTTGACAAGTGTATCTGGGGGGGTGACAGTGCTGTCACCAACTGCCCTGTGTCTGGCTGGCCCATGGGGGAGCTTCCTTGGGGTTGGGGAGGCTGAGGGGGGCCACAGCCCCTTCTTCTCACTGGGAGCAGCAAACAGGATAGGTTTTTCTTTTTCTCTGCCTGAGCTCTGCAAGCAGCTCAGAGTGTGACTGGAAAAGCAATGGAGCTGGGAGAGGGAATCCCACCATCGCACAGCCTCAAGAGAGGGAATATTTGATGAAGCTGAGTCCTGTGAAGAGAAAGCAGAGGCTGTTACCATCACAGATACTTCAGCACAGATGCCACAGAAGAAAGAAGCTGGGCTTTGTAAAGAGCCTTTGTATTATTTCCTGCCTCACCAGCTTCACTGAAGTGAAAATGAGGCATTTTTTTAAGAGCAAGGGGAAAAAAATTAAAAGAAAGGCAGGAGAGCAACTTTTTCTCTCTGCTGAAAGCCTGATGCTGTGCTTTAACTCTTCCCTGAGCTTGTCTGCCAAAGACCAGTTCCTTGTGGGCTCTGTGGGCTTCAGTGCAGAATGGATTTTCTTCAGCAGACCCTGGTGAGCCACTTCTCTTAGCAGATATATCTGCTGGGCTGGTGGAGGGGTGTTCTGCTCAGCCTGGCTGGAATCAGCACCGAGTGGCTCCAGATGAAAGACACCAAATGCCATGGATCACACAGTCCCTGCAGGGCCAGGGAATTGCAGCTGGCAGTTCTTCAGCCTGACCCACGTGCTACCAGGTGGCCCCTTCCTCCCCTTCATTCGAGGCATTATTCTGACTCGCTTTCTCCAGCTATGGCTGGGTCCAAAACCTCTGCCGTGCCAAGAGCTCAGCTCTTCTTGGCATTGAGAACTTTTTAAGTTTGAGCCAAGGCTTTTGTTCCCCTTGCAGCCATCACAGATGAATGAAGAGCTCCATTTTCTCCTTTGTTTTACTTCTTCCAGAGCAGGAGCACTCTGGCTTTGTGCAGGGCAGGGAAGAGCAAGAGGAAGGGAGCAGCCCAGCTGTGTGACACATCATGGAGAAGAGGACGTGCATCCACACTCCTGCCTCTGCTCCCAGGGAACTGCCTGAACAAAGGGCTCGTGATCTGCCCTGTTACCCCTGGATAAGCCACACCTGAACATTGACACCTGTGAAAAAATCCCCAAAATATTGCTTCTTACCTGGGTTTTCTAACAGGAACCACAGGAGGGACCAGATGCTCTTCCTTGATGTGGTGGGTGAGGAAGACCACTGAAATCCTGCTGGCACATCCTGGGTTGTTGGGGAAGCCTCCACATTCTGCATCCAATCCGTTCAATCCCCTGTGTGTTTAGGTTGTGATGCTTCCCACAGCAGGAGATGGCACATTCTGCCTCCTCTTGCAGGCTTGTCTGGCCGGGCTGGGATAAGGATTTTCTCCTTTACCTCTGGTTGCTGGAACACAGACACAGCTCTGGTATGGTGAGCAGGTGATGCACAACTGCCTAAATGGTTCCTCTCTGACCCACAAATAATGCAGGACACTCCAGACCAGAACGGCTACAATTCATAGGGCCATGAGATTAAAGGATGTTTGAGAAGAAAACCCTGAAGTCCCTTAAACTTCATACATTTCTGTTTATTGTAGAATTTTCTGCAGTTTCTACATACATATTTCTCCATATCTGCATACATATGGTACAAGGGGGAATGGCTTCACACTGGCAGAGGAGAGATTTACTTTTGATATTAGGAGGAAATTCTTCACTAGGAGAGTGGTTGAACCCTGGCAGAGGTTGCCTGGAGAAGCCATGGCTGCCCCGTCCCTGGAAGTGTCCAAGGCCAGGTGGGATGGGGCTTGGAGCAGCCTGGTTACTCCAAGGGCAGGTGTCCCTGCCCATGGCAGGGGGCTGGAAGGTCCCTTCCAAACGGAATCATTCTATGATTCCATGACACCTACACATATTCTACACTTCCTCCTGAGGTCAAGCTGGCATGTGAGAGGAGCAGAAATGTGTGCTGGACTTGTCATCCCCATGTCAGCATTCAGGGAGAACTGAGAACAGTCTGCAGCAGACTGTTTGCACCATAGGGTGCAAATTGCTCATGAAAATCATGTTTAAACTTTCCAGACAGCAACCCTCTGGCCAGAAGGCAGGAGGGCCTGTGAACCTGTTGAGGAGGCTGTGCTGGATGAATTCGCCATACCCATTTTTTTCCCCTGGATTGTTATTTTCCATGCTTGTAGCTTTCAAAAGTTTCCCTGGAAACCTCCAAGGCCAGGTCAGATGGGCCCTGAGTTACCTGGTCTAGCTGAAGATATCCCTGCTCATTGCAAGGGGGGTGGTCCAAGTGGCCTTTAAAGGTCCCTTCCAAACCAAAGTATTTTATGATTTGACAAAGAGATCTTCAAATAAACCAGGGTGTGGAGCTCCCATTCCAGACACATCTGAATCTTAGGCAGTTCCCCGTGAATCTTCTAAATCGTAAAAATAATACACATCTAAATTAAACGGTCCTGAAGGCATCTGGCAGAATGCTAATGGGGGATCTGTCCTCCTTGTCAGCTTGTCAGTGATAGAGATGGACTGAAATTAACCATTTTCCGGGCAAGGAGAGGGGACAAGGTCACTGGGACCTTTGGGAGTTCAGAGGGACGTGGTTCCTCCATTCCCTCAGTGCTTTTCTGTGGAGCAGAGCTCCTGCTGACCACTCAGACCAACACTCATCACGGAGGGATGGACGTGACTCTGTAAGCGATGCTGTAGGAATCATTCACTAGGGACCTCTGCTTCCAGTTTCTGCTCATCTCTTTATCTCTGAATCTCTAGCTGGCATAGGGCTGAAATTTGTTGAAAACTATCCTGGTTTCAGCCAGGACCCTCCTGTTGTTCGATACCACCTCACGTCATTGCTGGGGCGGAGCAAAGGACTCTCTTGGGCTCCTGAGAAGGAAGTGGTGTCCAGTCAAAAAAACGTGGGGCGGGGGAAGCCTTCAGCCCTTGTTCATTATCTCAGGGTCTGGGGTGAGCATTTTGGCACGTGAATCACTCTCTCTTTTGTACACTTTTGTTGTTAGTATTGTTGCTGTTACTGTTTGTTTTCTTATCTCGTTGCTATTTCCAGTAAATTGTTATCTCAGCCTGTGATCTTTGCCTTTTGTGCCTCCAATTCTCAGCTCCATTCCCCTGCAGAGGGAAGAGGGAGGGAAAATGGGAGACGGCAGTGAGTGAGCAGCACATGGTTTGGAGTGTTTCAGTGGGAACGCTGAATTGGAGAATACTAGTTCTAAACCACAACAGCCTTCTTTGGTGCCCAGTGAGGGACACCAACAGCTTGAGATAACAACAGATCTGGCCAGAGCAAGTAGGAAACAAATTTGAGCTAAGGATTTGTTGTATTAGGTACAGAGCAACTGGCCACAGTGTTGCTCGGTCTGTGCATGTGGGTGTGGTACCTCACCCTGTCTCTATTTTCATATATACTCTCTGTGCCCATCACAGTGCTCCTTTGGAGAGCGGGGAGAGGGGTCAGGATTGTTCTGTGGGTGCACTGTGGGATATCGGTTTATGACATGATAACACTGAGGACACTCAGAAGTGGTTGGCACTGAAGCATAGCTCCTTCTGGCACCCCAACTATCAGTGCTGAGCTGGGTGTTCAAAGGGAAAGTTTCTGCAGTACATCATGCCACTGATGATGTTACCTGGAGTAAGTGGATTGGTCTGATCACACAGTGGGCTCGGATAGGAAACCCCAATCGCCCTGGGATCTTGGAAGTCATCAGGAACTGGCCCTAAGGTGAAAAGTTCA
Source organism: Gymnorhina tibicen (assembly GCA_013399875.1). NCBI lineage: Eukaryota > Metazoa > Chordata > Aves > Passeriformes > Artamidae > Gymnorhina > Gymnorhina tibicen. The sequence goes on from VXAZ01010109.1 coordinate 231,032, forward strand.
GACTGTCATCAGAAGAGGAGGAGGAGAAGGTGACATGTGCTGAGGAGGCCCCACCCATATAATCAGCTACCTGAAAATGAAAAGCAATGTGCTCTCTTCACTGACAATTCCTGCCTTATTGCAGGGATACATTGAAAATGGAAAGCTGCTGTATGGGGCCCTACATGGTGAGTGGCAGAAGGTACTGAGGGACAAGCTGGATCAAGTCAGGTTGCAGAGGTGAAGAGGCATCCCCTACTCAGCTCTGTGTGGGTGAGAGAGGGGTTTTAGCAAAGTAATGGAATCACAGAATCACAGAATATCCTGAGCTGAAAGGGACCCACAGGGATCATCCAGCCCAGCTCCTGGCCCTGCACAGACACCCCAACAACCCCACCCTGGGCATCCCTGGCAGCGGTGTCCAAACGCTCCTGGAGCTCTGGCAGCCTCGGGGCCGTGCCCATTCCCTGGGGAGCCTGGGCAGTGCCCAGCACCCTCTGGGGAAGGAACCTTTTCCTGATCTCCAGCCTGAGCCTGCCCTGGCCCAGCTCCAGCCGTTCCCTGGGTGCTGTCCCTGTCCCGCGGAGCAGAGATCAGAGCTGCCCCTCAGGAGGAGCTGCAGCCCTTGGTGAGATCTGAGCTCAATCCCCTCTTCCTCAGATGAACAAACCCAGTGCCTCAGCTGTTCCTCCTACGGCTTCACCTTGAGACCCTTCATCAAAGAATAACCTGAATCAGAAGGGACCCACAAGGTTCTCAGGGTCTAAGTCCAGCTCCAGCAGAGCTGGGTGAAGACTTGTCTCCTTGGCTTCTCTGCATAACAGGATCTGCACTCATCCCTGCCCAGTGGAGCTGGTCTTACTCCCACAGACTTTGCTCTTTGTCACTTGGATCCCACGACTATTTATTTGACCACAGTTTCACAGCATATGGGCAAACTCAGTGGTCAAATTAACATCTCCAGCACCAAGCTGTTGCCTGTGTGGGAACAGACAGTTACATTTATATGGAAGTTGACCCTGAGTGATGAACTGTGGGATGAAAATTGAATTAGAAAAAAAATCAGCTTTCACTGTTGTTGTGCAAAAACCAGAGGAGCAGCAGCAATCACAAGCAGCCACATCAGCCCTTCCACAAGCATCCCAAGGTAACATCCCATTCCCAGAGCTCACTGGCAGCCCTGGTGTTTGGTGGCAGTGAGACCTGAGCACTTCTCTGGGGTTAAGCACAGGCTGAAGAGCTGTGTGGAGTGGCACATGCAGCAGGAGACCTCAGACTCTACAGCCTCATGTCATAGACTGTTTTTTGTGTTTTATGGACATGGACAGGCTCATGTTTCCTGTGCCTCTGCTCCATGCCAGGGCTGAGAAAACTGATCCTGTGGCAAGGATGCTTTTGGCCAACCTTCAGAGACCCCGAGGCAGTGTGGAAGTCTTATCAGCAGAGACAGATGGGGGTTTAAAACTGAACTGCAACATAAAATTCTGCTGTGAGCTGTCACATCCATGGTATTTTATCATGACATCTCTCTGTCAAATGCATTGCTATTGTTTAGTATCAATCACATCAATGAATACAAGTTTTATATACATTTATGCAAAATTTCAATTTCTGCTTACATTGCTTGGGTGTTAGAAATCACATTACTTACATTTTTCAATAGCAGCCTTGCTTCTTCCTGTACTATCAATAGTTTGATGTATTTTTATGTGGATCACTTTCTCAGTGAAAACATTTGTAAAGCTTTATTCCCATATTCTATCCACTTCCATGTGGTGCAGTCATAAACTACTGTGGGGAGGATGAACTTGGCATGATCCTGCAGGGGCAAGGACAGGGCTATAATCCACTCCCACACTGCAAACCTCCTTAGGTTAGGAAGAGGAGAGCAACAATGGGGTGGGAGAAAGGGTGAAAAAGGGAGAAGTGAGGGGTTGCTTCTGTTGAAGTTGTTGTTTTTGTTGTTCTTCTTCTCGACCATTGTTACTATTTTCACTATTGGTTTGTTTGCATTTTCGGTGCCCTGGAATTGTTCTGGGTGCTTGTTCTGTGGACTTGGTGCAAGACACACATCCAGATCCTTTGTGTCTGCCCGTGGTCCTCCTCCAAGTATGGCCAAGGTTTCCCTGTGCATGGATGGTCTGTCAAGAGTGAATTCTGCTGAGTGCCCCAGAGGCTGCTCTCTGTCAAATATGCCTCGTTGTCCTCCTGAAACAGCCTATCTGTGCCCAGAGCTCCAGGAGGGGGAGAGAAAAACATCTGGGATCCCCAGGAGCTGCAGTTCATGCCTATTCATCAGCAGGGCTCTTACCAGAATGGTGATCCTGGGCTTAGTCTGATTAGTGAGACATGCAGAGCCATTTGTTATCCGCTTCTCCAGTGACGCAGGCAGAGCACAGGCCATGCGAAATGTGCCAGGGCTGTGTAACGAGATGATAATTAAGCAATAATATGCAACCAGGGCTGTCAAAGGGTGAGACCAGAGCAAAACAAGGCAGCTGGTGCCAGGAGGAGAGACTGGGTACGGGAGAAGGATTTTCTCTCTCAGCAGCCTTTATTTCATGGATTTCAGCAGGATGGTTAACAAAGAGCAAAGCCAGACCATGTGTTCACGCAATCAACAGCTCCACCTCACCTGCTGATCCCTGAAAGAGAAACACGAAGACCATGAGCCACAAACTATGGGGAAACCCAGGTAGACTTTGGGAAGGCAAAGCTGCTGCCTGTCCAGGGTTTTCTGCGGGCTGGGAGGCAGAGGAAGGATTGGTGCACCTGGGCTAGGAGGCTGCAGCACTGGGAATTTGCTGCAACTGCTACTCTTTGGCCTCATGCTGGGTCTTATGACCTGGCTACATCTGTGTGGGTTGTTCCAGACCCAGCTGGCCCAGAAGTTGGACCTCTTCTCTTACTGCTTCTTACTCGGCATTACTTGGCATCTTGCAAATTTTGTCTAATAGGCAAACTGCTCTCCTCTGACAAATCTCCATCTCCATCACCTCAGTCATCTCCATCTCCATCTCCATCTCCATCTCCATCTCCATCTCCATCTCCATCTCCATCTCCATCTCCATCTCCACCTCTCTCTCTCATAATCTTCCTTCCCCATGGTTCCAGTGTTTAGAGCTGTCCTTTGCAAAATTCCTTTCATCACACTCTTATTTGATGAGAATTCCCTGCTTGTTTGGAGATCTGCTATTTCTGTCCAGCACTTGGCATATTTACACATGGGCTTTACCAGCATTGGCTGGACCTGGTTTTAATCCAAATCTGTAAAGCCTGATTGTGCCTGGGCTCTCTATCCTATCAGCCACATGTGTGCTCTCCCCTGCAAATGAGAACAGATTTGTTGGGCAAGGGCTGTGTTCCGTAATGTCGTGCTGACTGGCCTTGATAATATTCCTAGCCTTTAATTCTTTATTAATTCAATGTTGTATCAGCTTTGCTACTTCTCTGCCAAGGACTGATATCGCTGGAGAATGTTACCCTGCAAATTCAGCCTTGACACATTAAATTACACTAAGAAACCCTGTGGTTTTCCTCAGTCACCCAGTGACATACTGAATTTGACCCTTTTTTTCCCTTTTTGTTAGCATCCAAGGGCATCCAAGGGTAACTGCTCTTATGTCCTTGCTGGGTTCAGTACCAATGTTTCCTGGGAATCTATCTCCCTTGAATGATGGTCAATGCTTTCTCTTGATGCATGGACTATGGATATGCTACTGGATCTCAGCTTTCCTCGAGGAATGTTAGAGACAATTAGCAATACACCATGTGTGTGTGTCTGTGTGTGTGTATGTTCAACTGTGGATGGTATTTTAAGCCATAAGAAGCTGCCTCTCTCCTCCATCTTGCCCTCAAGGCAGGAGTGTGCCCGGCTGGAGGGGTGGGACTATGGCATTGCCTGCACGTCCCTGGGTCCAGCTCCTTCCCCACTGCCCTGCCTGCATCCCTCCCCAAACCACTGCCCTTAAGAAACTGTACATGTCCTCTTTCTGGATTCCCCATCTTCCTATCACCATGGATTTTGTTATATTAATGCATCAGGGATTTTTTCTTCCATTTTAATCTTCCTGGACATCTGTGCTGTCCCTGCAGCCTCTCTCCATATTACAACTTTCACACCACTGGTTTCTCTTTTCCCCTTTGGCAATTGTCCTTGCAGGTGCTTAGGAAGCCCAGGTGGGACTGGGGGCTACCCGGGCTCTCCTGCTGGCAGTGCTGATCCCGGCGGTGAGCTGGGCTTAGCAATTGGAGCTGATCCTCCTGGCACTGTAATTACATTGTGAAGACACCTGAAAGTTTCTGTTGTTAAATATTTAATGCTGTAAGAGGAGTAAGACCCTGAATGTGAATTTTCTGAAGAATGTCTTGTTCACCTGTGGACGTGCTGAGAGCCTCCCCTCTCCTTCCAGACACAGTGACCATGAATATTCATCCCGTTCCCTCCAGGGCTTGTATACTTTGTGAGGCTGCCAGGAGCTGCACGCTGTGAGCTCAGATAAGCAAAGAGACTACGGGGCATTTAGCAGGACAGGGGATGTGCTAAGAATGACTGTCACAGGGGGATGATGTGACAGTCATTGAGAGCCCCTGCTTCAGGGGTGTCAGTGTGTGCCTGCCAGGGACACACCAGAGCCAGCCTGGCTTGTTCACCTGGAGCAGCAGATGGGCTGTGCAGGGGCAGCATGGGCTCAGTGGGTGCAGGGGGGTCCGTGCTCAGCCCATGCTGAAGATAATGATCATTTACAGTGGCTGCTCAGTCCTAGGGTAGCATCACTTCCACCTGGTCCTTTGGGCTCTGCAGTGAGGGGAGAGGGGCATAAACAGGCAGAGTTGCACAAATCCCTTCCATCTCCTCTGGTGGGTTTCTTGGCAAAGAAACCAGTGCCTTTGTTTTATGGCAGCTCCAAAGACTCTGAAATTGGTTTGCACCAAATGGAACTGTGTTTGCATGAGGAATGGAACTGGGGGTTGGTGTGGAAGGACACTGCCTCAGGTACTGCTGTGGTTCAATATGGCCAGGGAAATGTCACAGCTTTATGAATTTTATTTATAACCCTGATTTTTGTCCTCTCTGGCATTACTCTTCCTTCATCCAGGGGACCACCTACAGGATGTTTCTGCTGTGAAGGAAATGAGGAAGAACTTCACAGCCTGGCAGTGAACAGGAGTGTGCTCAGCAACTGTGGACACTGGGCTGTTCCCACGTCAGACTGGAGACTGGGCTCATCCTGCTCAACAAAGAGAGGAGACATGAGTATGAGTGTCCGGGATGGTCCTCAAACAAACTGACAAGCACTCGCACTTGCACCATGTCCCTGTCACTACAGTGGAGAGGGGTCATTCCCAGCTGTGAAATTGGGAGTGATGTCCCCCTTTAAAAGAGCCATTGCTGTGTTGGCAGCTATCCCTTGGGAGAGTCCAGTGGGACAAATATCCTCTGCTTTCTCTGTGATCAGTGGAGAAAATGAGATGAATTTTTGAAATTACAAGTTTTGTCCACAGTAGGAATTCCCTGATTCTCTGATCGAGAGATAAAAAATCACCAGAAAATTTTCAGAAACCACTCAACTTGAGATTTTCTTGAGTTTTCTCTTTGCAGTGACAGCATTTCAAGGAAACTGTAGGTTTCCTTCTTCTGGTTACTTTTCTTGCAAAAATCTAAGTTTGTTTCACTGAGAAAAGGTTTTGATAGCACAGCCTGAATCACCTTTAATGTATCACAGACACCAGGTTGTCCCAGCTGGGATGGCAGCTTTGACAGCCAGCCCTTCCTGATACAGTCAGCACTGCTTTACATGTGTGTGACTGGGTGAGCGCTGATTTGGGGATGGGAGCCACACTGTGCTGTCCAGCACAGCTGCACTGATCTCTAGGCAGGTTTGCCCTTTTCTGCTCTTGATCACTGTGTTACATCCTCCAACACTGACACCCAGACATGGGTACCTGGGGGCTAAAGGGTGGCTGGTTGGTTCTTCGGGTCAGCACTCACACAGACAAAGGAACAGAAAAAGAAATAAAGGGATTTATCTTCCTGCTGGCCCAGCAGGAATGTGGAAAGCCTGTTGTCACCCCATCTGTCATCTCCCTGGGAGGTGACTGTGCCTGCTGGGGTGTGCTTTGTTCTGCATCAGCTGGAGGAAGTGCTGTGCCTTGGGGCTCCCCCTCCTCCTTTCCATCATCCTTTGGCTTTAGGAACACTCCAGGTGTGGCTGTGTGACCTCCTGTATCCCGTGGCCATGAAGTACTGTGACACCTCTCCTACAGTCTTTGCAGGGAGGTCTCCCGGGGCCCAGCACCACCACAGGGTAGCAGTGCCTTTCTCCAGCTGGACCCAGTGAGGAGGCACCTTCCTCCAGGCTCTCTTTGCACCAGTGGTACAGGGTGGGGCATCCCCTGGCTCAGCTTACACCCAGGAAACCAGCTGCTTTGGAAATGGACTGGGACGTGCCCCTGCCCTTTGACCAGAGCCCTGCTTGGGGCTCCTCACATCAGCACACAGCCTTCAGATGAAGAGAACAGTTCCCTTCTGTGCTGACAGAGACTGCCAGAGCTCATGGATGGACAGACATAGAGAGCTCCACTGACCTGGAAAAGACTGAGGAATTAAGGTTTCTGAGCATGGAGAGCCTCAGAGCCAGTAAGCAAAGGTCTGGTGACCTTATAGGATGCAGTGTGGCAGTGACAGGTGGTCGGGGTTGTGTCTTCAGCAATTGCATTTGTTTTCCTCTTCCTCAGCAGTCACAGCATGGCCCTGGCTGGGGAATATGTATGAGAGCAGCTGTCTGCACACACTCCAAACCAGCTTGTGGAGCTGCCCAGGGAGCAGAGAGCCTTGGGAGCCTGCTGTGGGTGCATGGAGGGGCTGCTTCCTGGGCAGCAGCTCCAGCTATGAGCAGGACAGGATTTCACCTGATGGTGCACAACTATTCCAGCAGCCTTGGTTCCCAGGCTCTGGGTGAAAAGTGTGCTGCAAGGACATGTCGGTCAGAGCTGGCAGGACCTTTTCACATGGGGTGAAGGTGGAGAGGGGAGTTTCTGAGGCCACTCTCCAGGAGCCCAGCCACCGCCTGCTTCATAGAATCACAGAATCATGGAATATCCTGAGCTGAAGGGACCCACAGGGATCATCCAGCCCAGCTCCTGGCCCTGCCCAGACACCCCAACAATCCCATCCTGGGCATCCCTGGCAGCGGTGTCCAAATGCTCCTGGAGCTCTGGCTTGGGGCTGTGCCCATTCGCTGGGGAGCCTCTGGCTTTGCTGGTGATGAGTGGCACACATAGGGAGGGGAATCTCCCTGCACCAGCTTTGGGCAGACAGAGCTGTCTGGTTGATGGTGTTGCTCTGGATGTGGTGCTAGATGACTCCATCTGAGGGTGAATGCAGCAGAGATGACACTCTGACTCAAGGTTAGATTTGATTTATTATTCCTAGGACCCTTTAGCACAGCAAAGCTTTTTGAGTTCACTGCAACAAGCGCTCTTTGTTTTACTACCTTTATAAATCACTTGAGTGTGCAGAAATCTAGGAACAGAAAATGTTAGTGTGGAATAAACAATCGCTAACCAGTGAGGCAAAAGAATCAATATTCATAAGATAAAGCACCAGTGTAAAGTGAACAATGATAATAAAGAGGAAATGAAACAAATCAAGAGGTGAGACTCCCAAAATCTTACTGCCTAAACAAACTGTTCCTGAAGAATTGCTGTGGACTGTGGATCTTACTGAAGGGCAATGGCCAATGGCCCTGGACACAGCTGGGGCTCAGGATGGCTCCTTGGCTCAATCTAATCCCTCTTAGATGTGCAGAAGAGTGAACCTCAACTGCATTTAACTGGCAGGGTTGGGATCATGCAGGAGAGATCAAGGGCATGAGGTGGGAGTGGGGTGAGGAAAATGAGAGGGGATTTCAGCTTGGGAAGACCCTCCTGGTGACACAGTGCAGGATGAGCCTCATGGTGTTAGCAGTGTCATCTGAGGGGGAGAGAGCAAGGGAAAGGGTCTACAGAGTTTTTCAGCAGCATGACCAGCTCCCATAACAGGTGGGAAAAGGGCAGAGACATTGCTGGTACCTCTGTGCCACTGGCATTCAGCTGCAGGGACACTGGGAGGAGGAGGGCAGTCCCTCTGCCTGTCCTGGGACAGGCTGCACAGCCAGGTGTCCCAGGCCCTGTGGTGGTTTAGGCCAAATTCAGGGAAACGTCCAAAGGAACGTCTCCTCAAAGGAAGGCAGGTTACAACCACCCCTCCCCCCAGCCGTGTTCCGGAAAAAAAAATTTTCCTCGGAGGAAAGTGAAGGAGAAAATAAAAAACTATTTATTTAACAAACACACAGGAAAATAATAATAATAATGCTAAATAATAAAATCTCTCGCTCTGGAGAGAGAACCTGAAAGATTTTAGAGTCCTTCTGTGGGTGTGGTCTCTCTCCTCCTCCTCGGAGCTGGGTCGGTGTGGGGAGGCCCCCCCTCCAGACCGGTGGAAGGTCCCCCAGTGGGGTTCTGATGTTCTGGTGTTCTGAACAAGTCCAGAAGAGAAGAAGGGAAAAAAACCAAAGTCCCAGGGAAAAAAAACTTCAACTCTCCATCTCTCTCTGAAGAAACAGAGTCAAAAAAACTGTCTGAAAAAGCCAGAAGCGATGCTTCCCCTGCTCCACCGCAGAAGTAGCTAATCTCTGTGTCCTTGAAGCACAAACTGTTTCGAAAAGTTCGCTCCGTTTTTTTCTCTGTCTCTTGCATTCAGTTTTAAAGGCATAGAAAGGCTCAGGAATCATGTCTGGGCATAGAGCAGTGGTAAGGGATACAACAGCATAAAGTCACCCCAAGACAGGCCCTTTTGGAACCTGCTTCTGGAACCTACCTGCAGCTGAGGCACCTTCCTGCACCTTCTCCAGAGCCTGGGACTGGTCCTGGGCACCACAGGGCAGCAAGACACTGGTGAGCAGGGGACTTTCGGGAAGGGACTAAGCAAGGAGAAGTTCTCTGTGCACAAGGACTGTCTGGAGGGAAACCATGGCTGCCAGCTAATGAGCTGGCTGGAAATCAGGCTTGGATAAATTTGGCAGCATCGTGCAAAGTTCAGGATGCTGACGGCCCGGGGTGTGTGTCTGAAGCCAGCAGGTGCAGACTGACTGGAGTGGTGCAGGGCCAGCAGCCTCTGGGGCAGGGACATCTCCAAGTGAGACCAGGCCCCTCACTTGTGGCTGTTTCCTTCCAAGGATAAAGTGTGAGACAGCAAGAGGAAGCTATTGCTGAAGGAGCATCAAGTTTCATGGAAAGCCATCTCACAGATCTCTCTGTGATGCCTGGTTTTTGGGACCCTGTTGGCTGGAAACCCTTGGTGTGATCTGAGAACCTCCTGCTGCCCATAGGGCCTGAGGGTGAAGCCCATCTCAGCCAAGACTACAACCACAGTGCAGCATCCCTCGCTGTCACCCCTGGCACTGCAGGGGGGCAGTGGGGACAGAGGAATCTCTGTGTAGACATCGACAGTACCTCAGATGGGTCAAACCCCAACTCAGCCTCTGCTGCTCCCCACACCTGTCCCACCCTGCCCTCCCCATCACCCCCACAGTGCCTGCAGTGCCCAGCACCACGCAGGGTTTGTGCAGCCTCAGGCACATCCCAGAGCTTGTCTGTGACACTGAGGACAGGCCTGCACTGCCACAGGAGGTGGCTCTGGTACAGGTGGGTGGGTTGTCCCAGTACCCTGGCAGAGAGGCAGGGAGGGAGGCAGTGACCCAACATTAGGGGCCAGGGGGAGACAGAAGAAGAGGTGATCTGTCCAGGGAGCCACACAGAGAGCTGAGGACAGTGGCCAAGAGAAATGGGCAGAGATGCTGAAGAGAGCAGCTGAGCTGCACAAACAAACATAGATAACTGACAAAGCATGTGCCAGATAAATCACTAGAAACCTCCTACCTGGCACATATGGAGATCTCTATAAACAACCTAACCCAGCAAAATCTTTTGAGGAAAAACTCAAAAACTTTGATCACTGTTGCCGTGGTGATGCGATTGGGAATGTGTGGAAGAGTATTTTTTATTATCAGCCTTTTTCATAAACAAATAACCTGCAGTAGACTCCGAAAAAAAGGATAGAGCTGGGCTCAGGCCATCTAATCATCAGACCCAGAGGCTGCAACTAATAAATCAAGGAAATAGGAAGATTGTAAATTCCACCAGAGGTTACTTGGTTAAACCAAGTGCAGGCGTGGGAGACAGCTGGAGCTGGTGGGGAGTGAATTAACGCCAGCTCTGGTCACTGTCAGCACTCAGGCTCTGCTTTATGGTGACAGGCAGCTCATCTCCTGGAGTCCTGTAGGAAATACAGCCGGCATACTAAGCATGGGATGGCTGCCTCGGGGAGCTGCTGCTGGTGGGGTTGGGTTGCCCTGGGGAGGTGGCTCCTCTGCCCTGGATGACATCAGACAGGAGTTTGACTCCAGCAGAAACAGGAACAGCCCCGGTCCTGGCAGAGGTCACAAATCACTGCACTGATGAAGTTTGCTACTGCCCACACATGGCTGGAGCAGACTTAACCTCTCGTGCTGGCCCCGTGGTCCTTGTGCATCTCTGTGATCCCAGGCAATTAGAAAATTCCTGGATTCTGCCAGTCATAGACCTAAAACAGCTATTGCTCATGCAAAAAAGTTGTACATCTGCTAAAGAAGCCTCACACTTACGTTTCTGCTTCATACTGGATTACAAAGTAAGGGCATGAGCACAGGGCTTGCAACTCACCCCCTGTGAGGTTGGTACTCAATAGTGAGTGGCACTTGGTGTCCATGGATCCACTGTGGGGTTACCTGTGCTGGTTCCCTGTCAGGAGGTGATGGCTGTCACTGCTGGTGAACGGGACCCTCGGGAGAAAGGTGCCAAGACCAGACAACAGGAGTGTGGTGAGGAGAAACCTGGTTTCTCCACTCCATCCCAGGCTGTGGATATGTTGGGGTTTGGGAGCTCCTTTCTTTTGTTCTTTTCCTCTTGAAGAATTTTTCCCCCATACTAAGGGATAATTGCTGGGTGCTTAAGAGAGGCAAAGGGTCTGGCCACAGGGGGGAGGGGCCTAACTGCCCTCTTTTACTTGGGTACAGGGCCTAGAGTTCTTAGTGCTCTCGGCATTCAGAGGGGACAGAGGCTGCAGTCGCTGTGGGGAGGAGGTCGTCATTGCTGCAGAGTTCTGTGTTCTACTACCTTCTTTCTGCCATGAGTGGGGATTCTGCTGGCCAGAGCCGCCGCTGTGCTGAGACCCTATTTTTAACACCCTACCTCACTAAAAAGAAGGAGAGGGACCCTTTCACCATCTGCTCGGGTGCCTCAGGGGGCCCGGGACCCCGAGCCCGTCTTTCATCGCGCCGCCAGGAGGCAGCTGTACTGCCTCCGCCATTCTTTGCTGCTGCTTTGAGCCTTCACTACACTGCAGTGCTGCCAGCACCGCACCCCCTGCCTGCTAAGACTTCCCAGGGTTCCCACTGCAGCTTCGTCTCATCTACTATCCGGGATTTTGTGTTCATCCCTGCCGTTTCAGCTCGCTGCTCCCGAGGGTCCTGCTGGGGCACCGGGATCAGCTACCGGGGGTTTGTGAAGCCTTTCTCCCATCCCTTCCCGGCCCAGCCGCCATGGCTGCGTGCTCCCCAAGCTCGCTCCGGAGCGCCCCCTGCAGCCGCGGGGGAACCATCGCACCCGCCCTGCTCAACGGGAGCCGCCAGCGCCCCTGCCGGCCGTGAGCGGAACTGCACCAAAGGGGACAGGGTCTGACAGGCGAGAGGGTGTCACTGGGTTCTGATCCTGTTTGTTGTTACTGACATAGTTGTTGTTGTTTTGTTTGCCTTGCTATATATATACATACACACACATATTAGTAAAGAACTGTTATTTCTGTTCCTCATATCTTGGCCTGAAAGCCCCTTAATTTCAAAATTATAGTAATTCGGAGGGGAGGGAGTTATATTTTTCAGTCCAAAGGGGGCTTCTGCCTTCCTCAGTAGACATCTGTCTTTCAAACCGAGACAGGATGTTACCTGCACCTGGCACAGGAGTGTACAAAGAGGAGGGCGCATTTCCATGTCCCTGGGGCCAGGGGTGAGGCAGCCCTGGGCCGCTCGGTGCTCTCAAGAATGAGAGCAGACACAGAGCATATCCTAGAGAGAAAATAAAGCCCAGGCAAACCTGGTAATCCAGCAGATTTGTGGGAACACTCTGCCTCCAGGGAGTGCTTGTGCCATGCAATTCTCTGGAGTTGTCTTGGAGACATGGTTTCTGTGGCCTCCATTTCTCAGATGTGCCAATGTGCCAGTGTGGCAGCTGGACTGACAAGGAAGCAGAGCTGGGAGCTCACAGACAGAAGGGATGTTCTGCTCTGAATCATCTCTACCCCAAGATAGCCATCTCCTGCAGCTCCTCTGCCTTTTGACTTCTGGCATGGATGTGAAAAAAAATACCTAGCAAAATTATCTTCCTAGCCCCAATCCTGAGAGTCCCATCTACTCTTCCAGCAAAGACCTGTCTTCTGCAGTGTGAGGTCTGGTCACACAGGTCACTGGTGTCACACAGGTGGTGGCTGTGCAGAACAGGCTGACACTGAATTTCCAACACAAAGCACCTACTGTGACCCATGTTCCTCTTTAATTCAAAACTCCCTTGGCTTTGAACAATTCCAGAGCTGTGGTCCTTCCATCCTGCCGAAGCATCTCATCAGCTCAAGTTTATCCAAGGAAAATTGAGCCTCTCTCAGCCTAATTAGTGGCTGTGAATGCAGCACTGCCCTGCCTGACTCTGCCTGGGGATGCTGCAGTGGATGATGCTCAGAGAGCCTCCCCTCCTTGTCTCGCGCTGGTGCTCCCAGCACAATGCTCTGCCTCAAAGCCAAACTGCATCTTTGCATCCTGTTGGTGTCATTCCACCATAGCCTGGCATTTAATCCTGTCAGACAACTCCTGTTCCTTCACTGACACTCATGGTCTGTGCAGTTCCCTTAGCTCTGTCCTGCATCTTTGGAGAAGAGGGAAATCTGGTGTGGCAATTTCTGAGTGTGCAGCACACTCCCCCTCCACACACCACTCCACACCCCGTGTCTCCTGCTCAGTCACCTCACCAGGAGTTCCTGTCCCCACTCTCCCTGGGCTGGCACAGCCTGACATGGCTTTTGTGAAGGTTTGGCTGCTAATGAACAAGTGTCAGCATCTCCCGGTATGCAGGAGGCCATGTAAACACCATATGTGTGTGTGCTAGGGTTGCAGTCTCGGAAAGCAGGAAATGAGACACAAACTCTTTGTGTTGTCACCCCTCTGCTCTGCTCTGTGGAGGGTTTAAAGTCCCTGCTCTTCACCAGGGGCAAGGGGGAAAGGAGGAGAGGTTACGTTTTAGGTGTGGATTAAACAAAAATCACAGAGAGATGGCTGCAAGAGACATCATTGTTTGAGCAGCAGGAGAACTCAACTTTTCAGCTTGGAGCTGATTCTTAAAGTAATTATCTCCTGGGACTTAACTGTCTGGAAGCCTGAGCTGAAACTCCTGTGTTTGAGTATCTCAGCTCTAGTCCTGGGGCAAGTACAGGGAAAAAAATAACACAAGTGTGTGTCACTTAGGGAAACATTTTGCCCACATAAGGAATCAGGTGTGAAAACTCCCAGAAAATCGCACCTGCTCAGCAATGGTCACTCTCTTACCTATTCCTTGTAACAGGGCAGCACTTCATTACAATCAAGGATTCATTTAGGTTGGAAAAGCCCTGTAAAGGCCTTGAGCCCAACCGCTAATCCAACGTCACCACATTCGCCACATTCTGTCCCAGGGCTGCCATCACTGAAACACAGAACAGGGCCATGAAATCTGCCATGTTTGTGACTCCAACACTGAAGCAAGAGCCTCTGGACACCAGGAAAGAGACAGGTGACGGGGAAGAGCCAATGCTTTGACACCCCGTACCCTCGTCACCATGAGCAGATCCTGCAGCTTAGGCCACCCAGGAGAGGTGGGGAACAGTGTGGGCATCACCAGAGCAAACCACAGTGGCCTTGGAAAGCTCTCCCTTGACATATGTGTTGTGTGGGCAGGCACACAGGTGCATCCTTGGCATCTCTTGTCATGGATTTAACCCCTGCTGGGCAACTCCCATGGTGCCCTCTCAGCTGTGTGAAATAAATCCTCCCTTCTTTGCCTAAAAAAACCTTACACAGACCAGGTCACACCCATCCTGAGGTGAGCTGGAGGTGCAAACCATCAAAGACCTGTTGCAAAGGATAAATTTTCCTCAGTATCCAAACACCAAATCTCCCAACTCTCTCTGGTGCTTTCCAAAACAGCTTCCCCCTATTAGAGCTGTGAAGAGGGCTATCCATTTTTTTAATATTCCCTGTTATGGGAATGATTCTCTGCTGCTAGCTGTGGTTCTAGATAAGCAATGCAACTTTTGCACTATTGTTTTCCAGGCTGTCAACACTTTTTCTAACCTCTATGACATTCTATAACTTTCCCTTTTGGGAGCATGCACCTGTTTCAATAAAACTAAGTTATCACTATAATATGAAATTAATGTGTTGATAACCTCTGACCCAGTTGGTCAGAGTGTGGTGCCAGTAATGCCAAGGTCTTGGATAGGCCATCCATTTAAGAGTTGGACTTGGTGATCCTTGTGGGTCCCTTCCAACTCAGTACTCTGATTCTGTGATTCCCCTGCAGAAAAGCACTTTGCAAGGTGGAAAGGGATCTCAGAACCTGCAGGCCGGGAGAGGTTGCACGTCCAGCCCATGCCCCAACTCACCCTCATCCCTCCTTCTCAGTGAGGGTGACTCCCAGCACATGTTCTGGGTTGTAATTCATAATCCCAGACTGGGCACCTCAGTCAGCCTCCCAAAATGCTTTGCTGGCCAAGTTTGCTCAGTTCCTCTGTCAGATCCCTTCTCCCTCTGAGAAGACAGCCTACTGCTGTCAGACAAATGCTAAAATCACCTGCTCTCAGCATCTACACCAAAGTCACCCTGTGTTCATGCCTGTGTTCATCTCTCCATTCATCTCTCTGTTCATCCCTGCGTTCATCTCTCTGTTCATCCCTGTTTTTCCTTCCAACCATCACTGAGCCCTTTGGGAGGGATGAAGGAACAAAACCCCGTAATGATAACATGTACATTCTGAATCCCATTGTGGAGAGCAGTGAGCAACCAGCTGAATTCTTCAAGGCACTGTGAATGACTCATGAAAACCAGTCAAAAACCCTTTTAGGAAATGACCCAGTTAAAGAAATCAGAATCTACTCACAGACGATTTGCAAACCAAAGAATGAGTCTGTGGAACCTGTTTCTCAGGGCCTGACTCATCCTCTCTAGTATACTTTTTGCTTTTTTTCCTTTGAGCAGTTCAAAAAACTTCTATGAAATTGCTACAGTATTTTATAACTATTACTCACCAGCTCAGCATGATTAAATGCAACCTATAATACACATAAAGAGGGCCAAATTTCCACAAAATGTCAGACTGGCTCAGGAGCTAAATTTCCCAGGAGCCTGAAGTGTTGGAAATGCTGAGGACTGCAACACATCATTTTGAGGCTCTGTGCCACCTTGGAGTGCTTCTCCTCAGCTCTCTAGGCTGCCGAGGCAATCAGAGGGTTGCTTACACTGCCCAGCCCTCTTCAGGTTTTGCCAGCTACAAGGAAGAGTCTCTTTTAACCTAAAATTCTCTTTTAGGATGAAATCTTTAAATTCAGGTAACCTCAGTGGATAGACACATCCTTTAGCTGGCTCCACTGATGAGAAAAGGACCCATCAGGTGCCTGATGTGGAAGGACTGCTCTGCCCCAGGATAAACTTATCCTGGGGGAGGCTCCTACTTCCAAGGCAGGTGTGGCAGGACCTGTTTGGAGGCCAAGGTTACAGAATCACAGAATATCCTGAGCTGAAAGGGACCCCCAGGGATCATCCAGCCCAGCTCCTGGCCCTGCACAGACACCCCAACAATCCCACCCTGGGCATCCCTGGCAGCGGTGTCCAAACGCTCCTGGAGTTCTGGCAGCCTCGGGGCTGTGCCCATTCCCTGGGGAGCCTGGGCAGTGCCCAGCACCCTCTGGGGGCAGAACCTTTCCCTGATCTCCAGCCTGAGCCTGCCCTGGCCCAGCTCCAGCCGTTCCCTGGGTGCTGTCCCTGTCTCACGGAGCAGAGATCAGAGCTGCCCCTCCTCTTCCCCTCACAAGGAAGTTGCAGCCTCTGGTGAGGTCTGACCTCAGTCTTCTCCAGCCGGACAGTCCAGGTGCCCTCAGCTGCTCCTTATATGGTTCCCCTCAAGGCCCTTGGTCATTCTTGTGTCCCTCCTTTGGACACTCTCTAATGGCTTCATGTCTTTCTTGTATTGCAGAGCAGAGCAGGACAGTTCTCTCATGGGATCTTGTTTTTTCTCCTGAAACCAGGTGTTCTGCTTTGGGCTGCGTTACAGTTGCTTTTCTTCCCAGTGACTGGAATGGGGCTGTGTTTTGGGTTTGTGCTGAACACAGGGATGATCGTACAAAGACGTTTTTGTTATTGCTGAGCTTACCCAGAGCCAAGGCCTTTTCTGCTTTTCCTACGGCCACGCTGGAGAGGAGAAGCTGGCAGGGAAGGCTTGAGCAGGGCTACACCTGTGGGAGGCTGGGAAGGGACACAGCCGGGAGAGGTGACCCCGACTGACCACAGGGATATTCCAGACCATGTGACACCATGCTCAGTATTAGAGTATGAGGAGGAAGCAGGAAGGTGGGGACATTCAGAGGATTTGTCTTTCCAAGTAAGCATTGCACGTGACGAAATCCTGCTTTCCCAGAAGTGCCTGAGCACCTGCCTGCCTGTGGGAAACAGGGAATTAATTCCTTGTCTTGCTTTGTGTTTCTTGCTTGGCTTTTGCTTTACCTATCACAATGTCTTTACCTCAAGCCAGGAGTTTTCCTTCCAGTTTTCTGCCCCATGGTACTGATCGGTTCCTGGGGCTTGGTGGCTGGCTGGGGTTAAACCACGACACCAGGGAAGGGTCAGGAATTACAACTCTGGGAAGAGAAGGTGACTGGGGAGGGATGAACCTCTGTCACAGTCTCAGAAGAGCCTCTTGGAGCTGAACTAGTGGGTCAAAGCCAATGAATTTGAGCCAGAGCTCAGGGCATGGGACAAACAGCTCTGCTAAACTGCTTCTTCCTGGGCAGATTCAGCTTCAGGCCTCCTGAAGGACCAGCAGCTTTGAGGTTTTACCCCTACATGTGCCAGGAGAGGCTGTAAGAACTGTGATGGAGACAGAGAGAGCTCTTAAATCCTGTTTGTCACCCACCTGCCCCCTCCTGCTGTGGGACATGAGGCTGCATCCAGACTGCTTCATTCCACACGTCTAGCACAGGGAAATCCAACCTTTTGGCCAGAGCAAATCTTTACCTGATTTTAAAATAGAGCAAAATTAAAGATAAAACAAATCTGCCTCTGAGAAATTTCTCAGCAACACATTGTACCAAAGGAAAGCAAATCAAGGAAATAGCTAGGAAGGGAAAGGATTTCTGATCCCCTTCAGGGCTGGATCTCAGGGAGTTTGAGCAGCCAGCAGAGAAGGCTTGAGCAGGGCTTCACCCTGGCCCTGCAAGCTGGGGGTGTTTACAAAGAAGGGGTGAGTCAGCAGCTCCTGTTCCCTCAGCAAGAGTCATCCTGGCTTTTAATAGCTCCCTGTTAGCTCAGGGAGAAGGAGCAGCTGACCATGAAACAGCAGCAAGGACATCTGAGGTGGCCTAAAAATGTAACGTGTGAATGACATGTTTTTAAATAGAGTACACAAAGGGAAAGAGACAACTTGGGATAAATCCAGAGCTGAAAATCCACTTTGGGGGAGTGAGTGAATGCGAGGTGAAGACCGAATTATCACGTTGCTCTCAAGTGAGAGGGAAGGGTTGAGCTGTCAGACCTAGAGCCATTCCTGGGAAAGGAGTGAAAAATTTCCAAATAAAAGACACTTTGAGTGGGAAAGGCTTATGATTCTCTGTACCCACCAGGGTTTCAGCTGTGGAAATGTTCTGGGCTCTCAGCTGTACACCTGTGTGAAACCCCAATGCGTTACAAGAAAAATCACAAATCCTTTCCAAAGTAGACGTCACATTTAGTACTTCTCCCCTCTCGGTATGTCAGCTGCCACAGCAAAAGAATGAGCCTAGCCTGAGATGATTTCTTCCTCAGAAATCCACACCTGGCATTTTTATTACCTTACCTCTTTGGTGGCCGTAACCTAATTTCTTAATATTGTTTTCCTGAAAAACCCCCATGCTCTGGGTTCAAGCTATTATTTGGAGATGACTGTAATTTCCACCCCCTCCCTCCCTCCCTTCCTTCCTCCCTCCCTTCCTTCCTNCTGAAAAACATATTATACCCCTGCCTCAGCCCCTTCTTACCCTCCCATGTTCTTATGGCTCCCTCAAAGTGATGCAAACAGTTCAGAAGCAACTTCAGCTGAACCCGTGACTTCTCTGGGGGTGTCTGCAGGTGCTGGGATCTGAGTACCTTGTTTTGGTTCAGCCATCTCTAACTCATCCCTTCTCACACCTGGCCTGTCTCATCTCTTTGTACAAGGTTGCCTTACACAGCTTGTTGCAATTATTTCTTTATTCTGAGCACTGAAGGATGCGCTGAATGCTTCAGCCTCGTCTGTGTCATCTGTCACTTGCTGTCACGGTCCCGCCGGGCCAGGCTTCCCTTTGTCGTTTCCAGCTTTGAAGGTATTTCTGGAGCTTTTTCCCCTGTGCCCTTTCTGCTCCTTGCCAGCCTGGTGTGTGCTGGGAGTGCTGTTTCTATTCCAGAGTGATTGTGCTGCCACACTCCACGCTCCTCGCTCACGTGTCCTCACTCCCATTCATTTCATTCTTAAGGCCTGAAGAGCTCGCAAACAGCTGTAATGGCTTTTATTCCTCTTCCTTTCCTCTGCATCAGAATCGTTTGCTCTTGATTTCCTGCCAGGGTAATTAACTCCTATGGCAGTATTGTCTTTTCCCACATCATTTTTTGGCTGTGTTTCAGCCTGGTACAGATACTGGTGGTAGGTGCTGTTAAGGTGAGGAATGCCAGGCTGGCAGGACACGATGGCTCTGATGGCAGTGAAGCAGCACTGAAGGTCCTGTGGCCTCGTGTCTGTGTCAGTCACACAGAGATCAGGGGTCTGCAGGCTCATGGGAAACATGAGTTGATCTCACCTGAATGGGGGATGAGTGGACCAGCAGCTCCTTGGATTGCAGTTCAGGATATTTGTGCAGCACAGTTTTATTTAAATATTATGTGTTTGACTGGGTTCCTCAGTCCATGACAAAACCTCTTTGGAAGGCACCAGGGTTGGCATCCCTGAAGTGATACTGAAAACATGCTAAGAGGTGTGTGTGAAGGTCAGTTAAGATTGTGAGATCCAAGAGAAGGGCTGGAGGTGCTTTGTGCCAGCTTCAAAGAAACGTGGATGGTGAGGAACCGTTAGAAATTTTGTTTCATGCCAAAATACAGCTTAATAGAAGAGTAGGAGAGAGCTCCAGGAGAGCTGGGGACCTGCTCGGTACATGCTGTCCTGGTGTGCCCCAATATCTGTTAAAAGCTGAGGTGTCTTAGCTGAGCTGCTCAGGTCAGATGTGGAGCCAGAGGTACAAGACCTTTCAAATAGGAGCATAAATACTTAAACCCATTTCTACCTTAAAAAGGGACTTCCTGGAGTCTTCAGCTGGGTTCTCCTGACTTGGACTCAGGTCAGGCTTGGCATAGGAATGCTCTGAAACAATTTGGCTGCTTTGTGCCCTTGGACAGAAGAAGTTATTTTTCCTGGGCCAAGTTTGAATCCAAAATCTGCTTGGCCAGGAACCTTTAATAGCTGGTGATCTTTCAGCTGCTCTGCCAAAGGAGAGACACAGGAAATAGGTGTTGGTTTTCAGTGGCTGAAGATACAATGCAAGGTTGCTTTTGGCTTGCCTGGGTAAGCCCAGTGTGGAGGTCACTGGGTTAATTTCTGACTTGCAGCAATTTAAATGTTGATAATCCAGCCCTCAGTGAACCGATTCAAATTTTGTTCTCATCTTTAGAAGCCATCCAGCTCCTGCTTTGAGACCCTGGTGATGTTTTTGGCATACTCCTGCCTGGCTACTTTACGAAAACAGAAGAGATGTTTATAGAACAGTATCATTCATTCCTTTGGAGGCAGCTTCAGTGTCCAGTTGTCCCAAATAACTCCTTGTGAAGAAAAAGTGACATAAATTCAGTGCATCAAACTGATTCAGGACATAGATTTGGTTCTTCAAAGATGAAATCCTTTTCTAGAGCTGGAATCTGGTGCAGTGTGAGAGATGCTGGTGGGGAGGTACCTCTTGAGGGCTCTGGTCCAACATCTGCTGTGGCAGGACTGTCACCAGCACTAGGACAAGTCAACTGCACCTTTCAAAAGCCAAACATGGAAAAGCTCCAAGGATGCAGAACTCCCACCTCTCTGTGACCTGTTCTCAGGCTGCACCACCATCCAAGCACACATTTTGTTTCCTTGTGTGGAATTTGAACTTCTCAAGCTGTAACACGTGGCTGTTGCCCTATTTCCTCATTGCCCCTTGTTGTGCCGGCTGTTCTGGCTGGGAAGTTTGGCTCTGTGATCGTCAGGACTTCCAGGAGTTGCAGGTTCCTCTTACATCTCCATGGATCCACCTTTTCCCCTGGTTAAACAAGCCTGGCTCCTTCAACCCTCTCCACAAGACTTGTGCCTCTGACCGCCAGGCAGCTTCAGCTGGACCTTCTCAGGTTTATCTATACTCCTTTAGGACAGAGGATATGAGTTCTGAGGGGATGATGGAATCATGGAACCATGGCACCTTTAAGGCTGGAAAAGTCCTCTGGGATCACTGATTCCAACCATTCCCCCAGCACTGCCAAAGCCACCACTAACCTATGTCCCCAAGTACCACATCCACATGTTTTTTGAACAGTTCCAAGGTAGCTTCCCTCAGCCTTCTGGCCATGCTTCTCCAAAAGTGCACCAGTTGGGGATTTATCTTTTTTGGCGTTAGAGCTCTACATTACCTTAATATTCAACCTGGGGTCCGCTGTAACCCCTGAGTCCTCTCCAGCACTGGCAGGCTTGATTTTGATGGAAAATGAATGGATTTGTTGGATCCGATATGAAATATTAAGTCTCCATTCAAGGTGACATTTCATAAATTACATTCCAGCCAAATCAAGGAGCACTGAAATGTTTTTTCAGTAAAGGTGTTTACTCCTATCAGGAAACACAACTGGGTTGGCATTCTCGGAGTAAAAGCCAGGAAGACCGAGGACCACAGTGTGGCTGTGATTTTGGTTCCATAAATAAACAGAACCCTAGAAGCTGTGTTTGCTGGGTGTGCAGTGCAGGTGCTTTTACCTGGGCCCAGTGTCTGTAAAGCCCAAATGTGGCTCCACATGATCCCTAGCAGGACACACACTCATAGCAAATTTGGTTATGGATTCAGGCCTAGCTAATGAATGAAAACAGGGGTCATGTGCCTGTGCTCTCTGAGGTGTTTCAGCTCTCCAGCATTTCCTGGGCTCTTGGCTGTTCTGGGCTGGTGTTGTCCTGGCTGGCTGTGAGCCTGGATCCCATGGTGCCAGACCACAGGGACCCACACTGACCCCAACATCCATTTGGCCCATTATTGCTCTTTTCTATTGCCACCAGACTGGTATTTTCATTTCTGAAAAAATGTAACTTGATAGTGTTGTCATTAAATCTGGAAATAAAATAAATAAATAGAAAAAGGACAAAATAACAACACACAGACTTGTCCTTCCCATCGCTCTGCAATCCAGCTCTGAGAAATGCTCTGGGATGCCTCTGTCTGCTGAGGGCTTCCCCTGAGTGCTCTTCTGCCTCGCCTTTCTCCTGCAGTGTCTCCCTGGCTGCCTGAAGGTGAACATGAGTGTGGCTGTGGCTTTTGTGGCAACAGCTTTCATACAGTTCTGGTCTCCCAGCTGTCCCTTCAAGTTCTGTTTTACTTCCCATGGTCAGAGGACCCTCTGCAGGTCAGCGAGAGGGTCAGTCTGGCTCTGTTCTCTCCCACACACTGCAGCCTTTCCCCTGCCCTGGGCCACAGTGTGGGCAGGATGTGCTGCTTATTGGGTTGCTGGCCCTATGCTGGTGCTGCTCCTGGTGCTCTCCCGCTTTGAAGTCCTTTGTCACACAGGTTCTCCTGCCCTCTCATTTTGAGTTCAATCTGGGCTCAAGGTAGGCAGTCACAGAGCTTTTAGAAGGGTTTTGTGAAGACTGTGAGCACTGGAGAGTCCTGAACACTCTGGTCTGATGGTCTGATAGCTAATTAATCTGCAGCAAAAACTGTGTTACACTTCAATTGGCCTGGGCTGATTCCAGGGTCACCCCACAGGGTCCTACATGTGTGTGCCTTCCAAACTGAAGAGCCCTTTGCTCTCAGAAGTACCTTCACCTTTTACCTGGTGAGCTCAGTATGCTCAGCTGCTCTAGTTTTAGTTTCCCAGCACTTCAAAATTGACCTGAGCTTTCCTATGGACACTTGCAATTTTTTTATCAATCTTTTGAAAGCACGGGGTGTGGACCTGAGCACAGCCTGTCCTTTTGCCTCAGCTGGGCTGGCTGCTCAGCCTGCAGGGTGCTTGTGCCAGTGCTCATCAGGCCAAGCTGCTGGGCAGTCCCTTCTCCTCAGCATTGGGAGATCTCTGGATCATCCCTGGAGCACCTGGCACAGTGCAAAACAGGGATCCTTGGGGCCTCTTCACCTTCCAGTGCTGGCAGCCCTTCTAGAAGCTGACCTGCAATCAGAGTGCACCTGCCTGGAAAACCTGGAGCCCCCAGCACACATCCCACAGGCAGTGGGATGCAGCTTTTGCTCAATCTCACAGGGCATTGGGACCCCTCACATTCACCAAATACCACACAAAAACTGCAAGCAAAGGCAATACAAGTAGAGTCTCATTTGTAATGATGTTACCACAGCACTCACAGGCATCTTCAACACATCTGGTCACCCTGATACCTGTCCTTAAAGCTAGTGTCCTTGGAAGGGGAAAGAGTGCCAGCCCACTTCTGGTAAAGAGCCCTGAACTGAGCAATGTGGGTGGAGGGACATGGAGGAGATCTCAGGCACCCAGAACTTCAACAACCAAATGAGCAAAGTGAGCGGATTAACTGAGTGCATCTGCTTGGCACGCAGCCATGGTGGACTATTAACAATTGCTTTAAGCAAGGCTATTAATGAGGCCTAGGACAGGAGCCAAGTACACAAGCCAGCAATGGGTTTGATTATCCTGACTCAAACACTGAGTCGATGTCTGATACTCCTGGGCAGCTGGGTCATCCTGTTCCTGAGATCCAGCTCTGCCTCCTGAGCAGAGGTTGCAGATTTCTCCCACCTGCAGGAGCCTGCACTGGGCAACTTTGCTGTGCGGTTCTCCCAACAAGAAGTGTTGTGTCCATGTCTTGGTTCTTCATCTCTCCTCACCCCTCAGCCAGGACTTCATCAAAGACTGTCAAGGTGGATCCACCTTAACATATCTGAGCAGGTCACTTGAGTCACCTGAGAGTGGCACCTGCAGCCCCAGAGTTCTTTGATAAGCACCTCCCGGTCCTCACTGCTGTCACTGCTGTCAGTGCATGGTGTGCCACGAGCCACGGTGACATCCCTAGAGTGGGACTGGAGGAACCCTGCTCCTGGGGAAACACAATCCATATTGGATTGTCCATTCCAATATGGTTTGCACAGGGCCTTGCTGGTCCAGCTGAGGTGGTCCCCTTGCATTGTAGCTGCTCCTGAGGATGGCAGATTCTGTGTGAGGAGTGAGAGTGTGCCTGAGGGAGGCCTCGTCTCTTCTAAACCCCTTCAACCAGGCACATATTGCCAGGGGGGCAGCCTTGGATCAAACACCTTCAAACTCAGCTCTCTGTCCTGAGATCTGGGGGGTGGTTGTGGAAATGCCCACTGAATGAAACCTGGAAGGTTCTACAGACACTTTTGCATGTGACTGTCACACAGTGAAGGTACAGAGAGAATCAGGGAGGCTGTAGAACAAGGTGGCCCTTGTCTCTCTGTTTTCTCGGTCTGGGATATTGGCTTTATTCTATGGGGCCTCCTGGCTTTTTCCTTTCCTGGTGATCTTGACCAAAGGTCAGAAGCTTTTGATTAGGGGAACACTTTATTAAAGCAGGACTTGGAGCTCTCTCCAAGCTCTGCTCAGGCAATGAGATGGCTTACAGTAAGGGCAGAAGAGCAGAGCAGACATCAGCACTATTTGCTGTCATTGCTGCCTGGGTTGTGCTGTCAGCAGCACAGACCCCTCTCCATGTGCTGTGTGTGACACCAGGGCTGGGGTGACAGCTGCCACTCCAGTGCTACACTGGAACTCTTCAGACACAGCTGAAAGAGCTTCTCCAGTCCAGGTGAGTGGTGGCTGAGAGGGTGAGGATGGTACCTCCCCCCTTGACATCAGGGAACAAGGAGCATTTTGATTAAGGAGCTGCAATTATCTCTAATCCAGGTCACCCTGGACCATCACAGCAGCCAGTGCAGTAACATACAAGGTACACGGCTGAGGGTGAGGGGCTGGGAGGTGATGGAAGAGGCTGTAGGCTGCAATCTAAGTGTAGAAAGGGCTGAGTAACCACACCAGGTTGAATCCCAACTCAGTTCAGGCTCTCCTCTACCAAAACCAGGGAGCAGAGTATGGAAATAATCCCTAAACACACCTTCTACACCAGGGACTGTGGCAGGGCACAGGGCAGAAGTGGGGTGTCCTCTCTCTGGCCTCTTCCACCTGGGCATAGCTGAGGGTGAGAGATGTCAGACTGGGTTTATCTCACTTACCTTTAGACCCTTAATGTCTGCAAATGAGCTGGCTCTAGCAGGGCATGTTTCACTTGATATTAAAAGTCTCTTTTAGAATGAGAAACACATTTCTTTCTCTCTACCCACTACAAAGGAAGGCTGTGGCTCAGTTCTAGATGCTTATATTCAGTAGATGAATTCATCAAGTCTGAGAACAAAAAGGGTAGATAAACTATTTGCATAGCTGAGGAACCATTAAAGCTTGCTTACAGCCAAGTAAATGGCTTTGATTCACTGCAGGACATTGCTGAGACCTGGGACAAGGACAAGGATGTTCTCTGACAGGTTTCAAGTCCCATCCACTTTGTATCCATCTGTTACTACCCCGTCTCCAATGCCAAGGATTAACACAGCAGAATGATTTTCAGTACTTTCAGAGAACAAGACATATTTTAAGAAAAAACCAACCAGAACTGCATCTTCAGAGTTTCCTCTGGTACCTGGACAAAAATATCATCATCTGGACATTTCCTCTCAGGGAGGAGGCCTTGAAAGCTGCTGATCCCTCCTCTGGAGGGGCAATGGCTTTGGGATGACAGAAAATCTCAGTTCCAGCCCAGCAGTGTCAGTGCAACTGCTTGAATTCAGGCTTGGTGAGGAAGTTCTGTGAGGGGTCAGGGGAAATCCCAAAGGCAAGGATTTGAGCACAGTGTAATGGGACACGTTGTCAGGAAAGAGAGGAATGTGTGTATTACGTTAAGCTCAACTGTGCTTGGTACAAGTCCAATGATGCCCATGGGGCTGTGCCAAGCTTAGTTGAGCATAAGCTGGGTTGAAAACTGCACAGCAAAGAAGAGAGCGCAGAGTGTCCCATGGAAGTGGTGGAAAGATCCTCTGAATATGAAAACCAGAAATGACCAGATTGGAGCTCTCAGCTGAGACTCATGGGCTGCATAAATGCAGCTGAGAATGACCCCTTGGAACAATGAAATCAGAAAAATATTGGTGGAGGATTGTGGAGTGGAGATATGAAGTGTCTGCACAACTACTGGAAGAGAATGATACTTGGAGGGAAATGGATCCTTGATGGGCTGCGGGGCAGATGAAGTTATCAATGGTTTCAGTGAGCTGAGGCAGCTGCTGTTCTTGCAACTTTTCCTGTAAAGGAAAATGGAATAAGTCCAGAGAACAAAGAAATAACAGCAACTTTACAAAGCAATTTATTGGAAACGCAGGTTTGGAGATTCTGGAGACATGCACAGAGGAAATGTCTCAGTGAACGGGTTTGGGAGAAGGTAAAGGAAATAACTGTTGGACTTTTAGGCTGTAGAGGGTGTGAAGTGTGTATGTGTGAATATTTTTGACTTACAAGCTATAAAATGAATCTTTGTTACCTGAGACCAGAGCTCAGGAACATCGCCTGAAATAACTTGCAGGACTGTAGAGCAAAAAGGATGGGGCAGGTTCTGGGAGGTTCTTGGAGGACCAGAAACTGCTCTTTGGGCTGGAGGTGACACAAATGACACGGTGTGGCTGGTGCATGGGGCTGAGCAGGTGTTCCTCCTGTGCAGGAGGCTGTGCCCAAATCTCTGGGAGCACTCCCAGCCATTGTGTGTGTATCGAGTCCTGCAGGTTCTGTAGCACAGTACTGCAGGAAAAATGCTGGGATATACTGGATTATTCCCATGTGGAAGTGGTACATTGGAATAACTCTTCTCTGTTAGCACCACATCACAACCTAAACAGGCTCAGTGACATCAGCACAAACTTGGGGACTAAACTCCCCAAAATATTGACTCCAAGGCCCCAGCACTGGGACAGACAGCAGATGTGAACTGGGAGAATTTGGAAAAGCAGTACAGAGTTCCTGCATCCTGTACTGGGAGAAACAGCAAAGACCAGCAAGAAAAGGAATTTGCATGCAGGAATGAGGTTAGGTTTTTGAGGAGTTTCCCTGTTCAGTGGCCCAGCACAGGTGGAGCAGCTGCACCTCCTTGTTCCCAGGTGCCAAGTGAGTCTGACCAGCATGAAATAGCAACAGTGGAGAATTTACATATTTGCATATATCCTGTATGGATCCCCGCAGCAGCTGGGCTTAGACAGTCTCCTAGTAGCTGTCCCTGGATCCCAGGTCTCCCTGGTTCCTGACACTGAGAAATAGGAGCTCCTGAGTTCCACCCCCCTGCTCCTGCTGCTCAGAACACTTCACACAAAAGGTTGTGTGGGGCACTGAGTTCTCATGCACTGCCTTTCATTCCCTGCCTTTTGTTCCTCTTCTAAACATCCCTGAATGCCTTGTGCAATCCCCAAATGCCCTTCTGGAATCACACTGCCCTCAGGCAGGGACCCATCTCAGCCTGGGAGTCTGTCTGGAGTGTTTCTCCCATCTGGACTGTGAGGCTGCTGGACCGTGATGGACCAGGATGGACCATGAGGCTGCCAGCTGTGCTCAGCTGTGCCTGGGAGGAGCTGGGGCTGGGTGCTGTGTTCACTCTCTCTGCATTACTTGGGCTCCATCCCTGTTCCTTTGTGTTTGTGGAGATGAGCCAACAAGAACTGCAGAACTACAATTGCTGGGGAAAGGTGGCCTGGAACACGACATCTCTTAGAGAACAGCAACAATGAGGAGGACCTTGAAGAGTTATTGGATGGGAAAATTAGACACGGAGAAGAAGAAAAGGTTAAAAGCTGCAAATAATCAGTGCAGACAGTATTAGTGAAAACACGTCAACGTAACTGCATTTCCCTTTGTTTTGGAGACAAAGAGCCTGGGATGTTGGAGCACTTGGCAACAGCTTCTCTGAGGCGGGGCTAAAAGCACCTCGTTGATAGGAGCTGCTGGGAACTAAGGCAAAAATTGATTTTTCCTCAGGGGAAGGTTTGCAAGGAGGAGAAATTCAGAGAGAAGTCCAGACAAACCTGTTTTGCTGAGCTCTGGCTGAGGACCATCTCCCCAAACTGGAATTATTCCAACTCATGGGAACAATGACAGAATCTCTCTGTTCACAGGGTTTCTGTGACTTTACAAGTGCACTGAACATTGTCTGGCAAGTTGATGAAGATGTTCAAGAGGAGTGACATGAGTGTTTGTCCTCACTAGGGACAGGTCTTTCCATCTTTGACTGAAAATGCTTTGCAGCTGACATCCTTCGTTCCCAAACATTAAGCACATCCTCTTGAAAAATGGGCTGTTACTTTGACAATGGAAAGAATATATTTAGGAGTTTGTCTGGAATAATATTTGTATCTCTTCTTTCACTGTCCCATAAATAATTCTAACCAAAACCACTGCTGGGTTTTCAGACCAACCTGTCCTTTTTCTGGAATGCCTCCTGTTCCCTGCTGTGGTATCATGTTAGGGAATGCCTTCACCTGGACAGCTGGCAGAGCTGGATGGAGCCCTTTGGAATGACATTCCTGTCAGTACAGACACTGCTGTGTATGCATTTGCCTTCAGAGCTCAGCATCTGCCTTGGAACCTGGGCAAGAACTTGTCAAGCTCTTCCTTCCCAGGAGCCTCCAGAGGTACTTGACCATAATCTTGAGGTACTTGACCACTACTTCTCTTGATCCAGGTCTATGGAGCCAGGCTGGGAGAGCTGGGGGTGTTCACCTGGAGAGAAGGCTCCAGGGAGAGCTCAGAGCCCCTTCCAGGGCCTAAAGAGGCTCAAGGAGTGCTGGAGAGGGACTTGGGACAAGGGATGGAGGGACAGGACACAGGGAATGGCTTCCCACTGCCAGAGGGCAGGGCTAGATGGGATACTGGGAAGGAATTGTTCCCTGGGAGGGTGGAGAGGCCCTGGCACAAGGTGCCCAGAGAAGCTGTGGCTGCCCCTGGATCCCTGGCAGTATCCAAGGCCAGGCTGGACAGGGCTTGGAGCAGCCTGGGACAGTGGAAGGTGTCCCTGCCCGTGGCCAGGGGTGGGATGGGATGGGCTTTAAGGTCCCTTCCAACCCAAACCATTCTGTGACTCTGTGATTCGGGGGTAAATTAAAGGCCATGTGAGTGAAAAGTTCCCACAAGAGACAAACTCTGCTGCTGCAGCAAAGGAAGCAAACTCCAGCAGGACACTAATATGACAATGACTAGCAAAAAACTTTCCAGAATTGCTCCAGTTCTTGTCCTTGCTGTCACAGGCTGCACTGGATGTTTGGTTAGAAGGTCTCCAGGGAATCCTGGTGTCTTGTGCTCCATAAGAAATGTCCAAGGGATTGAGAGTCTTCCCTGGACATCCTCAGGGAGGAGATATCCCAAGGCTCATGGAGTCTTGTTCCCGTGCCAGAGTCCAAAGTTCTTACTGCTGCCAGTGCCCCACAGGTGCCCAGACCTCAGTGCTGGAAGGGGCTGTCCCAGCTGGAACACCTGCCATACTGCAAAGTGACTGCCTTGGCCAGTCTGTGTCCAGTGCCCTGTGACTGCTGTGATACTGGGTGGATGGGAGCTCAGGGCTCCTGATCTGAGTTTTATTGCCTTTTCTTTCAGTGTTCTGTGTGCAGATAAGAGCTCTGAGGAGAAATTGAGCTCCAGGCTGTTATTTTTATAAACTATTAGCACTTTCTGTCCGTTAGCCATTCTGACGTCTTCCAGCTCCTTCTCATGTCTCTCCCTGTGTTCCTTGCTGTCTTTGTCAGCTTTCCTTTCCTCACCAAAATGTTACCTACAGCCCAAGGTTGAGGATGACCCCACACTTACTAATCTCTCTGACACATCCAAATTTACCCCCTCCCTCCTGGCCTCCGGACTTCCTCCTGCTGAAGCTGATGATGCCCAGGGGTTAAGAAACCAAACATCTTTAACACAGACGCAAGAAACCAAACATCTTTAACGCAAATAGGAAAAGGAACAGAACAGTACAAAAAAAGCTTTCTTCAAACTGTGCCCTCAACTTTCAGCTACCTCAGGGTTTCATGGCTCATACCTTCCAAAGTGAGACATTTCACACTCCATGGAGATTGCAGCACTTTAGATGAGACTTCCCAGGCTGGTAACCCCTGGTGCACTCAATACAACCAGATTCCAGCCCCTGGCATTTCTCTCCCCACCTCTCAGCAGCTGCTCCCCTTCAACCCTGCACAGGCAAGCACTGACTTCTGTCCCCACTTAAACCCTAGACTAAGAGCTGGAAACCCAGAACTTGCACTCCTTGGAGCACTGTGGCCATAGGGGCCCTCAGTGCCTTTAAAGCCGTGTACTTGTGTGAGCTGAGGGCAATAAATGCACACAGCTCCTCGTTGAGGTTTATGTTCCAATGCAAAGCTCATTTTGCTGTCTTCAATTAAGATTTTTATTATTTTTACCATTTGATGTTCATTAAGGTTTTTACTGACAAAGTTTCAACTGAAGTTAATAATTTGCACAAAATAAATCCAACTTTCATAAAAGCTCTGCCCAAAGCTTGGGGAATCTTCCTGCAGCTCTTCCTCTCAGAAGCCAACACCTCTGCTTGGGATTTGCAGCCATTTGGGGGAGAACCCTCTGGTTGTGCTGAAGGTCTCGTAGGAGGCAGGGAGTGCTCCTGCCAGCACCCTCATCTTCCCTCTGCTCTTCCCTGTGCCTCAGTGCTCCACTGGAACTACTCAGGATATTCTCAAGTTTGCTCTTCCCTCCTGCCTGAGTGCCAGGCAAAAACTTCATCAGCTGGACACAGAGCCACGTGTGTCATGGCAAAAGCCATGAATTTCCTGTCTTGAGGACCAACAGGGATTGTGGACGTTTGCGATCAGAGAAGCTGCAGCTGTTTCTTAATATCTGAATATTGTCCCATCCAAAAGTGCATCACAAGAGTGCTGGGGATTCTCCAGCCTTGGAGGAGCATGTTTGAATGTTGATTGCAGTGCCTGCTGGTTGAGAAAGAACAAATGTATAAATCAGATCCTCCAGTAAGAGGGAGATGCTACAGAAATGCAAATATATTGAGAACCACTTGTCTTTCCCAGGCTCTGTGTCCCACTATTTCAAAGACAAGATGTATTAGGCCCTCTCCTGGGAACAGGAGTCATGTTCCTTTGGCTGGAGGAGTCCCCTCAGCCACAGCTACAGAGGACAGAGCTGGGAGGGCTGCACAGCCCCTCTCTGCTGTGCTGTGATTGATGGCTCAGTAAGACTCTGGAGGGAATTTTGGTTTGTATGTTTAAGGATTGGTTACATAAAATATTTCTCTCATCCACAAATTTCTTCCTTTCAGTCTGAAGTTCTCCCCCTGAACTTTCAGTTCTGACCCCAAAAGTGTGCATATGGCAAGTCCCAGGGCACAAGGGATTGGATTTTACAGTACATTTATCATGATCCAAAATCCTCAGGGAAGAGGGCTGTTTCCCTGTAAGTCCATCCTTCACTGTCCTGGTTGTCACTCACACTCCAAGGCACCATGGGGGGCAGGCAGGACTCCTCTGCTCGTATGGACAAGTGCTTCAAACACTTGTTAAACTCCTGGAGCTGCAACCCCCCTCTGGGCTGCTGGGGAAAATGAGGGCTGACATGCATCCATGTATTAACAACCACACCGACACAGCCATGGGCAGATCTGTCATCTGTTATTGCGCTCAGTGGTGCCAGGAGGACACAGAGTTCAAGGGGATCACTGGGATCACCAGAGCCATTTCCAGCAGTCACTCCTCTCAACATGCAGGCAGCCTCATGGGGCTCCTGGAGTTTGTGCTGAATCAGCACATAAAAACACCTCCTTCTCCTTCCTGGTGATCTGAATTCTGTGCATTTGTAGAATGAAAGACTCTTGCAACACTTCATCTAAATCGTTATTCATGCTCAGTTTACTGTTTGTCTGTTTTTTTAAAACACAACTGAAATTCATCATAAATGTCTCACAAGTAAACAAAGGTGTTAATCTATTTGCTAAGCACGGCTGCTGTTTGCTCTGCTGCAGAGAACATGACACAAAAACAGCCTTTCTCTAACACCAGTGTCAGGCATGCCTAAAGAACGCCCTCCATCTGCCTTTGGGGACGTGGAAAGATCAGGGACATGGGCTGGACTTCAAAGGCTGGACTAGATGATCTTGGAGGTCTTTTCCAACCTTAATGATTCTGTGATACAAAAAGAGCATGAGGTGAGGGCAGATTTTGATGCCGGACATTGTTGTCACCAGAGCCCCAAGATGTTGCTGTGCGAGGTTCCCTGCGTTGGTAAGGCACGCCGCAACTTTCCTGAGAGCGCCACAGGGTATCCTTAAGGAGAGTGGGAGAACCAGTTTCCCGCAGCCTTTCGGAAGCCTGAGCTATCTCAGTGAATTGTCGCCCACAACAACACAGTGGCAGTAAAGGAGGTGAGAAGGCTCTCTGGCATGGAGACAGCAGCAGGTCTTTATTCCATGCTAACGCCCAAGGCCTAGGACCGGCACACGTGCCAGCCTCCATAGGCAGGGGGCCGGCACATGGCATGGTGCCTGGCTGGCTGATCCCCAAGAAGCTGGCTGATCCCCAAGAAGCTGGTGGCTGGCTGATCCCCAAGGCACAGAGACCCAGCTCACATAATTCACAGCCCCTTATCCGGGGCAGAGGGGGCGTGGAGAGAGCACATGGCAGGGCATAGGGGCGGTACAAGGGCGGGGTTGGGATAACAGAGCCAATAGGGAGAACCTGAGGGAGTGGTTTGGACTAGAGCTGGGGGAAGGGGGAAGCCACATGGAAAGGGCAGGCAGGGATATGGAATACGGGTACACCACACCAAGACACCCAGCTCTGGGTTTCCATGCCAGGGCACAGAGCTGTTCCACACAGGGCAAGTACGGAGAAACACTTGCCCTCTGGACACCTCTGTCAGATGTCCTGCAGGACACCAGCTCTGTTGTGGTCCCAAGCAATGTGCTGTGATATGGGGACAAGGAAATCTCCTCCTTGCCCACCCAGGGCTTGGCTGGGGTTGTCCATGGGTGAGAACATGGCCAGGCTCAGCATCCAGAGATCAACTGCTTCAGGGCACCTGGCCTCCAGCCTGGCTTCAAATATCCTTCATGTGAGATGAGAGTGACCTGCTGCTCTCTCCTGCTGATACCCAGGGCTGGGCAGCACCAGCTGAACTGGCTGGGCTGGCATCATTGTCCTTCAGCTGGTCTTGTGCCCTTTCCAGTGGGCTACCCAGTGCCAGGGTACCCAAGGAGAAGGATCCTTGTTGGTTCTCAAGATAGGAAATTCATGGCTTTTGGGAGAATTACACTCCGTGTCCAGCTAATGAAGTTTTTGCCTGGCACTCA